>JAGFMF010012286.1:5025864-5045922 GCA_019455555.1 Galemys pyrenaicus | reverse complement strand
GGAAGGAAGGAAGGAAGGAAGGAAGGAAGGAAGGAAGGAAGGAAGGAAGGAAGGAAGGAAGGAAGGAAGGAGGGAAGGAAGGAAGGAAGGAGGGAGGGAGGGAGGGAGGGGACGGGGGGAGGGAGGGAGGAAGGGAGGGAGGAAGCTGGATTTCTAATTTAAAGAGTGTGAACACAATTTTAAGAACAGAGCAGAGTTAAAGTTCATGTCCAGCCAGCCTGGCTGCAGAGTTTGGAAATTGAACCACTTTGCAATATTATCAAATTGCCCTTTCATCAGCAGAATGAGAGTGTCTATTTTCCTCCATCCACATCAACATTATGTTTTAAATATATTTTTGACCTTTGTCATTTTTGAGAAGCAAAACATTGGATATTTGCTTTTATTTAATATTTGCATTTTGTACATGCATAAGCTAGTCATACTTTTAATTTGTGAACTTCAAGGCTTTGTCTGTGATTCCACTGGAGGTTTTGCTCTGAGGGTTGGAGAGGTGCCCTACCCTGACAGAAACGACACCTCCTCTGAGCTTTGCTTGGTCTCCAGGGCCTCCCCATAAGCCTGTTGCCAGGAGGTATTGTCAACTTGCCATGGATTTAATAATAATGTGGGCTTGGGTCAGTCTGGAAGATCCACTAAATAGCTCTTATCCCTCCCAACAGGAGATTGACTTCACTCCCTACCTCTGGTCTCGACATGTTTTTCCAGACCAAGAGGTGTTATTCAGGACCTAAAGTTTCCGGTACTAAACACTTTCCTCCACTCTGTGGCCCCAATCTGCTTCAGATCCCGCTTCTCAGCTTCACAAAGGATGGGGTAGAGAGTGGGGAAATTCCTCCTTGAAATTGATTGCTCCAGGATAAAAGCAACAATCTGTGGATTCTTTGCTGTCCGAGGAGAACATAAATCTCACTCCTTACATGTAGGCTGTGGAGTGACTTCCTTCCCGAAATACAGTTTAGGAAGGGAGGGGGATGACTCCACAGTGGGGGGGCTGATAGACAGTTTCTGAGTCAGGTAATCAATTCAACATCAACTGTCATAAATCGTGTTGATAGTATGTATCTTTGATATGAGGTGATAAAAGATGGCAATTGCTCTTTCTGGTCTTCCTCCCCAAAAACCATTACCCCAGCCTAATCATGAGAAAAATATCAAATTCCACTAGCAGGACATCCTACAAATACTTCACTCTTGAAAACTGTCAAAATCATCAAAACAAGGCAATATAAGAAAGTGTCACAGAGACTATGGTGATCATACACAGGTGAATTGGTGGTGGGAATTTTACTGGATGAAACCAAGCATTGTACAAAAATGAACAATGATGATAGACAAGAAGACCCTAAAAGTGGCAACAAACTGTAATGTGGTCTCTGGAAAAATTCTAGAAAAATAAAAAATATGACATAAAAACTAATGAAATCTGAATGAATAAGCCATGAACTTCAGTTAATAATGTATCAGTGCTGGTTCATTCTTTGCGACAAATGTACCAAACTTATGTAAGATTTAATCATCAGGAAAACTGGGTGTGGCTCTCTGTATTACTGTCACAATTTATCTACAAAGTAAAAACTATCCTAAGAAATATATCGTCTTATTAAAAAAAAAGCAAAAAAAAAAACCTCTTCGCTGATAAAGGAGAATCATTTTGCATACAGAAAGCAATACCCTGAGAACTGAGGCTGCAGCGGCCTCTGGAATGGAACCTAGCCCACGGTTTCTCTCAGCTTCTCCTCTAGAATCTCCAGTGAGTACTGGATTGTAAAGTGTCCAGACTATAGTGCAAATACTGTCTGCGCGTGACCTTGATCAAAGTCACTCAACCCCTCGGAGGTTCATTCACCATCTGCAAATTGGGACAAAGAACACTGACATGCTTTCTTCAGAGATGCTGCAAGGCTTACTAATAATAGCTCTCATAATAACAGGTACCATTTATAGAGCACTTACTAGGTTCTTGGCACTGGAGAAAGTGCATAATCATCTCAGTTAATTCTGACATACTTTGTAGCTCAGGGATAGCTGCTATTATTATGCCAATTATAGATAATGAAATTGAGGCTCAGTGAGATGAAGTCATGTGTCCTTGTCCAGAACTATACAGCTCCGAAGTGACCGAGCAAGAACCTGACCATGACCCATGTCGCCTAACTCCGCAGATCAAGAAACACAAAACTACAAGCTTCAGAAAGGCAGGGATGATAGCCTGTTGGTTTCATAGCTACATTCCCTTTCTTGGCACAAAGCAGGAACTTGGTAGATATTTATTAAATGCTTTAATCATAAACAGGTGAACACGTGAATGGGAACAGTTTTATAAACTGTGAAAGTATACATTTTCATATTAATTATAATCATTACCTACTGTACAACAAATGACCCCAAAACTGAATGGCTTTGTGTGTGCATGTGTAGAAGCACAGGGGTCTAGGCCAGAGATTCACCAGAGACAAAATGGGGAGCAGAACAGGTGACTCTACCAAAATACACTGCTGAGGGGAGCAGCAGGCAAGACAGGAGAGGTCTGCTGCGCCATGTGGGTCAGCTCTGTGGCCAGGGGTCAAACTCATGTCATAGCAGTGATAAGGCTGAGACTTATCCCCTGGGCCACCAGGAAGGTCCCAAACTGAATGGCTTAAAATAATAATCACTGACAACCTCTCACAGTTTCTGTAGGTCAAACAGGTGTCGTGGGTTGGCCATGTGGTTCCACCTTGGGCTTTCTCGTGAGGTTGTAGCCAAGCTGTCAGCAGGACATGGCCATGATCAGGGCGAGGGAGGAAGGGAAGGGCACCATGCCTAGGATAGGATTCCACATGTACACGCAGAGCACAGGCTGCAGGACACACTATGACTAATGATTTATTGTCTTAAACTGTCTCTCTTTAAACTGAGATTCATGCCCCGATGATGCCTCCAGGAGATCTGGACATTGACGCCATCAGGTGTACCAGGATAAAGTTAATCAAGAACAGTTAAACAGTTGATGAACTGTTATGGGCTGTTCTGATGGGCTATTTGCCTATCACCGTCTTTTTCTAACCCATTAGAAAAAGGCCAGGTAGAGATGAGATGGCAGAAGTCTTCAGGGCATTACACCCACCATTCTCCTGTATCACTGGCTAGTGAACTGAAAATAAAAGTGCTTATAGATTCAATTCCTGTTTCTGTTTATTGGCTTTTAGGTAGTGACAGGTATCACCAAGAACTCAGCCTATTCTGGTAACAGTAATCTGAAGCTTGGCAAAAGCTAGAGGATATTCTGCTTCCAAGATTGTCCAGTTATGTGTTGGCAAGTGGGAGCTGACTCTCGGGGGAAGGCCACGGTTCCTTTTCACATGAGCATCTCCAAGGGCTGCCTCACAACAGAGTGGGCTGTCTTTCTCCAACCCATGGGCCAAGGTCAAATCTGCAGTGCCTCTTATGACTCTACTTGGAGGTCACACATTATCCTCTATTGTTCTGTCATGTAGCCCTCATTTAATCTGGAAGGAAAGGACAAAAAGCTTAAATAGCATGAGATGATCATTGAAGGTCATGTGAAGGTCATCATTCATATCATACATTTGCATCTTAAAATTTAACATTCTCTAAATTGCCCCCCTGAGGTCAAAGACTGATAAAGACAGAAATTTCTTTTCTGCTCCAGCTTATCTCTTGGGATCAGCATGAGTTCATAGAAGGGAGAGAATGGCTACCAATGCACTCAAACACATACCTTTGGTTCTGGTCATCATTTTGATGTGTCTTGGTACCCAAGTCAGCATCCTTATGGGCTGGCTATTTCTTAGGCACAAAACATTATTATTGAAGTCTCTCATCTGTTCCCCAGATAAAAACACTAAACTGCCCTGGAGGCAGGGTCTCAGAAGGTGTGGTACAGTTGCATCAGTATGGCTAATTCTAGTGGGAATTCATTCTGAACAGACTAGAAAATGAAAGGAGATTTTCTCTGAATTTTTTTCTCTTTAAGTCTCCTATCCTCACCCCTTTCAGTAGAGCAAGATTCCATTGGTGCATTTCCTATCTACCAGTATGTCTCACTATTCTAGACTCAGTGCATCCTTAGTGGAGCAACACCATCATCAGTCATCAACACGTTAGTATAAATTACATCCTCTACTTCAAGTCCTGTGTTCCTTTTTTGACACCAGTGATGACTTACTTCCATAAGTTACCAGTGTGCTTCTTTTTGGTAACTACCTCAAAGTGACCAGAAAGAAATAGTTGACCAATGTCAAAGACTCCACCCATGTTCTACCTCAACTTTCTGCTCCTGTGTCATCTCTGACCAAAGTTCCCCTTGGCTCTGCCTGGGTCACTTAGACCTTATGCTGTTTATTTGTCCTTCCAGAACCATTTTCTGTCCTCCTATAAGAAGGCACTGCCTTGGCTCTGGTTTCCAGTAGTTTAATCAATGGGAGGCAGCAGTAAGGGAAGCATATGGGGAGGAGGGAGAAGGTATTTCTTCACCCTTTTCCTTCCCTTTCAAGTTACAGTTTGGGCAGTGGTTCTGTGCCTCCACTTACTATTAATCCTGTCAAGTAAACTCTCTTTACCACAGGTCAAGCAGCATTCTCTTGCCCCTTCAGTCCTGGCATGTTAACAGCTTTCCTCTGATGCCAGCCCCTCATTGCTTCAACACCCCCTTGGTGGTCTCCTTAATCCCACACAAGCCTCTTCAAATAGTTCTATAAGCCCTTCTCCCTTTTGAGCACGCCATCAGGTTCCTGCTGGGACCCTAATGAATACAGATTCCTTTCCTGGTCCCCACCTGCCTCCTCTTCTTTTCCTTGGCAATAACTGCAGGAATCTGCTCCCAAATTCCTGGATGTAGCAGCTAAATCCACCAAGTGTTGGAAAGCTTTGCCAAAGCCCCGGAGCCTTTGGAGATGATGCATTAAAAGGTGAAGAAGGCAAATGCTTTAGAAGAGATGCTCTCCAGCTGCTGAACATGCTGATATTTAAAGGGACAAGGTGGAGTGAATTGGGGAGAGAAAGTGGCTCGCTGGCTTGTGCAGCTCATCTCTCCACTCAGATGAAGGCAGCTTCAGCTTTCTTCAACCTAACACTGCAGAAACAGTCCCTACAGGTGTTAGAGAAGATGCCTCTATCCCCAGCACCTGTTTGATTGAGAGCAAATTCCAGAGCTAAGATTAAGAAATGCAGAGTGCTAAAACTAGGCGGTCCCATGTTTTAAAAGTGTGTTGATAGAAACTTGAGGCATGGTAAGGTAAAAAATTCAGAAAATGAGTATCATTGTAAAGATAGTCTGTTTTCCACACTTCCTGAGAGAAGGGAGCACAACTTCATGTCAGGAAGATGTACAGGCTGCCTGGAGGAGCACCTAATTGGTCAGGAGGCAGAGGAGAGGGTAGAACTATAGGCAAGAGCCTTTACATTGTGGTCTCCTTGGAACTTTTCAATGATTCTGGGCAACAAATTTTCTATCTTGTTTAAGTACAAGTGACTTTTATGTCACTTGTCATATAGTCCTCACTGGTGTACCATTCCACCTTCAAAATGCAGCTCCCAATGACGTCCTCATCAAGTCTTCCCCAGGCCGCCGTGGCCTTTGAGTTCACTCCATGCCCCCCTCAGTCCTGATGCTCCTGACATGTGCTCCGTGGAAAATATTCTCCCAAAGACTGCTGGGTAATTTCATTCAGTATATAACCAGTTCTTTCCCCTGGCTTAAACCACTTCATTGTTGAATAACTAGCCTGTACCTTTCCACCCCCGCCTCGATTACTGGCGATCCTCGTGAACAAGGATGGTGTTTGGGTGATGGGACATAAGTAAGGGGCATGTGTACTGTTTTGGGAGCTGGAAAACTTTGTTCCAGTCCTATGCCCAAACTTACTCTACTAGGTGAATGCGCTGAGAACTAGCTCTCCTCAAAGTTCTCTGAGCAATGAGTTACAACAAGATTTGGGAGTTCAATCATGTTCTTTGAGATTCTAGGATTCTAAGTGGCTATCTATAGGCCTCTGCAGAAGTAAAGGGGGGACTGGGATAGTGACCCATCTGCTATTCCTTCTCAATCTCAACAATAGCTGCTTAATAATAAAAAAAATTAAAAGCCACTAGAGAAAATGATATTTAAAAAGTATGGGGATTTTAAAACTGCATACTGGGAATTTTGGGTTCTCGTTCCAAGAACATAATAAGATTACTCTTCTCTGTCCTTTGAATTTAGGTAAGTTCATTTGCTTGCTCTAGCTAATAAAACATGAGTGGAAGTAGTGAGTGTCACTCGGGGTGACACTTTCTTTTACAAGAAAGCATACAATTCAGCATATTCGTTTTTCTTGCCACAGTGATCATGAAAACATGTCAACAGGGAGTTTCCATTAACCTCCTTTCTTAAAAAGCTAGAACAAGCAAAGACTTCCTGCCAATATATCTTTGTCACACTCCGTAAATGAGAAAGGAAGCTTTGTTATGTTACATCTCTGACATTAGGGGCTACTTGTTACTACAGCAACACCTAAGCCTATCTTGACTAACACAGGCCCGTCCCGCTCTGACCTAGTGTAATTATAAGTGGTAATTTATTGAACTCTGTGTCTTAATTAAATGCTGAACAACTTACATGCTTCAACTCATTAAACCCTGTCCACAGTCCCAGACAGAACTGCTCTTGGTGCATCATGTACAGATGAGGAAACTGGGACTCTAAGAGGTTAGCTAAGATGACTGAGTTTGCAGCTAATAAATGACATGGACAGGACTCAGACCTAGAGCATCATGATCACTGCCTCCAACCCTCATGGGAGTTGAAGACAGTCGTGTATGGGAGTCAGTTGGCACCAGCTCATGAGAACTGGCTGGGAGCATCTCCTCCCAAATCCAGTCCAGTCCCAAGTTTGAAACTGACCATGATGAGAGTATTTGGACCATGGAAATGCACCAACTCCATAAATCAGGACTTTTCCTTGTTATTGAAAGGCCACTTGATCTCTGCACTCCTGGTTGTACCCATGTTATCAGAGCCAGTCTGCTGAGTCCTGGGCCGCTCACTCAGGGAATTTCCCCAAAGCTTCTCCAGGAGGCCCTGAGAGTCCCAAAAGTGCCTCTAGTTGATGAGAAAGAACTTAGAGTGAGACCTGGACCAATCAGGGGACTCGCATGTCGAACTAAGAGCAAGAAGAGAGAAGGTGCTCTGCAGGGTAGCTTAAAAATAGGTTTCGGAAGCAAGAGAAAGGAAAAGCTCCAGCAGAGGAAAGTAAGACCTTGCAGGAAGGAGAATAGAGTCTTTAATCTGTGGAGCACATATTTTGTTAAGTTTGCATAATTCATGAAACATAAGAACATCCCGGGGACAGACGAAGTTCAGGGCAGAAGATCAAATTGACAAGATTGGCTTTGGGGTAAAACAAGCAGGGGGACTTGGCTGCTGGAACTGACCTATTTTTCTCTGTTTACAATGCAGCAGGAGCTGCCTGGGCTCATCCATCACCCCAACTAGATGTCCACTGCTCTCCTATTTACCCTGGAGGTGGGGGCGAGATGGAACACAGGATTCCAGCCTGCCTCCATGTATCCAGACCACTCTGTCCATTCTTGGGGTGATGGCAATGGTAATTCTGCCACTTACGGTGACCTTGAGTAAGTGGCCTTACCTCTCTAAGTCTTGGTGAGTTTCTGTAAGGTAGACCTGCCAAAAGCTCCTAAAACCTCGGGCTGGGATGTTCAGTGCCAGGCCCGTTTAAAGTGCCCCACACGTATGGCCGTCCTTTATTACCACGAGAGAATAATACAGGGAATAATAATGATGGTGGTTAACAGTGCCAGATGCTATTCTGAGACTTTTGCTTAAAATAAATCCTTTAATTCTCACAGCAAGCTGATGAGCTAGGTGCTACCATTGCCCCCGTTTTGAGGTGAGTTAGCTAAGACGGGAGATGAAGTGTCATTGGCTCAGGTCACAGTTAGTGGTGGGGATAACCAGTTACTTAGTCCCTACTAAGTGCAAAGCAGCTTATAACACATCTCTCGTTGTCACTGACACAACCTTGAGTTAGGTATGCTCTCTTTCCATCTTGAAGATGAGGAAACTGAGGCGCGAGGAATTAATTAGCTAACCCTGGGTCACTGGGCAAGTAAACAACAAAGTTTCCGGTTTTTTTTTTTTTTTTTTTTAAGTAGTTTTTTTTTTTTTTTTTTAAATNGGGTCACTGGGCAAGTAAACAACAAAGTTTCCGGTTTTTTTTTTTTTTTTTTTTAAGTAGTTTTTTTTTTTTTTTTTTAAAGATTTTATTTTTATTTATGCACACAAGAGCTGGGGTACAGGCCAGAGTCCAGGCTCTGGACTACTAGAGGATCCACCAGAGACAGAGCCCGGAACAGAACAGGCAGAGCGACTGAAACACACTGCCGAGGGGAGCATGGGGCGAGGCAGGAGAGGTCTGCCATGCCACGTGGGCTCCGTCCCAAGCCTGCGGCAGAGATGGAACTCATGCTGCAGGGGCCTCGGTTGGTCAGCTTCACAGTGCGCTGCTCAACCCACCGCGCCACCAGGGAGGCCCCAAGTCTCTGGTTTCTAAGTTCTTGTTTCATTCAACCATTCCCAGAAAGGAAAGTAGCGGCCTTATTAAGGCTAATTAACATCGGTAACTTGAGATATCAAAGACAGCGGGTAGTCCCTTGACAGGCATTCTCTTATCATAGCAGCTGCAAGAGGCAAGAACAGAGGCCCAGAGAGGATGACCATTTATTCAAGACCACACTGCTAGAAAGTGGCAGAATCAGGGAGGTGAACCCAGCCGTGCTGGCTCCGGAGCCTCCTTGCTTCACCACTGGGCTAAATTCTGCGCAACTATAGCACCTACTCAAACCTGCGTTAAAGAACAAATATTCATGACCCTGATTAAAAAACAAGTCAGAGTCCTCAGGGCAGCCCCGGCCAGGGACATAGGATCCACTGGCTGGGAATTTTGTAATAGGAAGAGATTGGGTTCAACTCCCAATGCAAGAGAAGTGGGGATTCATAGCCTAGAAGCAAGGGGGGGGGTCATCGGGTGGAAAATTACTCAGAGGAAACCTGAGCTCTAAGAGGGGGTTCTGGCTAAACCAGCCTAGCAGGATTCTTGCTGAAGACAGGCCTGTGGATCATACTGCACAAGGGGGTTGGTGGGTCCGAGCCCCCTTTTAGATGGGGGGGCATGGTTAAGCCTCCTGAGCAGGACCCTTGCTCTAGGCAGACAGGAACCTGAACCCCGAATCCTAGGGCCTTGTCGAGGAGGGAGCCCGCAGGAAACTGACTAGAAGTTAGTCAGGGACAGCATCTTTGTCACCTGCTGCAAAATCCTGGAGCCCCGTATTCCTTCGCTGATCTAGAGGAGGCTTGAGAGGAATAAGAGGGCAGAGGCCAGGCAAATGGTAGCCGGAAGGGAGGCACAATGTAGTGAATGCAGTGACTAGAGACAATGGGCAGAAAAAGATTGGGTGGTCGCACTTATGGGGGAATACATGGCAATAGAACAAAGGAACAGGAAGAAGATAAAGCTTGCCAGCAAACCACAGATCTGAGACACACAGGAGGGGGAGAGAGAGGGAGAGGGGTCAGAATGGGGGAGGGAAGAGCTCGAGGGACAACGGTGATGGATCACAGGCGCCGTGGTGGTGGGAGAATTATAGGGACTATACATGAAGGGAGAATATCATGAAAATGAGCAATGATGTAAGAAAATTTTTAAAAATAAATTTTAAAAATAATAACTAAAGGTGATGTACAGAAAGTTGGCCAATGGCCAGAGGGCTCTGCCAGCCCTCCCTCTCCTTTGGTAATTCCTTTCCTCCCCCAGTGGGATTCCCAGTCCTGTCCCAGGTGTGTCCTGGAACTGCAGATTAAAAGCAAGGCACTATGAAGCAAACCGCAGCCACTGCAGCGCAAGTTCCATCCCTGCCCCCGGCCAGGGAGGGGACCCACATGGTGTAGCAGACCTCTTCTGCCTCACCTGCTGCTCCCCTCGGCAGTGTGTTTCAGTCCATCCACCTGCTCTGTTCCCCACTCTGTCTCTGGTGAATCCTTTAACCCCCCCCACCTCTGGTCTGTACCCCAATTCTTGTATGCATAAATAAATAAATTAAAAAAATTTAAATAGAGTGGTCCAGATGATGCCTCAATCCGCCTAGTGACAAAGAGGGCCCCCCTTGCCTGCAGCCCCCCATCAGAGGGCAGCAGCTATGGGGACCTCCCCTGGAGTGACCCCTCTTTGGCTTTCTTGGCTAGAAAGATGTATTAAAGCAGAACTTTCTGAAATGACAAAATAAAGGTCAAGTCTGTCTTGCAGGCAGATCTCACAGAGCCCAGCCAGGAGCTGTAGGAGCAGTGGGCTCCCTGCGCCTCATCTCTACCTCCGTGCAGGGTCCTGGAGGGTGGCCTAGAGGCTGGCCCGGCGGAAATGCCATTCTCCTGTAGGTGCCGCCCTGGGTTCCAGTGTGCAGAGAAGTCGCCCTCCTGAAAGCCAGACCTGTTCAGGCTGACAACTGGTCACCTCGCAGCACCCCTGCTTACATCCCAAAAGACCCCTAGTTCCCACAGGGATCGCTGCCGTTCCTTATGGGTCCTCCCTGACCCTGTATGCTCTGCCCCTGCAGACCCGCCCAGTCTCATCTCACGCTCCTCTTGGCAACATTCTAGAAGGACATGTGCAGCTCCCTGCCTTCCCCAGCTGTTTCTCCTGGCTCGACTTTATGACTTTACAGGGCTGTCCCTGAGGGCTCCCTGTCCCTGCCCCCCCTTCCACAACTTCCACCAGCTTCAGCCAAGTCATCCTTCGAGATCCTCCTTCAGTGTCGCCTTCCTCCCCCAGCGCTGGGTTAGGGGTTGTTAATTCTCCTTGGACTGCCATAGCCAATTATTCCACCTGGCTGGCCCCAAACAATAGGAATGTATTCCCACAAGCTTCTGAGGCCAGAAGTGTAAAATCAAGGTGTCTGCAGGGCCACAGACCCTCAAAGCAACAGAAGATAAGGCCTGCGTGTCCCCTCCAGCCTGGTGACTCCAGGGGTTCCTGGGCTTGTGGTTTCCATCACTGTCATCCCTGCTTCATCTTCATGTGACCTTTCCTTCTGTCTCTTCCCCTCTTCTTATAAGGACCCACTAACCCAGTAAGACTTTGACTAAATAATTATGATGTCGTTTTTGGAGCCGGTGGGTTTGGAGTGTGGCGTTCTTGGGTTCACGCTGGGAAAGGTTTCACCAGCAGCACACGGCGAGTTCCCAGGCGAGTTTCTCCAAGAGGCAGAGACATTAGTTATTTTAAAGAGCAGGCTTATTAGGGAAATGGACAGAAGAGCAAAGGACCCTTGCATAGACACAAGCGGGCAGGAAGACCTGCCCTGAGAGGGACACGTTTGCTGAGAGAGGCTGCATGGTTGCAGGCGGGTGGCCTTAAGGAGAGCTGCCTTCACAGAGGGAGGTCAGTGCAGAGAAGCCGCAGCATGGTGCTAGTCAGAGGCTGGCAGGAGGCTGCTGCCCTGCAGAGGAGAGAGTTAGTGAGGAGGAGCACCTGCATAGTCACAGGTGGGCAGTAAGATGGCCCCGAGCCAGTGCAGAGACTGCATTGATGTAGTCTTCTTTTGGTGGGAGGGGCTTGAGAAGATTCTACAAGCATGCGCCCTCCGGAGAGTATTACAATGGATTCCAGAGATATCTGCTCGGGTCTTAGGATCTAGGTGTTGGTGCCTGAGACTCTTTGTGCCGGTTGAGTTAGGGGTTGTTAATCTTGTCTACCCCCACCTCCTTTCGTGGCCAGGTCTCTGGTCTTGAGGTGCCTCCTTTCCAACCTCTTTACTCTTTTGTCCTTCATCAATTACATGGGCAAAGACCCTATTTTCAAAAAAGGTCACAGCTGAGGTTTCCAGGTAGACACATATTTTGGAAGGAACTCCCGCAACCAGTACAACCAGACCAGTGTGGCAGGCCGGGGTGATGAAGGGAGGCTTCAAAGAGAAACTGGATCTCTGAGGTTGACACAGTTTGTGCGGGCAGAGCCAGCATTTGAGAAAACTGCTAACAGACACCCAAAGGCAGGGATCTGTGGCCTCCCCCTCAGCGTCCCGGTTAGGGTCAAGCCTGAGCCATCGATAGCTTTTCTCAAGGTCCTGACCACCCCCTCCCATTGGGTTACTCCCTTTAAAGCAACCTGGCAGCAGGGAGAAAAAGTCAACACCTTCAACAGAACTATATGCTACTAAAACTGAAAGCAATAACCTGACGCTCTGAAAGCAGGAGCCAGCACGTTCCTCAAGAAGCTTTCTATTCTACTGAAAACACTGGACTAGTAAACCGCCTGCTTCTCTCACTCACTCTCTCATCTGTGCATTGCCAAATAACGGATGTGAAGTCATCTTTGGGAGTATGAAGTACGCGGGTGGCCCAGGCAGTGGGAGAGCAGGCAGGCTAGTAATTCCAAAAGGCAAGGAAGAAATGAAACAAGGAAATCAAAGAAATGAAGCTCAAAGAGAGTGCTGGAGTGAGGGACTCAGGGTTTACGGTCCACTTTACCATGGATTGACTTGTGAGTTTGTGACTTCTTGGGCCTCAGTTGTCTCATCAGTGAAGTGGGGATACTATTCACTCCGCTTTCCTACCGTGTTTTGGGGGACTAAGTACTTGGCACGGAGCGAGCATCTGAATAAAAGCTACCTGGTGATCTTTTAAAATAAATTTCTTTGAGTAATTGTGTTCCTAGTTTGGTATCATAACTCTGAAATGGGGTATGTTTAGATTCTAAAATAAAACCAGTAAGCTGCCGGTTTCTTGCCATCGGGAGTGGAGGCTTTCCATTTTAAAAGAGATATAAAATTAAAATAAAAATAAAAACAATGCATCCTCACTTTGATTAGAAATATCAGTAAGAATTAAGGATGCAGTTTCTCCTAAAAAACAAAAACAGAAAAACAACCTACTCTTAAATTACCAGTAACTAGCTAACCCAGGAGCAGTGAACACGCTAGTATCCGGCTTGCAGTTTCACACACCATTTTCCCACTCCAAGAAAGCAGGGTTCCTCGGGAAAATGACTGACTGCTGACCTTGGCAGAAAATGTACAAAATGTGCCTGAAAGTGTAATCATACCAGAGGGTAAGATAGCAGTCGAACAGGAAACTGTACATAGGAGACATTCAGCAAAGGAAGGGAAGGGAGAGGGATTAAAATAGGGGCAGGAAGAGCACAAGGGACTGTGGTGATGGTGCACAGGTGACTTGGTGGTGGGAATTCTATGGGGACTACACCTGAGAGGAGAAAGCAAATGTTGTACCAAAATGAATAATTATTCAAGTATGTTTTTTTATGTATGTATGCGTGCGTGCATGCATGCATGTTTGTATGTATGCATGTACATGTATATGGGTATGTGTATAAAAGCAATTGATACATAAGAGCATTTCCAAAGGAATGAAAGACTAACTTAATAGTCTCCCATGAATACAGATAATGCAGTGCAGCTTAGCACATCTGATATAGTAAAGATCTAGGAAGTCATAATGGTATAAACAACCAGTTCAGTTTCATTTAATCCTCACTTAAATGCCTTAAATCCTCCCTTAATTACCTGCTGTGTCACAGAAGAAACTGAGGCTCAGAGAGGTGAATTCTGTCACCCAAAGTCACAAAGCTTGTAAGTGGAGGGACACAATTCCAAACCAGGTCTGTGACATTGCAAAATTGCAGAAAGTACTCAATAAAGCTTAACTTTCTTTCCACTACCCCCACTCCATCAAGTCTATGAGAAGGCAGATAATAAATGATGAGAATGAGAAACTATTAAAGTTTCATCCTGCTGTCTCTATTCCCTGGTTACAAGCAACAGATGTTGGCGGTTGAGTGTGTAGCAAGATATATATGTAAAATGATAATGATGAGCCAATTATAACCACTCTTGTAAGAATCCATGAGAGCCATAAAATGGTCTTTGGTTTTAAAGTGGTAACTGGCAAGATGTTTCTCAGGTACTTCCTGATTCATGTCTGTACCTTCCTGCCCTGAAGACCAAAATTGCTTCACAAGAGGTTTGGGAGCCATTTTTACCCATCACCTAGGGAATGATTTAAAAATGCAGATTCATGGACCCCTATCTCAGACCTACTAGATCAATCTCTGTCATTGGGAGAAAGGAGGCTATAACAGCACTTTTAGCTTCGTTCCCTAGAAAAGATGCTAAAATCTGAGAGGCACTACCTACCATCCCCTACTCTCACAAGAAACACCCTCCAGCCTCCATCTCTCCCTCTCAGTCTACTCTACCCCAAGCCATCTCCCTGTAGGACAAGTCCGAAGCAGCACCCTTTGCAAGTTTCCAATGCCTTCCGGTGTCTTTAGGGTAGAGTTCAAGTACTCCAACACCTAAATTATCTCCAGTCTTGCTTGCCATGCTTCCCCATCCCTACCCTCCATCATGGAAACTGTTGACCTTCTTTATGTTCACTCATGCATCTACTACTCTTCCAGGGTAACTCTGCATACCTCTCATTCTAAGCTGGCCCTTGTCTATCCAAATCCTACTCATTCTTCAAATACCTTCTGGATTCACCTGCATTTGGCCTTCCTTGGAGTTATGTTATTTTGGAGTTATTTTTTTATTCTTTTTTTTAAAGATCTATTTATGTATGCATACAAGAGCTGGGATACAGGCCAGAGTCACAGGAAATGAGAGATTCACCAGAGACCGAGTGGGGAGCAGAACAGGCAGATCCACTGAAATACACTGCTGAGGGGAGCAGTGGGCAAGACAGGAGAGGTCTGCTGCGCCATGTGTGTCCCCTCCCTGACCGGGGATCGAACCTGCACTACTGTGCCACAGATGCTTCACAGTGCAACGCTCAACCCGCTGTGCCACCAGGGAGGCCCCCCTTCTTATTCTATCCCATCTCTCTCATGGCACATCTCAAGAATTTTAGCAACTAGCAGGTTATGTGCCTGGTACCAACCCTTGTGCATCCCTGAAGAGCACGGTCATGTCGTTTTCACCACTGAATCTTCATCACCTGGTACAATTCCTGGCTCATTGTAGGCTCACGCTGTAGGCTGATTAAATAAGTGAATGAATGAACAAAGGGCACTCTCCTCTTCATATGCAGTATATTCTTTGCACCAGCCATACTCTGAGCTCTTCCTTCCTTCCCTCACTTGTTAATAGCAGTTTCCTAGTTCACTGCCCCAGTGGGTCAGGGCCATGATCTCGGCAAAGGAGGTGAGGGTGGGTAATTTCCCAGATATCCCCTTTAACCCAAATAACAACTTGCCCTTCTGTGACACTAAGTGGTCTGCAAACTCCTTTAATAGGTATGAGCTCCCTACAACAGCCCTGGAAGGCAGACAAGGTTATTCTCTGAATGCCTGTGATGGATGTGTGTTCATACAGATAACGCTGGGTGCCTGTTCTGACCACACCCACTGTTCAACAACCCTTGCTAAAAGCTGATCCCCAGTAGCCAGTGCTGTTATAAGCTCCCCAGTGTCCACAGTTGGCTGGTCCAGGACTGTACACTTGATTTAAGTGAGCCAATCTGATTCTCTTGGGAATTTGAACTGGAAAAGAAAGAAGATTTCCTTGAAGGTAATTTTTGGCATTTTCTTTTAATCTTTTGAGATCAGCCAGTGTGCAGAGAAAAGCTGAAAGGAGTTTCTAGGTGGACACAGGAAGAGAGACAGAGAAAACTGTCTTGGCTTCTGATCTCTTGTCAGTGCCCTGGTAGAGTTTCCTGCAAGAACCTGCTCTGAGCTCTGGTCTCAAGAATTCCTTCAAGTTCCTTCCAGTAAATCAGCATCCTGCTGGAGTTGATTTGTGTAGGTTTCTGTTCCTTGTAAACACACAAGCCTCGCCCAGATGGGGATGACTGGGCTGTGAATCAGAGACCTGAGTGGCTTTGCCACAGAGTGACTGTGTGACCTCAGGCACACTTCATCCCTCAAGACCTCAGTTTCCACTCCTGTAAAGTAGGAATAGTGATGAAACCTACCAGACAGGATCAAGTGGGTCATTTATGTAAAAATATTTTGTGACCATGTAATTACTAAGTGAAGTAACCTGTTCAAGGCCACCACCATCTTGGCGGGAGATCCAAGCATCATGATGGTCACCAAGGAGTGAGGTAGTAGAGAGGGACCCAGTGCCCTTCAACCCCAAATCCATTTCCATAAGCAGCCTCCTAGAAATGGAGCTGTGTGTGGATCCTGCTGGAGACAGGAAGAAGGGCACAGTGGCCTGTCCAGAGGTTACCAGCTTCCAAGAGACCCAGCCTGGAGAAAAAGCCCCAGTCACTCCCAGAACAAAGGGAGCATCTCCCTGTGGTTCCAACAAAGCTTAGGTTTCTCTCTAGGCTGTGAGCTCAGGCTATCTGGTGTCCGTTTTACCAACAGTTCTATGTCCACAGCGCACAAGGTCTGGCACACAGCAGGGGCTCCTGGGTGAATGTGTATATCTGTGTCTCTGTTGTCGCTTATTTCTTTTAATGCCTCTTTTAATGCCTTGCTGTCTTTCTCTGTGTTGTGTCCCCACTTCTCCCTCCCCTAAGGCACCTTGTCTCTCTCCTCTTTTCCCTCTCCCTCCCCCCACTCCTCTCCCATTGTCCTCTGTCTGTCTCTCTCTCTCCCTCATCCTCAAGTCCTCTGCACCTCACCTGCCCTAAACCTCTCCCAGCACACCGGCTCCCTTTGTCTTGCCCCTCTCACGTTGCCTGGCAACCGCCCTTCCCTCCAGCCCCGCGGAAGCCATAGCAACCGGCAGCCAGAAGACGCGGACCATTCATCTCCCTTTTGTCCCCTGCGCTACACGTGGAAGCTCCAATTACAGGTACTCTGTGGCGATGCCTTTGTCTGCCGACCATTCACAGGGGAGCTGGCTCCCGGGCCTGAAGCTGTTGAGCATTTCTGTACAAAGCGGCCGTGTGCCTCCTCCAGGCCCACCACTGCCGCAGAGCTCAAGGACAAAAAGACCTCGGAGCGCTTGAGCTTTGGCACCTTGGCAGTGGGCAGAGAGGGCGGACAGGGGAGCACTGGATAGGTGACCTGCAGACAGGGTGACCCGACAGCCCCAGGCGCATTCACTGTTTCGAAGGATTTGATGTGCACATGTCTCTGGAGCTGGTGGGTGGGGTACCCATGATTATTTTTCTCTCTAATTAAAGTACAAGCTCTGGTCCTAGAAGAGAAGCCACAGGACAGAGCAGGGTGAGATGGGGAGCAGAGAAGAACCTCGCCCCCCACCCACTGCTGTCTATCCCTTCCAGGATCGGTCCTTCTGTCCACAAGAGAACCTGGCATATGATGTCTCCTCTAATCCAGATCTTCTCCCCTTTGCATGCTTAGCTCCTACTCTACCTTCAAAACCCAGCTCCATTGCCCTTTCCAGGGTGAAGCTGTCCCTGCCCACCCCCTTCACTGACTCCCAAGCTCCCTGTGTTACATAATTATATCTTTCTTACAACTCTGGGCTTTTATAACAAATTACCACAAACTGATTGATCTAAATAACACACTTAATTGTCTCATAGTTCCGGAAGCCAGGGACTTGAACTCAAGGTGTCAGCAGGGCTGTGCGCTTCGTAGGCGCTAGATGATCCTTTTTTGCCTCTTCCTAACTTCCAAAGGTTGCCAGCCATCCTCGGTGGTCCTTGGCTTGTAGACACGTCCCTCCCATCTCTGCCTCTGTCATCCCTTGCCTTCTCTTGGCCTCTCTCGGCTGACAGTTTCTCTGTCTGCTTAGGGCAGCACACTGGCTAGGTCTCTCCCTAACCTAGCACGCTTTCATCATAACTTGATTATACCTGCAAAGCATCTATTTCCAAATAAGGTCACATTTTAAGGATCAGGGTGAACATGAATCTGGGGAGTGGAGACCCCTACCTACTTACAGGTGGTTCATTCCTGCTCAGGATGTATAAGCCCGTGACCGAACAGTCTTGCCCAGTCCAGTTAAGGGGTCTGTCTATTTAGTAAATGGCCGCCAGCAAGAGCTGAGCATCATGAGCTGAGTTGTCTTTGTGTGTAAGAGAGGACTAAGAGCATCCCTTCAAAGGATGATGGCGGAGGCATCCCCATCTAGACCACACTTAGTTCCAAATTTGATTACCATGTGTATGAATTTCCTGAGGTTGCTGTAAATTACCACAAACGCTGTGGCTTAAAAATTATAGACATGGATTCTTACAATTTTGGAAGGCAGAAACCCCACAGCAGGTGTCGGCAGGGCTATGCTCTAGCGGGGACTCTTTCCTGGCTTCTATCAGCTTCTGTGGCAACAGATGCCCCTTGGCTGCATCCCTCCTGCCTCTGCCTCCACTTTCACACGGCCCCTCCCACATCTGCGTCTTCTCATAAGCACACGGTGATGAAATAGCCACTCAGGAATCCAGCATAATCTCAAGATCCTCAAGGACACCTAAAACACCCTTTTCCAACCAAAGGCGCATTCACTGATGGGGACCTATCTTTGGGGGATAACCACGACCCCACTATTATTTTTTGCTATAATTAAACTGCAAACTCTAGTTCTTGACAATTTATTTACAATCAATATTTGTGAGAACCAAAAAAAATGCTCTAAAAATTACCTTGTGTTTACTAAATTTTTATAATGACCATGAGAGGTGGAAGATTTTATTTTCATTTTAAAGTTGAGGCAATTGAGGGAGGAAAGGTAAAGTGATTCCATGCTGAGTCACAAAGCTGGGGATAGGGTACAGTCCTCGAATGAACCCCACTCTCCCTCCCCTCCCACTGTTGCCCCAGGCACTTCCATGTGAAATCCTTCCTTTCTCCTGTCTCACAGGCCACCTGTCTCCTCAGCCTCAGGTCCCCTCTGCCAGAATGTTCCTTTTCAGGAATCATCCTCTGACTCCTGTAGCTGTGTTAGAACCCCTATTCTGGTTTCCAAGCATCCTCTATTTAACACTCAGTGTCTCCTCGTGTCTCCCTTCTCTGCTCTGTGGGTCCTTAGGGGTCAATCTAGGTGAATGTTGCATCATCACAGCTCCCCATGAAGCAAGTCATTGGTCAAGAGCCCCGTCAACATTGATAGAAGTGAAATCAAATTGGTAATGGCGTCGTCATAGACTTAACTCGACTGGAACATGTCGACTTCAGCTACATTATTGTTAACTCAGTCCCACACTAGTGTTGAGTGGGCGAGTGGACACTTACTGCTGGATTCAAATACTGGCCAAGTTGTAAGACAGAGCGATTAGTAACACACTGGGGCCATGAATAGGAACACAGAGATTTGCGAGTGTAGACCAATGTTTATCAAACAGTAGTATGCTCAGGGGCCACCCAGGGCTTATTAAAAACGCACATCCTGCTTCAGTTGGTCGGGCTGTGGCAGGACCTGATTCTCCTTCTACCAGCTCTCGCATGATGCCCAGTCCGCTGGCACCAGAGCAAACGGGAGAAACAAAGATGCCACTGTTTTGAGCAGGAGGTCAAAGCTGATGAGTTCAATTTGGAAATGCTGAGTTGGAGTTGCTAATTCTCAAATGAATATTTCAGCGAGGCGGTTGTAAACATGAGACCGAAACTTGGAGGGAAGACTACAGCTTCCAATAGGGCGCATCATGTCAAATGTTGGCGAGCTTATTTTTTTTTTTTGGTTATTCTTTTGTTTTTTTAATTATTATTATATTATATTTAATTGCATTTGACATCGTTTGTTTTCCCCAGTGGGTTCCCACCACCATTTCACCCGTGCACCGCCACCTCAGTCCCTTGTGCTCTTTATATCTCATCACCGTCTTTGCCCTCCCCTCCCTCCATCCACCCCCATGGTCCCTTGGGTTTATCTTTAATCTTTTAGTCTTGTTGATTTGTTATTTGATTGCTTGGTTGTTTTTGATTATGATTGCCCATTTCCTTTAGTTTTCTCTGTGTGTTGTTGTTTTTTTGTTGTTGTTGTTTGTTTCATTTTCTCCCTTTTCATTTTTTGTTTTAATTGTAGTTTTTTTTTTTTTTCACATTCCTCCTAAAAGTGATGTCATCCAATATTTTTCTTTTGCCTTCTGACTTGTTTCACTGAGTATTATTCCTTCTAGTTCCATCCATG
>JAGFMF010012286.1:4957837-5021044 GCA_019455555.1 Galemys pyrenaicus | reverse complement strand
GGGAGGCTGGCAACCGTCCAGGGGGTTTCCAGCTACTCCCCAATACCAGAGTGCCCTCACCCCACACGCTTAGTTCCAGATGGTGAACTAGGCACTGGTACGCAACTTGCACAAAGGTTTTGGTCAACTGTTCAAGTCCTGCATATGCTTAGGAGGCTCAGAGCTATAGTTGTGGATCACTTAGCAGTGTTGCTGCTATTCCCCCCTGTTCTGTAAGGCTGGCACTGGGTTAGAGCCTTTTCAGTGACTCCAGCCCCCCAGGGGCTCTCTCCCTTCTCGTTCAGCTCTGTACCACAGACTCAGTGGTGATACGCGTCTCACGTTGGGTTTACAGAGTGCTGTTTGAGCTTGTAGAATTGCTAGAGGGTCTGGGCTCTAGTTTTGGTCCCCCAGGTGTGGCTGCCCCAGCTCCAGGAAGATAGTGTTGGCCCAAAGTTTCCAGGAACCCGGGCGTTCTGGGGGCCCGGCTTGGCGAGCTTATTTCAGGTAAGGGGGTTGGGGGGAATACCGCATTTGGGGGAAGGAAAAATGGCAAAGGAGCAGTTGGTGAGAGAGGGAAGCCAGGATAGCCTAGCCACAGGACATCTAGCTGCAGCAGAGGACACAGACCATGAGGCAAGGGCTTGCTGAGAAGTGTTTGATCTTGAAATAAAGGTTTTATGAGAGCGCGGTGGTAAGCAGCACTGTTGATTCTGGCTGTGTGTCCCTTGATCCTGCTGAATTCACTTGCATCTGCAACCAATATGCCCCCATGCACAACTTTCCACTTTGAGCACCCGTGTGTGTGTGTCTGTCTGTCTGCTCACACTGAGGACTCCCTCCAGCCACAGGCTAGCTTGCTTAGCCTCAAGTAAGCTCAACTTGGAAGTGTAGGGAGTTAACATCCCAAGGGCAGAGGGAGAACCTCTTCACCAATCCAGTGAGGAGTGGATGGATAAATACTCCAGTTCTCTAGGCGGTTCTCAGTTCTCTAGGGAGCTGGTCTGACGCTTGGTTTCTATGTAAAATGAAGCTCCAGTTGCCCACAGCAGCAACCCCCTCAATCATATGCCTTTGGCTTTCTCTCGTCCCCTCAGTTCCATTCCCTCACTCTCACTTCCTCAGATCACTTTTCACATAAATTATTTGCATCTATGTCCTTGCCTCATGGTCTGCTTTGGTAGGAGAAAACTCACAGTAAAACATGTTAGCAGCAAAATTGCAAGGGACTAAGTCCTGATAGCAAATACAAAGAACAAGAGCATAACATTAACCCAGGAGAGTATGAGCTGAGCCACGCAAGTGATCTAATGACTGGATTCACTGATTTCTTTGGGGACAAATTCATACAAGCAGCCCTTACCCTAGCACCACCACCACCACCATTCCACTTTAACAAGGGTCCCCACGCAAGAGCAGACACTATCCTGGGAAATAGGCAAAGCTTGCACAAGAGGGTAGAGCTTGCCTGGCTTGTTTCACATCTTTGGAGAGTCTCTGGGTGCAGCTGAGGTTGCTGCTATATATAACACACAAGCACAACCAATAAAACTGATTGTAAAGCATTTTGCAGATCCAAAGTGCCACATAAATGCTAAATAAGAAAATTAATCTTAGCTACAAAGAACTCATGTTGTGAGACTGGAGTGGTTTTGAGACGGTGCCAGGGGAAGGGGCACGTGTGCCATCTCTCACCCCCTCTGCCTTCATCCTTCACCCATCCAAAGTGTGGGTATGCATGCCAAAGCAAGAGCTCCCATGTGCAACACATACACACCAGCCTACTCATGCACAGAGAGACTTCTGTAGCTTTGCACATACACCCAGAAGCACCACACACACAGCCACGCACACACTCACACTACCCTCCACCTCAGATATGTACCCAGAGGCAGTCTCATAGCCAAGCATATACAACCAGGTGCACACACACCCACAGTGCTCATGTGTCTCACACACATCCCCATCTTCTAAACGCCCCCTACTTTCTTTCACATGTGTCCACATGATCATCCCTGAGGATCACTCACACACACACAGCATCTTACACAGTTTCACACATGACCTTCATACATGTTGTATATCTCTGATTATTAGCAAAAATTCTTCACACTCTCCTTATATTAAAACCAATAATCTCCCCTCAGTAAGCACCTGTGTTGCTTTCCCACCCACTGACAGTTGACTCAGCCATATGATTGGCTTTGGCAGTGGAAGGTTATCAGGGTTAGAGGAGGCCGTGAGGGCTTGATATCCTTAAGAAATACCAGTGTTGTTCTGTCTCTCCCATGTGAAGACACAGAAGCCAGGGGCAGCAAGCAGTGGGGGTGGGGGGAGGCTCAGCTGGAAACCGATCGTGCAGGTACCCTGGCTTCAGACTTGTGGTCCCAGAACTGGGGGACAGTAAATGTCTATGGCCTGAGTTACCCTATCCACAGCAGCCAGAGCTAAGATCATAGTATTTCCATGGGGGTGTCCCACTCTAAAGATAAGGGCAGAGATTTTTGTGTGTTTACTCCTATAGTCTAACAGGTAGGGCAGCATCTGGTACATAGTAGGTGCTTAGTAAAAAACTGCTGAGGGCATGAGTGAATGAATGAATGAAGTCATTGCTTCTACCGCAGGATTAAAAACACGACAAAAGATAAAGACTGCAGCTTTATCTCTTGTGTCTTTGAATTGTCCATGGAACCATCCACACAGATGCGGGAAGATGACAATAAACAATGAGGGTGGGAAGAAATTGAGCTAGAGTGGAGGAAGGAAAGCTGAATGAAAAAAGAAACAAAAGGGAAAGAGGGAGAGAAGGAGGAGCGGAGGGAGGGAGGGAGGAACTGAAGACAAATAAATTCTTAGCCCATTTCTACTCGCTGTGAGATCTTGGACACATTCTTTAACCTCTCTGAGGCTTAGTTATTTTCTTATGCAAAATTTGGGTGATCATAGTTGCTAACCTGGGATTTTTTTTTTTTTGAGGATAAAATGAGAGGATATATCGAAAGCTCTACACAGTGCATGGAGTATAGTAATCCCTAAATAAAAGGCAGAGCTGCTGTGGGGATAATGATGCAGATGCTTGTAATGGTGACGTCATTAGCAAGATGCGGGGAGAGGAAGACAAAGGATGAAAAGCTCACTCCATTAGAACCAGCCCCCTCTGAAGACAAGATGCCAGAACACCCTCCTTCTCTGGCTCATCTCCCTGCTCTTGGTGCCATCCTCCCAGACCACTGCATCTCTACCCTGGTTGTCCTGAGAGTCTCCTGGTGAAATTTGAAAACCCCTGATGCTCAAGTCATTGTTTGGACCATGATACACGTGTTATGTGGCACGAAGGAGACTTGGACACCAGGGCTAACAGGAAGCAGGTTTATTGCACTGGTGCTGACTCAGTGGATTTGGATCTGAAGGCTGAGCCCTGTCCATAGGAAGTCAGGGGCTTATATACACTTTCAGTTTCTACAAGGTTCCAAGATTTGCACTGGCAGCTATACATGGTCAGATATGACGTGGCTACGCACCAAGAGGTGAGTCATGTAGTTGCACACCAATGAGTGAATAAAGGGTCAGTAGTCACGGGACCGCCCAGGTCCATTCTGCCTCATGGCGGTTCATGGTCTAAGCTGAAGCGAGAGTCACACCAGGAACTAAGCTGCATAGCAGGGACTGAGCAAAAGGTTGTTACTAAGCCCGCAGGCTGCTTATCTTAGGTCTCCCAAGCGCATTGCCAGCACTTGGGAGAGGTCCAATGGACACCTTCTTCCAGGGTTGCCTTAGACACATGTGCTTTATGTCCTTCCCAGCAGCTATTGAGGCAGAAGGGCTGCTTCCCCATAAGACTCCCACTTGGCACCCACCCCTGGTCTCCCAGCGACCACACTCCATCCACCCTGGTTGAAATAAGGGGCCGCACCTGAGTCTGTCCTGTGTGTCAAGCACAAGCAAAGGCCAACACAGGTCTTCCATGGACAGAAAGCTGCAGCGTGCAGCCCGACGGAAGCATGGATGCTCCCTGGAAAGGTTCTTGGGTGACCAGCCAGGCAGAGCCCAGCAAGGTCAGAGCAGCCCGTGGGAACTCTGCCTGGGCGAGGAGCGAGTCATTCAGGCACCTGATGGCCCTTAGTGCCAGTCACCACGTTTCCACTTTACAAAGGAGGCGAGGAGAGAGACCAGTGCAGAGCCAAGGGCCACACCTGGAGTTCTGGGGACCACACCTGCGGGGCAGGTAAGCACAAGGTTCAATTGTGCTCCCTCAGGTAAGGCACTTCACCTGCCTCACACTCCAGGCCCCCATCTGTAAAATCAGCATAATAAAATACCTCCTTGTAGGGCGGTTTCTTTTGGTTTTTGCATAGAAGAACCAGGGTATAGGCCAGAGGTGCAGGGGTGAGAGGATTCACCAGAGTCAGAGTGGGGAGCAGAACAGAACAGGCAGATCGACCGAAACGAGCAGCAGGAGAGGCAGAGAGGTCTGCTGCGCCATGGGGGTCCCCTCCCTGGCCGGGATCAAACCCAGGCCTAGCAGAGGTGGTTGTGCTGAGACCTAACCCAAGGGCCACAAGGGAGGCCCTGTGCGTGGTTCTGAAGATCAGCAGACAGGAGACGGCTCTGAAAGGCGCTGTCACTGGAAGCACATGACACTGGCCTCCCTCCCTCCCTCCCCACTCCTGAGGACATTTTGCAGACTTTTTTAAATCCCAAGAGGACCGGTACTTTCTCCCCATCAGACGCCTTATCCTGTTTTCTCCTTCCTTTTTATGATGTAATGATTTCTAGAACCACATGTGTATTCAGCTGTTTCTCATCAGGTTTGTCTTGTTCCCATACAAACCCACACAAATAAAACAACATTAGGGAAGAGAGTTTCTTCTTTTCCCTTCGAGTTTCTTGAATGATAGAACTCATAGAACGCTCTGAAGTATGACCATGTCTTCTAGTTCAGTTTTTTTGCGCGTGGACTATTTTTCCACCAGAAAAAAAAAAAAAAGATGTTTGCCGAGAGAACAACCTAAGCAGCTGATATTTCCCTCTGTTCCTTGTCATAATAATGAGCTTTTAACGTGTCATACCACATTTAACAACCTCCTGATGAAGCTGGTACCATTTGGATTCCAGGTTTTTTTCTTTTTATTTAAATTATCTTTGGAAGCATAACATATATTCAGCAAAGTGCACAGATCGTAAGTGTAGGGGTTGATGAATATTCACAACGTGAGCACCGCTGTACAGCCAGGAGCGCGAATCAGACACCCCCACGTGGACCCCGAGGCCAAGCACCATCCTGATTAGATCAGCCTTGCCGGTTCTGAACTTCATAGAAATGGAATCCCGCAGTGTTAGGAGAGGCAGAATCAGGACCCCCCAAGATGTTCGCAGCCAGTCCCCAGAACCTATGAGTGTTACCTTGCCTGGCAAAAAGGACTTTGTAGACGTGGTTAATTAGGATCCTTGGGATAGAAACATTGTCCTGGCCCTGCCCCTGCCCAGTTTTGAAGATGCAGCCCAGACTGGTTAAGTCTAAGGTCATAGGTCACACATCAAGGGTGGGAACTTGACCCCCAGCAGAACTTGAGTCCTGGCAGAATGTGAACCTAGAAGCTACACTCTGACCCCCGCTCCAGATGGGAAACCTGGGCTCTGAGAGGTGATTTGTCTGAGATCTGAGGCTGCCACTCCTGTGCCAGCTTCAGGTCAGAGGACAGCACGGCAGCCACTCTCCAGACACAGGGCAGACTCCTCACTGTCCCCGCCCCGCCCCCAAGGGAGAGGAAATGAGGGAGGCTGTGGTCTCTGGCCCCTGCACACCAGCTTCAGAAGCACCCATGAGCTGAAGGAAATGTCAGCTGGCCTTTCTACAAGGCACGCAGACCATGAAATGGCGTAGAGAGAGGGCTGAACTTATGGCTGCCTGCAAATTTTTCCTCTGCCGCCAAAGGGGCACCAGCTATTCATTCTTCCTGGGGAGCAATAAGATCTGAGCTGGTCACTGATGATGTGGACTCAGCAAGACATTTTGAAAACTCCTTAATTCACAAGATTAGGGATTTGATGCCTGGAGTGATATTAATTAGTCTTCACTGAACACCTACTATGCACTGAGTAGGTGCTTTTGCATTGTTTTCTCCACAACCCTCACTATGGTTTAGAGACTGAGACCATGATTAAGGTCCCTTGATTGAAAAAGAATAGAGGCTGGGAAGGTCTGCTCAGAACCTCACAGTCAGAATCAAACCAGAGCTTTCTGACGCCAGAGCTAGGGTGCATACCCAGTGCAGTCTACACACTCCAGAGAGGGAAACTTTTTTGTTCCAGTCACTCTCCAAGTCAGTAGCAGGTTGAGGCCACAATACCAGCTTTATCTTAAACACCATGAAGTCTATTTTGCAATTAATGGTAGACACAGATAAAAGAGCAGGCACAAGACTAGAATGAACATAATTGATCGTAGTGACTTGCATGGAGGCCAGATGGTTGCCTGTTGCCATTTACCCCTCCCCTCTTGACTCAGTAAAGTCTAATTGGTCTCAGCCATTCCCACTCTCTTGCCAGGGATCAGTTTGGGCATGAGATGTGGCACTTGCTTTCTGGGCAAAGGCTTCTGAAAGCTGTTACCTTGTTCTTCATTCCCAGATGTTCTATGTGATGCCTGGAACCACAGCAGCCACTTTGTCACTTTGAAGAGAGTCAGAGTGAGGATAATTCCCATGAGTTTAGAGATGGAATGAATCCAGATTACATAGCATTGTCAAAATACCAATTAACTAACTAAAGAGCCAAATGTCATCCAGACTACCTGTCCGAACATTAAGAAAGTCTCTCTTGGTTAAGTACATTGAGCCAAGGTTTTCTATTACCTGTAGCCAGAAGCACCCTCACTAATACAATGAACCTTAAATTTTGGTGTCCACTGGCATGGGTGCTAATCCGCACCCCCCTCCCCCAATCAACTCACCACGTGAACTTGGACCCTTCTCTCTGGATCTTTTCAAGCCTTGAGTCTCCTCTGTGCAGTATGGTGGGTGGCATACAATAAGAGGCTCAAAATCAAAGCACTTTGCTGATAGAAAAGCCTGAGGTATAGTAGCTATTGTTATTGTTGCTATATTATGGACTCTGCAGGGTCAGACAACGCCTAGAGTCTGCCCTTGTTCCTGGTGATGGACTCAAGGAAGGAAGCAGCTGCACACACTCAGATAAGGCCACATTTGCATTCTCCCAGCCACTCACACCCACCTGACACTCTGCAGGCTGAGCCAACAGCAGCCTTTCCCCGGGGCACAGGGCCAGCAGTGAGCATCTGATGAAGGGAGGATGCTGGGAGGGGGCTGCACCCCAGCCACAGAAGCCCTACTGGAAGGTCATGTGCAGTAATAGTATAATATTCTATCACATCCTGACAGTCTCCTGGGTGGCCAGATCCTTTGCTGTCAGCTTCTCTTTCAATTCTCATAACAACTCTATGAAAGAGATTTGTTCTCATTTTATGAATGAGAAGCTTGAAGCTCAGGGAGGTTAGCAAACATGTTCAAACATACACAACCACGAGTGGAAGGATCAGGTCTGTCTGACTCCCAAGTCTTGCTATTAACTACCATGTCCCTCAAGCTGCATGGAAAGAAGAAATCAGGAACAATCCTAGGAAGAGTTGAACTCCTCTATTCAAGGCCTTAGCCTCATGGTGCCGCTGCCCAAGCTGTGATGGAAACAGTCAGAATCTAGCTTTTCCTACATTTGGCCTTTGACAGCCTGGCCTATTTCAGAACTTCCATTTTTTTCTTGTGTCAGTAGTCTCAGGAGAAGCCCTGGTCCCCAGGAGTCAGTCTTCAAGGGACACAACAGTGCGATAAAAATGCCCTAGGAAGTGGAGATGATACCTTTCATGAAGAGTCTGGGGACCCAGGAGGCAAGTGAGAAGGAACATGGGGCATGGAGCTGGTTAGTCCCCCAACCAGATCCCCTGTATGCCAGTCTCTGCACCCATATGTGTCCCGGGAGGTTGACCTGGCCTCTAGGTTCCCAGTGGGTTTGAGCAACAGGAGAGACATCAGGAGAGGCTGGAAAGCTAGAAGAGTTAGGGACACACACACCCCATCTTCTCCCATACTCCCTCCCCAGCTCACGGCCTGATTCTGCTGGGCCCAAGTCCTTCCAGGATGACAGTTCCTCTGGCTCCACCTCTCACCAGGTTCTACTCACCCCATTCTTCTCTTTCTATATTCAAGTCCAAGGGTGATAACTGCTCCAAAATTCTTGCTAGTCTCTGGGGATCTCAATATCCCTCATCATTTTGTTGGCTCCTATGTGAGTAGACCTTTCATTAAATTTTCTCCAGACTCCCACCTTTCTATTTCCTCATGGGCCCTGAGTATTGGGGAGAAAGGATGTATGTATTAGGGGTGGAGGGAGGCCAGGTTGGAATGCATTCCCAAGGACTTGGACTGTCTTGGCTCAGCTATGAAGTAAATTGCCAGAGGGAGGAGCTTCAACGAAGCTTCTGCATCTGATCCTGCCCCTCATGACCGCAGCAGAGAAAGAGTAGAGCTTGGTGACTTGGGTAGTTCCCTATTTTTGGAGGATTTGGGCTCTCACAGGCCAAATTCCATCTGACCTAGTCTGTCAAGCTCCCAAGAACTCTAACGTGGGAAAGAGGAGACAGCCATGGCAGGAGATGATGCCTCATTCTCCTACACAGTAGTTCCCTCTTCTCAGCTACTTGGCATTGGCAGGTTCACTGAGCATCTTCTTAGGAGTTCTCCCACCAAGCCTCACCATGATCCCATAGACAGACCATTTCCCCCATTCTACAGGTGAGAAAATAAAAATTTAGAGAAAGTAAGGGGCATCTAAGGTCACTCAAGAAGTCTCCACCCAAGCCATGGTGACCCCAACTCTGAGGCTCCTTCCAACACACCTGTAGCTGATTTCCTCTTTACTTCAGTGACCACAGAGGCCCTTGGCAAAGCTGAGCTGGTTATCCTTCCCTCAGACTTAAAAATAAATGAATGAATGGGTAAGAGTTGGCATTTGTTCACCAAGCATCTACGATGTACCAGGCACTGGGAGAAACATATACTTTGTCCCTTTGAATCCTCAATAATGCTGTGAGATAGTTAGGATTATCCTCTTTGAAGTGTGGGAGAAACTGGTGCTCAGCATTTAAGTGAGTTGCCCAAAGTCACATAGCTGCTCGGCTGTTCTTAGGCCTGCTTCCCTGAACATGCCACAAACAGCCTTTGCTCCAGATGCTCCAGTAAAGCCACATGGTGGGCAACAGGCCTGCCCTTCCCTGTGTCAGTGCTGGGCCGATCTGAGCAGGGGAGGGAGAGAATTGCATGTTGACACTTGGTCGTCCTGAAGGCAGCACCCACAGCAAGGCAATCCTTCTCATAAGGTTTCTGTCCTGCACAAAGTGACCCTGGACTTGAGGGGGCAGGGTTGAAGGTCTCTATCAACCCATGGATGGAATGAATGACAGCTGACACATCTCTAGCATGTCACATCTTAGGAAGTACTTTTACAATCCTGGATCACTTTGTCTTTATAGTAAATCTGTTGGGCACACAGGACAAATATTCCTTATCCTGCCTCTCTTTAGAGAAAACTAAGGGTGCAAAAAAGCAAAGACATATGCCCAAGATCACATAGCTGATATAGGAGGAACAAGGATTCTATCCCACAAAGACTGGGCTCCAAAGTTTATGTTCACCTCACTCTGACATGCTTGTTGGCTTGAGTTAAGAATTTGAGAGGCAAAGTGATTTGCCAAGGTCATACAAGAAAGAATTTCTGGAATTAAACTTAACCAACACCCTTTGCTGCATCCCGGTAGCCACCCTACCTTCCTCTACTACATCTCCTTCTCTCATGTGGCAGTTCTCTCCTTTTGGGACCTCCCTCCACCCCCATCAAGTTCCTAAAGCCAGGAGATGTCTCCTATCCCATAGCCTCCTTAGAGAGAAATAAAGGACAGGAGAGAGTAGCGAGAAGGGGGTAAGTCTTTTGGGTCTTCTTTGCTGGTCATGGCATGGTCTCCTGAACTTTTGGCAGAACCCACCTGCTCACTGCCTGCAGGAAGGAGGTGGAACAGCTGTGTGCCCATCTGCCAGAGGAATTCTTTAAAGAGCAGAAATGATGCTATTTTTCTACCAGCAGTAGCAGCAGCAGGATAAGTGCTTAAGGCTCATTTTGGGTTCATTCTCTCTCTGTCTGAGGCTTGTGTCTTTAGAACAGCTGTGCACACAGAGCATGGCTGTAAGGCAAGAGGGCTCTGACCAAATTCATGTGAACTGACTATTCACAGTGGTTTCTTACAAACAGAAAGTAATAGTTAAGACTCACTATGAGCTGGGAGCTCTTATAAAGTAGTATATTTCATACATATTAATTTAATCCATAAAAGCATATACACATATGTGTAATCAAAAAACCTCTATGCCATAACTACTATTATCATCATCAATGGGCCTCCAGTTTGAAGGTGTATATGAATTTACCATGGTATTATTTAAGAATCAGATTCCCAGGCTTCTGTCCTCCAAGTTCAGAAGAACTAAAGACTATACAGCTGCATTTTACAAGGTCCACTGTCTGGTTTGTATATAGGGACTACATCACTCTTTGAAAAATACTGGCAAAGGAAAGCATTCATTCACAAACTTTGTGGGGTAAAAAATATATGCCAGCACCGGGACAGACATAAGGAAGATTAGAAGTAATTATAATGCTGGCCAGCATTACTTGAAACCTAACTCAATCCAGACACCTTGCTAAGTGCTTCAAATGCACTGATGATCAATCATCACAACAGCCTCCAAGTCAGTAGTATTTTTATCTCTATGTCATAGATAAAGAAACTAAATTTGGGGCCTCCCTGGTGGCGCAGTGGGTTAAGCAACACACTATGAAGCAAACAGCAGCCACTGCAGCACAAGTTCGATCCCTGCTGCCGGCTAGGGAGGGGACCCACATGGTGTAGCAGATCTCTCCTGCCTCGCCCGCTGCTGCCCTCGGCAGTGTGTTTCAGTCAGTCTGCCTGTTCTGCTCCCCACTCTGTCTGGCGAATCTTCTCACCTCCTGTGACTCTGGCCTGTACCTCAGCTCTTGTATGCATAAATAAATAAATCTTTAAAAAAAAGAAAGAAAGAAACTAAATTTCACAGAGGAGAAGTGGCTCATGCAAAGCCTAAATTGTCTAAAACCTCATAGGTAGCACATAGAAGAACTGGGATTTGAATGCAGGGCTGTCTGATTCCAGACTCTGTAACCTTAAATGTGATGAACATTCTTACCCTTGTATAACTCCCAGATTAAGGGAAGATCCAAGCTGGGTACCTAAGCAACCACTGCAACATAATAGAAAATAAAAAGTATTAGAGAGTTGCACATGCACACACACACACACACACAGAACGCTGTAAAGGTTAATAAAGAAGACATATCACTTTCTGTCAAAGGACAACTTAAGGAAGGTGGTATCTATAGAGGGTCTTTTTTTTTAAAGACAGTAATTATCAGAGTTAAAGAAAATTCCAAGAAAAGGAAACATTATAATCAAAAGCACTGATATGAGAAAGAACAAGGATTTGCTGAGAAACATGAGCAATACTACTTGTGTGGCATGAAATTATAGGTAAATCAGAATAGCTCACTGCCTCATCTCTTTCAAATGTTTATTCAACGTCATCATCGTTATGAAACCTTGGCTGACTGGCTATTGACAGATGCAGTGAAAATCGTTCCCTCCCTGTTTTATTTTTTTCCAATGCACTTCTCACCTTCTAATATATAATTTTCTGTTAAAATTTTTTTTGTTTGACTCTACCTATTAGAACATAAACCCCAAGAAGGCAAGAATTTTAAGCTGTTTTATGCATTATCAAATCACAGGGTTTATAGCTGGATCTGGGGTATGGTAGGCTCTCAATAAATATTTGTTAATAGTTGAATGAAAGAAGAGAATGCATGGAGACTTCAGCACCATGGACAAAGACCACAGTCCACTTTCTGAGGTGTTTCATACCTAGAAGCTCAAGAGATTACACTTTGGTAGATATGGGATAGAGGCCTAAATTCCTAAGTTCCTTCCTTCCTTTCACTCTTTCTCTGTGTCTCTCCCTTCCTCCCTCCCTCACTTCCAACTCTCCACTGATGGATCTAATGTACATCCAGCCTGATACTCATGTCATTTCCAGCTCTTATAACCTATACAAGCTACTCCTACTGCAGACATTAGTAAAACCTCCAGGATCCTGACATTCTGACCAGCTTGGTGGCATAGATAATGTCACAAGTCTGGGGAATGCAGGTGGAGTTCTCCCATTAAAGCAGGCTTAACCCATACTGGCAATTCTTAAATCAATTCCCCACCACAAGACAGCATTCTGTACTTTCCACCAAAACATCTTTGACAAATCCTATTCTCCTCTCTCTCCTTTCTGATGAGTCCTCAGAGACTCCGACCAATCTGTTCTGATTCATATTTATCAGCTTGGGGCTGTCTTCCCTTCCACCACCACCCTCATATTCTCCCCCAAGTTAATTGGGAAAGACGGATGGATGATGGTACCCTGTGTAATCTAATTAAGATGAAAGCTTCTACTGATTTCCCTGCTAGAGAGACAAAAGATGTTGCCAGCAATAATTCCTGGTGCCAACACATCTGATGTGTGCACCCCCAAGGAGGAGCCAAGGGTCTTAGTAGCTGTCCTCAGAACCCAGTGTAAATGGTACATACCATTTACACAAGCTGCCGTGACCTGAACAGCTGTGCAAGTGGAGCAGATAAATCTTGAACCTCATGTCTGCTGAAAATTCATAGTCTCTGTATCCAGAATCTGACTACATCTCACCATCTTCTTTCAAATCCTCATCATGTCTACTTGAATTATTTCAGTAGCCTCCCCACTGGCCTCCTTGATCCCATCCTTGCCACTATTGCCCATTCTCAGTACAATAACACCATCATGCTGTCGTGCTCTTTTTGAAAAAAAATTAAATCAAGTGACTCCTCTTTTCAAAATCCTCCAAAGATTTTGTTTCAAGGAATAGCTATTCTCTACCATGACCCTGCCTGGGTGTCTCCTGATGCTTACTAGTCTCCCTCGTCTTATTCTGTTCCAGTCATACTACTAGAACACACCTAGCATGTTCTGGTCATCTGCTTTGCACAGGCTGTTCCCTCTGACTAAAATGCTCTTGCCCGGATCATTCCCATCTGGTTAATTAACCCTCACATCATGATCACCTTATTTAAAATTTCACATGGGCTACCAAATCAACCTGACTTTCTATAGCACCTGTCACCTTCTAATATATTGGATATCTCATTATTAAAGGTGTCCTCCAATTTCCTGTGAGGACCACAAAGACAAATTTTTGTATATTTCATAACATCCCCAGTCCTCTAAATAATGTCTAGAACCTAGTAGGTACCCAAAGAAATGTACCTATTAATGAATCAGCAGAAATATAAAAAATATGCACTGCTAAAGATAGCTAGAAAAAAACACACACAAAGGTAACTGAGGAAAAAAAACACATGAAAAACAACATAATATTCCTGAGGTATTATCATCATGTGCTTGACAACCAATTGCAGGCAAGCTGACTATGTCAATCCTGCAACTTGTAAGTACTTGTAATGTCACATTAATGACATGATTCTGCCACTCCCTCCCTGGCTGTGTGATCTTGGGCAAGTTATTTAACCACACTGAACTTTGCTTTCCTCATAGAAAACAGACACTTGGGTCCAGCATCTCACATATTTCTTGGACCTGAGAGCTTTCACTTTTCACCTTAATTTTATTTGAATCAAAAGTTAGGCTATTAGCTAAGGATGAATATGTATATGGGGGAAGGGGGGAGCAGATGATAATCACTCTTGTTTCTTTCTTCTTCTTTCTCCAGCCCTCCTTAACCCCAAATCTCCTTTCTTAACTACAAAGCACCAGTTCCTTGCATGTCAATAAAAGGAAGCAGCCTCTGGCCAACATAGTAAATTATTGTTGTTAAAGCTGCAGTGTTTCAGGGTTAACTTTATACAATGATAGATAACTATTATCCATGCAGTGTTTCAGGGTTAACTGTTATGCAATGATAGATAACTATTTTCTATGGGACCCCAAAATTTGCATTTCTAATAGCTCCCAGGGGATGCCCATGCTTTCACAGACCATGGACCATACTCCGAGCAGTCAGGAGATTAGATGACTCACTCATGAAAACATAGCTATCTTTGAATTCAGATAAATCTAACTATATCCCCTTGGCATCTGCTGTTCCAACATATTCTGACAGCATTCTACTGCAAGCTCTGCTAGAATCTGCCTGAGGCTTCCACCCTCCCCATTCACAATGCATCGGAAGTTCTGGGAATTAATACTCCAATAGTACCACTTACCCAGTGATGGATGAAAATTGGAAGAGAAATACTTGAGTTTCTTTATCTGCCAAGTGAGATGACTCTGAGGTCTGTATTACATCTCCCAGAAATACCCAGTGAGATTCAGTTTCAAATGACCACCATATTAACTTGATTAATAACATGTCATTACCCTCTTTCACTATGTCACTTCCCCACTCCTCTATTCTTGAGATTACTTCATAAATAAACTACTTGCATTCAAGTCCATGTCTTAGGACACTGTGTGCCCTCCACTGTGTAAAGAGCTCTAGACAAACAGACAGATGACCCTATTTAATATCTACAGCAAGTAATAACCCCATTTTATAGGTACCTGAATCACAATGATTTGATCTGACTTACAAAAGGTTACCCAGCTAGGAGTTAGCAGTGAAAAATTTGAATACAAGCTTCTCTGCCCTGAAAGCCTAAGTTCTTATACCTCTATTTACACTCCATCCACTATCATCTGCCTCAGTCTAAAGGACACATCTCCATTCTCAGATCCCTTCTCTCACTATATGAAGACTTCATACCCTGCAAGGGAAGAAGTCAGTACGTCAGTATGAATGTTCTTGAAATTGTTACTAAGTCACTAAGACCTCAAGACATGCCCAAAAAATGTGATCTCAAACAATGGCAACTCTCTTCGAGATCTACAGCATTTGAGGATTCAGACACAAATGAATCCATTGTGACTGGTGGATCCTAAATCAATCCCTATCATGGCACAATTTGAGTTAGCAAGCTATAGGACTTTGCCCTGGGAACAAGGGTAGGCATTTCATTTAGCACCCTGCTCCAACTTACTTCCACAAGTATTAAACAAATTCTACCCAGTGTCTGGCTCAGAGCAGGCACTTAACAAATATTTCTGGAATAAATGAATCCATCAAAGAATGGATTAATGAACCAATGAATGAGTGTAACACCTAATGAGAAAGGGTCTCTAGCTAAGACCCATCCCATTCCCAAGACATCTGCATATTTGACAATGTACAATTTGACAAAGGTGTATATTTGCTGAGAATTGTGACCCTATTCATGTGCAGAACTTACCAGATTTGTCAAGATTGTTCCCTATGCAGCATCTCATTTTATATCCCACTCCCTCATAAAAAATCCTTGAGTTTATTAAAATGAGAATGGAAGGCAGCCAAATGTGGATGAAAGAATTTTGACCACAAAGACCAGGAGATGTTAAACTCTAGCCCTAGTTTTGCCACTAACTCATTATGTGACCTGAGGGACTGTTTCACCCCCATTTTGAGGGTGAATTTCTTTTAAAATGCAAGGGGTTAAGCTGAATTTAAAACCAAAGTTCTTGTTAACACTTTACAATTCTAATATCCATCTAAGTAGGAAGGATGGGTTAAATTTTACAATTCACGAAATTTCCCAATACTTCCTCATATCTTACCTGTGGATCTCTGGGTTATTATTCCTGCCAATAATAAATGCTGTTATGGTGTATGTTCATCATTTTGGAGGGGCTATGCAAGGAAATCTTCATTTTTTCTTACTCTCACAAGCTTGAGCTTAATATATATCATTTATAATGCTTTCAGCTGCCAGTAACAGAAAACTGAGTCCCAATGGCTTAACCCCCAAGAATATTCTTAATGAGGAAATATTGGATATACAAGTGTGGGTTCAGTATATCAATGACATTATTGAGGATCTAGGCTCTCACATCATTTTCTTCCTTCCTCCTCAAAATGCTGGTTTCATGCACAGATTTGTTGCCTCATGGTCACAAGATGGCTACCATAGCTCCAAACTTCACATCCTCATGCAACAACATTCAAAGAAGAAAGGAAGAAAAGAGCAAGAGATTTATCCTCAGGTATTACTCTCATTTTCATTAGATAAAAATCTACTATAATATTCTATGTCAACTTCCCTTTTATCTCATTGGTCACATGGTCACCATTAACTTAAGGGAGGCTGAGGAAGTTTCTGGTCTTGTCAACTTCTATAGGGGAAAGTGGTCACAAGAAAAAGAAATGAGTCGTGGCTGTTGTTTAGGGATCCACCAGTCTCTATCACACCATTATTCCTCATTGGAAATTCAGAAAACTTAGCAAATTCATTTAAACTTGCAAGGTTAAATAACTTGTTCAAGGTCACACAAAGAATGAGAGGCAGACTCTCGAGCATAGTTGCGCCCAACTCCAAAATCTGTGTCCCTAACCACTGGCAAATGCCATCCTAGATACCCATAACACTTTCAGAAGTCAAAAGGTAGACAATATACAGGGAGTCACAATTTTTAAAAGAATATTGGAAAAGAACACAGATTTGAAGTCAGGCCTGAGGATCCAATGATGAAAAAGGCAGAAAATGTATCTCCTCTCGGTAAAAGGTAATAGGATTCTGCCCTGATTCCTATCAGGCTGGTGGAAATGAGGCAGCATTGTCCTAAATCCTTACATAACTTTGACTCCATGGAGCTTTGCTTTGTCCTTAACATCAGCAGCTGAGCCAGAAGATGATCATCCTAGAGAGGAACCCTAGGATGGAATGGTCACTCTTGGGCCATATGTCAAGGGACTCTTAAAAGCATAAGCACTCACCATGAAGCCCAGTGGTGACAGGTCTTTTAATGAAGGATAATGATATTTTGCATTTAAATACACTCAGCCACTGACACATTACTGAAATAGCCACCAAAAAGACAAGTAAATCAGAAGGGGAGGAAGAATTAGTCAGACTTGGCAGAAACCAGGTCAAAATTAGACCACAAGGGACCCTCATGGCTGTGTCAGGCAGTAACAGTAGTTCTTAGCCTTCTTTGGTGGGGAGCTGCTCTCTCTGAAGTCTTTCCATTATCACAGAAAGTTCAATTGAGCAGCCTAAAATGTAAAGAGAGCAGAGGACTGGCTTCCCAAAAGAAAATTAAGATGATACTGGGAAACAAAACAGACACCTAGAAAGAATCATCCTTAATTTGAGAGTTGCAGACTTCTGAGATTGAAGGATGCTAGAGATCCTCTCCCCAGAATTTATGGAATTTCAAGTAACTCCATAAACACAAAGTTCTGCTCAGAGTTTCAGGGGGATCATAGGCTCCCTGAAACCAAACAATGAACAATGACCCCAGTTCAGCATGTCTGATGTCGAGGGAACTTTAACAAGAGAGTGGGAGTTGGGGGTAAATAACTTTTAAAGGTTTTACTGCCTTAGTGTGGTCTCCACAGCTTTCTTTATTCTCCACCCCAATGCCCTTAGACTGGGAACAAGAAGAATTTGTCTCTACTCCTAATTATCGGGTAAGACACAAGCGATGCAAATATTATGCTAAATGAGTCCCCTTAAAATAGCAGAAAGCAAACCAGCACTGAAGATGCCTTGTCATTTGCAATTTGCAAACGACTTTGATGCCTTTCTTCGTCCTCTTCCCTCTCCCACCCCTGTTGTTGATGTTAATCTGAATTCCTGAAGGAGTCACCTTCCCCCTAGAAAGGTGTCCCTTGAGAGAATAAGGGGAGGAAATGGGGGGATGGAAATGCACCTTGATTGCCTACATCTGATTAGTAATTACAAGCCAAGAGCTGCTCTGGAGAGAAACCCTGTCACTCTCTGATGAAGAAAAGGCTTTGAGAAGCAGATCTCCCAGAAGGAGGATGGAGTAGGAAGGTGAGAAAAGGGGAGAAAGGTGGCAACAGGCATGCAGTGGGGGGAACTGAGGCTAGTTGGGCTGGGGCAAGGCAGGAAGATTGTTCCAACCTTTTCCAGAGCTTCTGCTCCACTGTTTAACAGCCTGGGTGACCTTGAGATTTGTGTGATTTTAACTGTGCACCTCGACTTCCCTGTCTGCAAAATGGGAATAAAAATGACATCTGTTCTTAGAGCTAATGTGAAGATTGAGTTTGCATTTATCAAGTAAGTGTGGATTCAACCTCCAAATAATTGGACATTGTACGTGGGACTCTACAAGACTTAGGAAGGTGACATTGTTGTCTGCAGACATGACTATGCACCCACATCTTTTAAGAATGGAATGTGAGAGACAATAACCAACTTCCAATTACAGTGTCACCAGAAAAGAATAGTGGCTTGGACAACCCTGGACAAAAGTAACCAAAATAGCACATTTGGTTTGATCTATTTTTCATGAAATTCCCCACTATAGGTGAAGAATGAGAAGGAAGATTCCATTATCCAGCATTGTCAGTTGTTCAAAATATAGACAAGACCCTGGAAGAAAGAAACTCCATCCAGCCCCTTCCTTAGGGTGGATGGATGGCACAATTCCCCTTGCCTCAAAATTCAGACACATGCCTCAGCCTACAAATTCCTGTGTGACTGGGGAACTCACCTAACCTCTGTGGTCCTCAATTTCTTGTGTGTAAAATGGACTCTGTGAGTAAAATAAAACCAGACTTCTGCACTGCTTCTTCTTCTTTCTGCAATTCCTTTTCTTCTATAAATGACTAAGATCAGAGTCTCTCTTTCTGAAGAGTATAACCATCACATCACATCCCACTACCCAAAATCTGCTTAGATTTGCTACATCCTGTTTTTCCCTCCAAGAAGAAAGAGGTTTGTTTTGGTATTGTGTGTTTCTTAGAAGAGGGCAGTGGTTAGATTTTGCACGATTACTGATTTATAGTGACTACATCACTACCTACAATGATTCTTCCCCTTGTGGGGAGAATGGGACCAAAGCAGTGGTTTTCAGCCATGGCTGCTCATTGTACTCACCAGGGAAGATTGTAAAATACTGAATCCCAGGTTCAACCTCTCTACTCCCCTGCCCTGCTGAGATTCTGATATAATTGACTCTGGAGTAGCCAAGGCATTGGGAAAAATTTTTTAAACCCAGGCAAATCACAGATGACCCTCTTTTATGGTGACACAAGTAGTTGCAAGTTGGTTATAGACTATCTCTTTTTAAAGGACTTAGGTAACATAATTTGTAGTTATGTTTGAGGACAATTAAGGTAGAGAAATTAGTACTAGTAGTGAGTAATCTACAGTGATAGGATAAAACAATTAATATTTTTAAACTTTATCGTAAGGGAAAAAAATGATATATTTTACCACAACTGAAAGAAATAAATGTATTTTTTGCCCCCCTAATCATAAGCCACATTAAGAAGCCAAAGAGCTAACTTCTTTAAAAGAAACTATAAAATTATACAAGACCAAGGGGAAAGTATGCATTTCCCCAAACTTCCAAATTTTAAAGCTATCATATATAAAGAGCTCTTACATATCAATAAGAAATATAAAAGAAATTCAAAATTCCAGTGAAAGAAACCAAACAAAAAAAACATAAAAATCAACTCTCAGTACAACAAATACAAGTGTCTAATAAGTTTATTAGATATTAGAATTTTGCTTTCAACTCAGTTTTTTCAGTTATCAAAAAATGCAAATGGAAACAAGGCACTACCTTTTTAGCCTATTAAATTCACAGACAAAAAGAAAAACCTCTATGCTGGCCAGGGTGAAGGAAACAGTCCTAAACAGTGCTGGTGAGATTGTAAATTAGTTCAGCCTTTTGGCAGGACAATCCCAATTATATTAAAAAATACATATGTACATTTAGGCATATAAAAATGCTGGGAGGATATAAAACAAATGTTAACGGCACTTTTCTTTCTGTAATAAGATTAGGGTGATTTTTATTTTCTTCTTTATACTTTTCTGTATTTTCCAAATTTCCACAGTGAACATGAATTGCTTTCATAATGAGGAAAAAAGAAAAACAATGAGAGGAGACACATTTTTTAAAAACCTTGTTATGTTCTTTTGAAATGTGTTTTTTACCATCTCATTCCAGGATGTTTGGTTTTGCAATGCTAAGCTCTTTCTGAAGAGTTTTGTACTTCATCCTGAGAGAGTTGTCGAATAAAAGAAACTGGTTATTTTAGTATGTCTAGCATAAAAGAAAACACACCTGCTCTGCACTCTGGGTAAGCATTTTGGCTTTGCCCCTTTTTGGTTGTATGACCTTGGGTAATTATTTAAACTCTCTGAGGTTTGGATTCCATATCTTTAAAGGAAGACATATAATTCCTCTCTTGTCCTATGATAACTTATATAAAGTGCCTGGGGCAATGCCAGGTACATAGTAGGTGCTCAACAAATGTTAACTAGTACAAGCCAGGTGATGGGGAGAAGGCCTGAAATTCTCATAAATTGCGAGAAAATGATCCTGATCATATTCTCATGCTATTATTCCTATTTCCCAGTGGGGGCTTTAGAGGCTCTCAGAGAGTCTCAAGATCCTCCCAGGATTTAGGATTGGTTGCTGAAGGCTCATCAAAACACACTCTTGGAGTTACATAACACAGATGTTTCCCTGGTTGACCATGGCAGGTCACCCATCCTGGCACATGGTCCCAGACCAATGGTAACATCTTCTCCTACCTTCCACCAACATGATCCACCAGCATTTACTTAAGCACATTTAGTAATGGGGGAAATGGAAGCAATCAAAATGTCTATAAGCAGACACCCAATTCCCAACAGACAAGAACATATGATGCCACCTTTTTACAGACTTCCAAAGTCACCTTAGGGAAACCACCTACCCAAACAGGCAGGAAAAGGTCTCTAATTCTTCTATTCAACTCTAACATCAGTACCAATTCATCAACATCTAACACCAATTCAGACACATTCCCTCAAGGTTAGCACACTCCCCAATCAATTGCCTAGAAGCTGGGTATGAGCCATTGTTCTTCCATTATTGCTGCCAATGTGGCCACTTTATCAAGAGACTAAAGACTTAGCTCTCAAATCAAGTTGTTGGTACTGGAATGAGATTTTTACACCCTGGTGCAAGGATCTATATGCTAAGAAAGGCAACGGTTGGTTGTTCCAAATGAGGACTAGGAGGCCTTTAAGCAAGGGAGTTGGGGACCACAAAGTATCACCATTCTGCAGTGCTGAAGATCATGCTTTTGCCTGATGGCTGCCCTAGAGCCGACACTAGGCAGGGCCTTTTGACAGGCCATTTGCTCTTGCTCATAAAGCCACCTTATGTGATCCAGCCAATGCCAGTCACAGGTACAGATAAGATCCTAGGAGGCTGGAAATTTTGTCTCCACTTTCTGTATGGAATGCAGCTCTTCTTTCAAGGTACACTTTGTTTCACCACATCCCATTTCCCAGCCCAAAGGAAAGGGGAGAGATCCATTTTGTTGTAGTCAGGGTGTTGAGGGAGGGGAGGCACATGGGCTGAATTTTAGGGAGGGGAAAATGAGGCAAAGCAGTCATATCTACTAGGCCCACAATTTAAGTGCCACTTATTGACAATTTCCAAATATCTACATCAGGCTCAATCCCTCTTCACAGGCACATATGAAATACTCTGTGTTGAACATCTCCTTTCAGTTGTCTCCAGTGTGTCCCAAACACATGTCCAGGGCTATGGTGTTCTCCTTCCATGCCAACATACCTGTCTCCATGAACACATTCGCCCAGCTCCCCAAGCCACTGGGCCCCATTCATGGTTTTCCCTCTTCCCCCAACCCTTTCTCCACTCTTCTCTCTTCCTTTCTCTCCATCTCTCTTCATCTCTCCCCTCCTTTTCTAGCCCATCACTAGATCCTATCTACTAAATCACAAAAAAAGCCCTTAAATATGCTATATCTATCTCCAACCTCTGGTATCACCTAAACACTAGTCTAAACCACTTTTGTCTCCTGCCTGGACAAATGTAAGCACTGTCTTCTCAACATTTTATATTTTACTGCTTTTATAATTTTAAAGTGAAATTATAAGGACGATGCTGGAGAGAGCCATGGACTCTCAGGGCTCAAGACACTTCTCTTTGCTAAATACACTCTGCTCCTACCCCAACTTTAGGTAGAGAATCTTCTGAAACATAGATGTGGTCATGCTATGCCCCACTTAATGCTGATTGAAGGACTTCCCAATTTTCTTCACATAAGGACCAAAATCTCCACCTTGGTTCTGTAGACCTTTCAGGAGGTATCCCCTTCCTACCTTCCTGAATCACTGACTCCGTCCCTCTCTGTCCGCCAACCAGACTGTCCTCCTTCTCAGCCTCTCCAAAACCCTACCACAGCAACTGAGTATAGACTGCTCTTGCCCACCACTAGTCTTTCCCTTCCCCTGGTTGTTCCCCACTTTTCTACATCCATTCTAATGCCACTTGCTTTCTAATTTCCCAATTTAGTTTTTTTTCCCTTACCCTGCATTCTCCTGGATGCATGTGATGCATTTTCTTTCTTTCTTTCTTTTTTTTTAGATTTATTTATTTATGCATACAAGCACTGCAGTACAGGCCAGAGGTGGGGGTGGTGAGAGAATTCACCAGACACAGAGTGCGGAGCAGAACAGGAAAATTAACTGAAACACACCGCTGAAGGGAGCAGCCGGCAAGACAGGGGAGGTCTGCCATGCCATGTGGGTCACTTCCCCAGCCAGCTGCGGGATCGACCTTGTGCTGCAGTGGCTGCGGTTTGCTTCACAGTGTGTTGCTTAACCCACTGCGCCACCAGGGAGGCCCTCTGTTATGCATTTTCTTTCCTTCATTTGATTCACCATTTATAATGACAGATTCATTGGTGTGATTGTTTAGTCTGTCTCTTACTTGAAACTGTAAGCTCCAATAGGACAAGGACTCTGTCCATTTCCTAGTTCCCATTTTGTGTTCTCTGCTTTCTTTGTATGAGTTAGAGTTGAGCTAGAGCAAGAAAGGACAGAGGAGGATTATCAGGCCCCTGGCCTCTTGGTTATTGCACAGGCCAAAAGGGGGTGTAATTCTTCTCTCATTAACTGGCGCCATAAAAAGTCATAAGATGCAATGATTTGAGATTACCAAAGAATTGTGTGTTTTTAGGGAAAAATACCTCTCTGTTCTGAATGCTGTTAAAATATTTTAATTCTCTTTAACAACAAAGGCAATTTGGGTCCTTCCTGTTGGCCCAGGGTTGTCTCAGCACTACCACTGCTGAAGCCTGAGCTTGATCCCCGACCCGGGAGCTGGCCACATGGCACAGCAGACCTCTCCTGCCTCGCCCGCTGCTTCCCTCAGCAGTGTGCTTCAGTGGATCTGCCTGTTCTGCTCCCACTCTGTCTCTAGGGAATCCTCTCACCCTCCACACCTCTGGCCTATACCCCAGCTATTCTACATAAAACAAACAAACAAAAACAATTAAGTTATACTACCCTTTATTGTCTTCTCTATTTTTCTCTAGCACTTAGTCCTTGTAGTGCATATCAGGATATATCTACTTTCTATCCATCCATCCATCTCTGCCTATCATCTATCTATCTATTGTCTTTGTGGATCTGAATGTATCCTCCATCCTCCATCTCGGAATATTTACATATACATATTTGATAAACAATAGACTGAATATATATGTGTGTGTGTATATGTACATAGATATTCTGAGAATTATTGGTCTTTTCCACTATGCAAAGACAAACCATCAGTAAAAAAAGAAACCATAGACCAGAGAAAATATTTACAAGGCACATAACCAATGCATATTAAAGCAAGACTATATACAAATTATAAAAATAAAACAAAGAACTCAGAGGAAAGAAGACAAACTCACAGATGAGGAAACCTAAGTGGTTAATAAATATACACAAATATAGCCTCACGTGCAATATGGAAGGTAGAAACTCAAACAGTGTACTATTAACACCCATCATTTTAGGAAACACATACATGTTAATTTTTCATCATTCATTTAGTTTAACCAATATTATTGAATACCTAGGATATGCCAATTCTGGGGCCTCCCTGCTAGCACAGGGGTTAAAGACACAGGGCTATCAAGTTCTCACCAGTCACTACCACATGAGTTCAATCCCCGGCCAGGGAGGCGACCCACATGACACAGCAGACCTCTCCTGTCTCACCCGCTACTCCCCTCAGCAGTGTATTTCAGTCAGTCTGCCTGTTCTCCTCACCACTCTGTCTCTGGTGAATCCTTTCACACACCCCTAACTCCCATACCTCTGACCTATACCCCAGTTCTTATATGCATAAATAAATAAATCTTAAAAAAAGAGAGAATGTGCTGATTCTAAGCAGCAGAGACACAGTAGCGACAAGCCTCACTGCTCAGAGGGAGTTTCTTATCTATTGAGCATAAAAATCATTAAGGAAAAATAAGGCTTACAGCCTGTTAGTTATACCTGCTAAGGTGAAATTTTAAGGCAGATGAGGGCATGAAATGTTTGGGATGGTGGAGAAATTTTAAATTTTAAACAGGATGACTAGAGAAGACATGGCTGAGAAGTAAAGATCTGATGGAAATGGGAGTGATCTGTGGAGATAGCTAAAGGAAGAATGGTAGAAGCAGAAGGTGAGCAAGTGCAAAGGCCCAGAGGCAGGAATGTGCCTCTGTTTTCAAAGGACAAGGAAGAGACTGGAGTGGCTGCTGTAGGATGGACAAATGGATACAGGAGGTAGTAAGGTCAGGGAAATGATGTGTAGGGGCAGACTATGTAACACCTTACAGATCATAGTAAAGACTTTAGCTTTTACTTTGAGGACAGGGATTTTTGATCTTCGGGTCACTGAAATATCCTTGGCCCCTAAAACACTTCGTGGCATATGACAGGCACTCAATAAACATTACCAAAGTAAAGAAATAAGCATAATGCCGCTAACCAAACTTCCTGGCCATTGAAAGATATTTATGATGTATTGCTTGGTCATTGGTTGTTTTTTAAAGGCAGATTACAAAAGAATATACAAGTGGGTGATCACAAATTGTTCACAGTGACTGGTTTGGGAGAGAGAGTTTGGGCCCCATATTTTTGTTTCTCTAGATGAATTTCCCACCAAATGTGCTTGTTATATTTGTATAAGAAAGGAGAAAAATAAGTGAATAAGAAAAATAAATGACTGTAGTTGGAAAGATGAAAGGGCTTAGGAAGGAGAGATAACTACAGTCTGTGTCTCCCCATCCAATCTCCATCTCACACACTCACATACACTCACACACTTCCATGTGCACACTCCCATGTCTTACACAGGCACATGTGCATAACTGCATACTCACGCACACATGCACCTGGAAGCCCTCCTTCCCTGGCTCCCTCTGCTCTTGGCAGCTTTCTCCTCCTCCCAGAGGCCAATGTCCAGCAGCTGCTGCTGCTGGGGCCACAATGAAGGATGCGTTGAGATCCACCAGCAAAGGGTAGGGCCTGCTGTAATTTCCCACAGTCCTGAAAGGAAATAAATGATGACTTCTTCTGCAAGAAATAGAAGCATCCCAGCCACTAGCCACACATACATGCAGCACAGGCTTCCTCAAAGAATGCCAAGTATTGCCAGAGGTGGGAACCACATGACCAGAAAGACCAGCAGACCAGAAGGAGCCCTTGGCCTGACTCTCTGGGGACTGACCTTGAATCTCCCTAGGTGAAATCAGTCCTCCAAATCTTCATGGAACTAGATTCAAATCAGCTGGGCGGCCTTGAGCAAACCACACTGCCTCTCTGGGCCTGGAGTATAAAATGGAAGCAGCAACAGCATGAACCTCAGGGGTTATCATGGGCAGCAAGGTAGAAAAGCACCCAGTGAGAGCTCCTAACTGTAGTTGTTATTTATAAACACCCTTCTCCCACCTCCTTCTACATCTCACCAATTCCTCTTCATCCTCCAAGAATCAGAGGTTTCCTCTCCCAAGATGCCTCATCTGAGCCCTTTAGGCTAAATTGGTTCCATGTCCTGTGTCCCAGTTTATGCACTACTTACCTGTACAGGTCAGGGCTCATTGGTTGTGAGTGACAGAGATAGCCTCCGGCTAACTTGAGCAGCAAGGCAGCTGGATGTCAGAGCTCAAGAAATCAATGTGGGGTTAGAGAATGGGCCTGGGGAATGAACTAGAGATGCTCCAGGGAGCCAAGGATGCTGGGATGGGACCCCCTTGACCCTCTCAGATATCTCACCTCTGTGCTCAGAATCCAGTTCCAGGGAGGAGATGATACACTTCACTGGTCTTGCTACGGGCACAGGCCCATGCCTTGACCAGAGTAGAGCAGAGCCTCCAACTATACGCTCAGCATTCTGTCTGCGATGGAGAAAGATTATCCCACTAAAGGGAGTATCTGTGAAATAAAAGTGGGTGTTTGTCAGTGAACAAACCACAGGACTCTATCTTAAATGCACGCAGAGATATCATCTCATTCATTCACTTTTGAGTCTCCAGCAGTAGTGTCTTTCAAAGTTTTATGAATGAATGAATAATGGGAACACCATAGCTTTCAAGGCAAGTAGACCTAAAGACCCTGACTGATGCATGAGAAATGGTGAAGGGTAGTGGCCAGAAACATGGACTTAGGCGTCAGAGCTCTAGTTCCAACTCTGTCTCATTTTTTATTTTGCTATCTTTGGCTTGGGGCAAATTGCTTTCTGGGCTTCCAGTCCCTTATCTATAAGACAGTGATAATTATAATAGCTTCTTTGTAAGTTGATTGTAAGGATCCAAGAAGATATATATATATATAAAGAATCCATCCAATGCTATGAGCATAATAAGTGTTCAATAAGTCACACTATTAAGACTCCTTTGTTTTGAACATTGTTGTTTCTGTAGGAGGTAAGGGGAAGAGAAGTGACTGCTGCATGAAAAGGAGAGTTTTATGGAGAAGAAGTCCTCTGTGATATGTGTGGGACCTGTGGGGAACCCCTGGGTGAACAAGGTAGGGGCCCTGCCTCAGAGAAACAGAGCTGAGAGGGACAGGTGAATTCTCTCCCAACACAAAGCATGATAGTCATCCTTGTAATGATAAAAGTGAAACTAATATGATTAAAAAAAAACAACAAAAAACGAAGTCAGTGGATCCAGATGTGTGAAGAAGAAAAACTAAAAGAAGTCAAGGACTGACCGATTCAACTCCCTAAGTGCATGGGGTAGAAATGAACAGTGAATACTCTGAGGAGGGGAAGAGATGCTGGGGAAGAAGTCTTCTGAAATTGGAGCTTGAGCTGAGGTAGAAGATAAGTTTGGGGAGATCCAGAAGAAAGATACTCCAGTCAAGGGCTACAGCATCAGCAAAGTCATGGTTGGAATGACAGGTATTAAGAGTGTATTAGTCTGCTTGTGCTACTATAACAAAACTGTCACAGACTGGGAGGTTTACAGTGTTAGAGGCCAAGGTGTCAAGAGTCTATTTCTGGTGAGAACTCTCTTGCTGGCGTGTGGATGGCTTCCTTCTCCTTGTGTCCTCACATGGCAGAGAAAGAAAGAATGAGCGCCTGGCTCTTCCTCTTCTTCTAAGGACAATACATCATGGCAGCCCCACCTTCTTGACCTCATCTAAACCTAATTACTTCCCAAGAATCTCATTTCCAAATATCACTTTGGGGGTCAAGACATTCACTTGACGGGTGAGGAATACAAACACTTAGTCCATAACAGAGACTGATGTCACAGGCAGAGGGAGCAAAAGAAGGAAGGAAATTCTAAGATTGCAGGTGACTTGCCTTTTCACAGACCCTGTCTTCCCTCTGCTTCTGTATGGCTTTAATTCTAGCTCAGGTAGGAGCAGTCAAACCTAGTCTTGCAGAAGTAGCTGTTGAGGTGCCTTTATACAATTCAGAATCCTGGGCTCTGCCCCAGATGGACTAAAGCAGTCTCTTGGGACACAGCCAGAAAAATCTGCATTTGTTTGTCTGCTTGTTTTTCAAGTGATTGTTTTCATTGAGGTAAAATTCACATAACATAAAATTGACCATTGTAAAGTGGCACTTAGTAGATTCAAAATGTATACAGCTCTCTCAAGCTCCAAAACATATTCCTCACTCCCCCAAAGAAACTCCTCAGCCGGTAAAAGGAAACTCCATACGCCACCCTCTCCCCGCAGGCCCTGGCGAGCTCTAATCTGCTTTCTGTTTCTATGTCTGTGCCTACTCTGGTTATTGGTGTAAATGGAATAATGCAATGCCTAGCCTTTCCTGTTTGCTTTCTTTCATTTAGCATAATATTTCAAGGTTGCTCCACATTGCAGCTGCGTGTGCCACCACTACATTTGTTTTTATGGCTGAATAAGACTGCACAGTGTGGATCAGCGGGTGGGCATTTTCATTGTTTTCACCTCTGGGCCTTAGGAAAGAGGTGTTAGGAAATCACTGTTTCCCAGTGATTTCAATCTCTCTTATGGGATGGATAGCTTCCCCTGGAGAACCAGTACTGAGGTTACAAACAATTAAGAAACCAAAGCTCTCCAACCCCCAAATACAGAGTGCTTGCAAAAATACAGGTGCAAGAACCCCACTTCCAGATATAGTGATGCAGTAGATTGGGGTTAAACCTGGAAATCTTCATTTTTCATAATGTTCCCACCCTCTGCCCCAGGAGTTCTGGTGTAAGTGACCTGTCTGCCATTCTGTAAGGATGATTTTTTAAAATTATTTTATTTTTCAAGATTTATTTATTTATGCACACAAGAGCGGGGATACAGGCAAGAGGTGGGGGCAGTGAGAGGATCCACCAGAGACAGAGTGGGGAGCAGAACAGACAGACAGACTGAAACACGCTGCTGAGGGGAGCAGCGGGCAGGGCAGGAGAGGTCTGCTGCGCCATGTGGGTCCCCTCCCTGGCCAGGGGCCGGGATCGAATTCGTGCTGCAGAGGTTGTGATTTGCTTCATAGTACATTGCTTAACCCACTGCACCACCAGAGAGACCCAGAATTATTTTATTTTTATGTAGAAGAACTGGGGTGTAGGCCAGAGGTGCAGGGGGTGGGGCGGGGATGAGTTGTGGGGGAACAGACAGATCGACTTAAATACACTGCTGAGGGGAGCAGCGGGCAAGACAGGAGAAGTCTGCCATGCCATGTGGGTCAGTTTCCTAGACAGGGATCAAACTCAGGCCACAGGGGTGATAGTGTTGAGACTTGACTCCTAAGCCACCAGGGAGGCCCTGTAAAGATGATTTAAAAGAGGAAGTCACCTATGGCTGAGTGAAGTATAAGTATTTTTCCCCTATTTTTTCATCACTTGCCATTATTTGTCAAATATTCAACAGTGAGTATAGTTTACATTTGTACTTTGAATCATTTCAAGTAATGATTAATAAAAAATAAAGAAAAAAGCCTTCATGCCTGGCCTGATCCCAGCTGCTTCTCCCCAGCCCCCACTCCATTAGCTAAGATATTGTGACTCCTTTCTGCGAGCCCTGAGCTCAGGTTCTTTCTGAAATACACATATACACATTAAGAAAGCCACCATCTGATTTCTATGCATGGGACACTTTGCCTACGGCATGCCGTACAATTTGCTTACTTACTGTGCGCTTTTTAGAGCATCTGAGGAAGCCAAAGCTGGGGGCTGGATCTGTTTGTTTTCCTACAGATAATGATATTCTCCCACCACCTAAGTTAATAGATTGAAGCTTGCAGGCATTTATGAGTGGTGTCTTTAATATGGTTCTGGAATATTTGCCCTATAAATTCTTAAGAACAGACTTATAGATTGCCTATTACCAGCATTATGGGCTATTAATAAATCAGTTACAGCCACGTATTTTTTTTTAAATTGCATTTCTTTTTGTGTTCATTCTAAGCAGCTAAAAATTGGTGAGAGACAGAACACCAGCGCTGAATGGGGGCTGCTATTTCCTGTCTAGAGATGGCAGGGAAGGGAGCTGACAGCTAAGCCTGAAACTGCAAACTGTTTGGAGCAAGGTAGAAAGAGAAGCAAAGGGTCCCCTACCAGTGGGGACTTGTTGCAATGTTTTAGAGTCACAATTCATCTTCCGGTGTCCTTGGGCAGCAAGGCTGAGCCCACTGGTGCCCCCGTGATTCCTTAGCTGTGAATTTCCACTGGCATTTCTCTGCACAGGCTGCTAGATGTTAAATTTGCATTTACTGACACACTGCTTGGTCTGGGTGCCCTGCTCCTTGCCAGAAACCTCCAGCTGATTTGCAGGAACATAGTCATGGGAAGGGTGCCCCTGAGGTTCTCCAACTCCATAACCCATCCCCTTTTCTGACCCCCTTCAAACCTCCAACCTCCATCAAGAAGCTGACTGCATGAGGTATTTGGCACTCCCGTAGCTACTGTTTCTCCCTAACACCTCTCCCTTACCCCAGCTCAGGCCCCAGCCTGCAGCACTGCTTTCCTGCTTTCCTTTAAGGTCCCAATCTCCCTGTTACCATGCATAACTCACCTCTTACCCTGTACCCCAGGATCACCTGCTGCGTGGTGCTTGGGACCACAGTGTGGCAGCACTTTGTATGTCTACAACGGCTCCTCTCTATCAATAGAGCTGAGTCCAGGTTTACCACCCCCACCCCCCTTTTTTTTTCAGCACTTCTCTTTTCCTCCAACCTCCAGGTTTTTTTGCTGAGACTGAGTCACTAAGCCCATTGAACACTTTCCCTACAAGCAGATTCACTTGAATGCTTGTCTCTACAATCTCTTCTCATTGAATGTCTACCCCACCTTCCACCCTCACTACCACTATTACCACGCTGTCCTGTGTGCATGCTTGTTGTATCTGAACACCAGTCACTGAGGCTGACAGCTACTTTATCCCAGAAGCCTCCAGGGAAGTCAGTATATGCAAATAGAAGAGCATTTCTGGAATGATACATTCTGTCTGATGTAAAAGGGCAATACTTTCTGCTTTACCAAACCAAGCCAAAGCTCAGTGGTCTAAGGCAATCCAGGTTTATGTCCCACGGACCTCACGGTTCCAGGCAGATTGGAAGGCTCTCCTGGTGGTTCTCCTCCAGGTGGTGACCCAGGTACCCAGGTTCCTTTCATCATGAGCCTCTGTAGTCTTTAATACATGAATTCTGCAGTCACTGGAGAAGCTGAGGAGAGAAGATGGAGAAACTTTCAGAGACACCCACATCTTGACCAAAGGCCTAAAAGCTAAGCTATGTGATTCGAACTTAGTTGCAAAGGAAGCTAGGAATTTGATCTTCCTGTATGGTCAAGAAAAAGATATGAGATTTCGAGCATATGGCCAGTCTCTGCCATATACCTTGTCTCTACTTTGGCTCAACCAGGAATATAGGCATATATGGATTCCTGGATATTTTGTTCTCCTAAGGAGATTATGAATTTCCTAAGGGCAGAAATTAGTATTCTTTTGAGATTTCCCAAACCCATAGCCAATGCTTAGCACAAAATCGATGTCCTTCTGTGCTGAGGAATTCTAGAAGCAAAAGAAATCTCCAAATGTCACTGGGGCTAATCCCTTGCCTTCAATTCCTGAAAATGTCTGGAGTCACATATTACCCTAAAAGATACCATAAACATTATCTAATTTATATCTCATAACATCCCAAAAGTATAGACAGGATTTTTATCTCTAAATAAAAATGGGGACAATGAAATGTCATCTGAACAATAAAAATGATATTTATTAACAATTTTTGGCCAAAATTAACAACTTTGGACTATGATGGTTAATTTCATTTGTAAACTCAACTGGCCACCAGGTACCCAGACATTTGGCCAAACATTATTCTGAGTATGTCTGTGAGCATGTTTCTATAGGAGATTAACAACTGAATTGGTAAACTAAGTAAGACAGTTTGTCCTCCATAGGGTGGGTAGGTCTTATCCAGTCCATTGAAAACCTTAATAGAACATAGGCTGACCTTCTACCCGTGAGTAATGCCTTCTGAGCCAATCTGATCTTACCCATGACCCATACTTCACTTTCTTAAGCCTCAGTTTCCCTGTAAAATGAGACAACAGAAGGCAGTGTAGTAAAGAAGCTAAGACCTCAGGCTTGGAATAATTCAGCCTCGCTACAGTTAATATCCCACCTCCACCACTTGGCACTGTGTGACTTGAGGAATAACTAGGCCCCTCGGAGTCTCAACTGCTTCAAGAGCACATACCTCAGAGGGTTGTCAGAGAATTAAGTTTGAAGAGAGCAGGGGCTTCACAGCGGCTAAGCTACCTCCTCTCCCCCTTCCAGCTCGGGATTTCCGGGACATGGGTTGTTCCAAGGACTGAAATAGTCCACACCTCCCCCTGGGGAGAAGCACCACTATGGCCTTCTAGATACAGAAGACAAATTGAACACAGAACTTTTTCATGTGAAACCAACTACTTTTTAAAATGACTCTTTACAACTGTGTTTACTCCCTACCTGGTTTGATCAAGTTATTCAGTCCCTCCCTGCCATAGGTAATGGAGGGGAGAGAGAGGAAATCATTCTCAGGGGCTTCCAAGCTCCACAGCTAAGCTAAAAACTTAAACACCTGAAAATGGGAGGGAAGGAAGGAGGCACAGAAATAAGAAGCAGCAGCTTCCAAGGAGGTTATATAAAAACAATGAAATCGTAATATTTTCCATGACAGATTTCATCAGTGCCGCCTGAGTGCATTCTATTAAACCTCATTTATTAAATTTGGAGGGACCTAATTTAGATGTAAAATTCTGGACAAATGGTTGCAAGATAACTGTTTCCAGAACCATCGACATGCTCCAAGCATGGAAGACATACCAGTGCTTTTCCTTTCAACGTCCTCCTGGGGCACTCTCTCTGCCCCTGGTATGGGGGACAAGCCCCCGAGTTAGAAGGTGAGAGGGGGCACCATGCTGACATTTGCAGTAGTTCTCCCCTCAATGGATGAAATAGTTAGTATTTTTAGTTAATATTTTATTCTGGGATTTCCAGAAGTGATCCTACCCCTGTCAAATTCCCAGCCCCAAACCTTGTTCAGTCCTGTTCTCTCATGCCCCAACTGACTCTGTGAAAACAAAAGGTGGAGGGGAATAAATTATTAAATTTACTATTTATAACCCTGCTTGATGGATGGAAAACGGAGACTCAGAGAGCTGCAGTGACTTTCATAGGAGCGCTCGGCGATTAAGTGACAGACTCAGGGATTCAAGCTCGGGGCTGTTGTCTAGGATTTACACTCACAGAGGTGACAGCAGAAGTCTGTGTCACTGACAGCCAAAGCCTCCACTTAGGCTCACCCAGGGGACCGCCCCAGGGATAGTCGCAGCGAGCGGGAGCTGCTAGAGGGGCAGTTATGGCAAGCAGAGTGGTCATCGAGGCCTCCTCAGCTCCCTGTGGATTGACTGGCTTGAATGACTTAACAGGCTCCGGAGCACAGGAGCTGGTCTTTGTTGTCAGGTATGGTTGGTCCTCATTCAGTATCTTCCTTGTTTTGATAAGTCATTGGAAACTGTCTTGAAGTAAAGCAATGTATAGCAAAACTTGTTCACCATGGTTTCATTACAACATTGATGAGAAGAATGAATCCCTGACTATCCGGCCCCAAGTATGAGAAGCCAGGGCCTCACTGGTGGCCTAGGGGTTAAGTCTCAGTGCTATCACCATTATGGCCTGAATTCAGTCCCCAGCCAGCCCACACATGGCTCAGCAGACCTCTTCTTTCTCCCTGGCTGCTCCCCTCAGCAGTGTATTTCAGTAGATCCTACTGTTCTGCTCCCCACTCTGTCTCTGGTGAAGCCTCTCAACCCCTGTACCTCTGGCCTACATCCCAGTTCTTCTACGCAAAAATGAAAAATAAAAAATAAATTTTAAGAAAAGTAACAGAAGCTAGTGAGGACAGTAGTTGGCGTGTGAACCTGAGGACTTCGCCTGATCATGGAGTCTGCTTTGCCACCTGTAGGGCTGACCAGAGCACCAGTGAATGAATGTTCCCCTCCCACCTACTAGGGGCAGCCCTCAAACAAGACCTGGCAGAAGTGAGTGTAGAGATTCCCTGCGCCCTTATCCCTGTGGCCTACTTGGGTCCCAGTGTTTCCCCAGTGGAATCAAGCGTCACTTACTCACAGAGGTAGCTGATTTGATGTATTAGTCAGGGGTCTCCAGAAAAACAGAGGATAGAAATATATTTAGCTCTATAAATATAGAGGTGGATCTATAGATATCTGTCCTATTGGATGGATAGATGGATGGATGCATGGATGAAGAGATGGATAGATGGATGGGTATATGGATGTATGGATGGATAGGTGAATGGAGGGGATAGGATGATGGGTAGATGGAAGGGTAGGATGGGATGGGGTGGGTGGATGGATGGATGGATGGATGGATGGATGGATGGATGGATGGATACATAGATTATAGATAAATAACTGGATTGCTCACTAGCTAGATAATAGATGGATAGATCTCTGTCTATATGAGGTTATTTGTTGTAGAAACTGGTTCATGTGATTTGGAGGCTAAGAAGTCCCATGATTGACCATCTACAAGCTCAGAACTAGGCAACCTGGTGGTATAATTTAGATTAAATCCAAATTGTCTAAGAACCAGAAGTACTAGAAAAGATGGATGTCCCAATTCAAGCAGAGGGAGAACAATTTCACTCTCCCTCTGCCTTTCCATTCTATTCAGGTTCTCTGCAGATAGGAGAAAGCTCATTCACATCAGTGAAGGCAAACTTCCTTTCTCAATCTATCAATTCAAATGCTAATCTCTTCCAGAAACACTCTCATAGACACACCTGGAGATAATGATTAACCAGCTATCTGGGCATTCTTTAGCTCCATCATATTAACACATAAAACTAAATGTACTTGACAAAGCACCTTTGCATAGTTGTCTTCTCTTTCTTCTCCCCCCTATATTCTCATCTTTACTCACCTGTTTGTATTCAATTCCTTGTCCTGGGGTGGGGGAAGGACAATCCAAATTAAGATACATACCTTTGCTAGTTCTGAGCTCTTAAGCATGTTAAACTCTCTGTGCCTCAGTTTCCTCTTCTGTAAATATAACAGTTTTACTTATGCAATTCTATTAGGAGAATGAGATAAGCTAGGTTGAGCTGGGGAAAGTGCCTAAGTATTAGGTATTATTCTCAAAGTCTAACAAAGGATGTGGCATAGGTTGGGACTCCCAAAAAAGTTTCCAGTTTGAAGCATATTGAATCTCTGGGGATAGAGGAAGGCTTTATATTAAACTTTTCATTCCATGTTAGTTGGATTCTTCTGGATGCCAAGCATTCACCCAAGTTAACATAAGCAAGGAAACTTGTTTCAAGGATGTGTCTGCAGGAATAGAGACAGGCATTGCCAGGGAGCTTAAGGTAAGAGCTGGATAAATACTTGTTGAATATATGATCAATGATTGGTTAATGCAATGAATAAATGAATAATGAATGAACAAACTGACAAGTTACCTAAAGCCCAATCTAAGTCATTGGAGATTGGAGTCTCTTCTCTGCTGTCAAGTGAACTTAGACCTCTGGCTTGCTTAGACCTGCAAACAGAGTCCAGCAGGTAATGAGACCCACTTACCTAGAAGGCACTTGAATGAGCTATTGTTATGGCAACATGCCCCTGATCCTCAACAAAGCAACTTAGCCAAGTATTCCTTCCAACCACATACTGGGATCTTTCTGAGAGATGTTCTGGCCAACACAATTTTCTCCATCTTATTCTATTTCCAGGGATGTTTTAGGCACTCTTGAAACTGGACCACTGCCCTGATTAGCTGCTTCTTAATCCAACTCTGTCTGCACCAGTACCCTTGATTAACGGATTTTTCTATAGACAATAAAGTTGCCCTCCAACTCGCTCACCAGGGCATTATTTAACAGAAACCTAAACCCAGCACGCTAATGAAAACAGCTCTTGCAAATAATCCTTTAAAGCAATTCTAAGTACCCAGTTCCTAATAAACTGATGCAAATTAACAACCTTTAGGAGGTTTGGAAATTCCCACAATGTCCCTGGTTTCACTATTCTTTTACTCAGAATTCTTTAGGGAGAAGGTCAAAGACGATAGGAAGTACCAAGACCAACAGGTCTCAAATTTCATTACCCCTGAGGCCTGACACAGGGTTAGAACAAACAGAACAGTTCTGAAGAACAGAGCTTCAGTGTCACCAAGAGAGATAGAGGGGATCCCCTAAATGAAGACAATTTACCCAATCAGACGATGTGGGAAGCTTTAAATATGAATCTCAGAAAGCTCCACCTATGAATATATCAGAAGATGGGGTCATTGTGCCAGTTAGAGGTACTGTGTGATAAGTGCCAGCATATAATAGGTGCTCAGTAAACAGTAAAAGTCATGCTGCATATCCCATATTGGTGCTTATAAAAAAGAAAACACCTGTAGAAAGTGTCTTCCCAGTCCAAGACTAAGGGAATCTTGGGAAATCAACTGGGCACGGAAGGTCGGGTAGGAAGTATAAGCTAAGTCAAAAAACAGGACAATGAGTAGTCAAGATTCATTCAACTGCATCCTGTTTAGATTTCAAAAAGAGGCTGTTTTTTTGTTTTTTGTTTTTTGTTTTAATCTCATGACAAAAAAATGCAGGGTGGATAGCTCCAGATTTGTTTCAGTGGCTCAAACACACAAGGGTCCTGGATCAGCTTCTCTGCAATTCTTTTGTCCCTTTCTTCATGTTGCAGGATGGCTGCAGCTGCGCCAGCTAGCACAGACAGAAAAAAGATCTCATCTTTCTCTATGGCACCTTTCCTGATACTTTTACACTCCAGGCAAAGCTGCTCACTGTGCAGCAGTTTGTGTATTATGGTCTAGAGGATAAAACTAGATAGGACTCATTGTAGACCCACGCAGTCTTTAAGAAAATTATATTTGAATAAACACTGTGCTATTGAAATAAAAGGGAAAAAAGAGTACAGAGTGAAGAGATATTCAGATCACGAAATTTCTACAAGCAGGAGGAAAGCTGAAAAAAAATATTCCATGCCAACACACACTACCTTTCATGTAAAAGGAAGAATGATTCAGAGTGTGGAGCCTAAATATGGAGCCAAAAGCCACAGACAATTATTGGCTGATTTTAAGACTGAATCAAGGAACTGCCAGTTAGTCCTTAACTAGATTTTATAAATTCTATGACCTTGCAATTTCCCGCTTTGTTAACAACAATGTTGTAGTGAAAAGCAGGCAGGCAGGGCAGAGGTCTCAGGAGGCTTGGGAGGCAACCCAGACCCCCAGAACCCCCCCCAAATCTTTGCACTCTTTCACTCTGGCATTCTCCCTCTCAACAAATATACTCTGGCATACGGTAGATGCACAGAAAGTGTTTGTTGAATGGGTGAATAAATGGATGAATCATAGGACCCATGCTCCAGCATGCCTTTCTGCTGGCTTTTGGTACTTAACTGGCGTGATCTCTCCTGGCTGTCACCGTTGTAGTGTTGACCTCTGTAGTGCCAGCAGAAAGGCACAAGGCAGGTTCTCTATGGATCTGGGCAGACAGGTAAAGCAGAGTCCTAGAGCCCTCAGTGGTTTTTCAGTCTTTTAATCTTTCTGCACCATTTGTAGTGAGGCAACCAGGTGCAGGGCAGGTGGGGGTAGAGGAGGGAAGGGGGCCAGGAGGCTGGCAGGCCTCAGAGCCTCTGGCAAATCTTTATTCTCTCTGGGCTCACTCTGATGTTTTCTTGTGGGCTCTCCACCACTGTCCATTGCTCTCTGCCGCACACTTCTGCCACTCTTTATAGGCTCAGCCTCCAGCTCAGGCGTGCCCACTTACACATGCCACACCATATTCCAGGTGTGCACCATCAGGCATGCGTACCCTGAGCCCATGCTCCCAAGCACCTCCTGCATTCAAGGCAACAGGTGACAGCCTCAGAGGCCAGCAGTGCAAATGCCTGAGCAAATCTTCATTTATCCCACAGCTCACAGTGCTTATCACCTGGGCTGGTGAAGGACTCCAGAGGGAAAGCTACTTGAATGAAAGCCCTAGGGAGAATAAGAAGCTCCTCCCAATTTGGAGACATCAGAGTTCCAGGAACACACAGAAACCCAACTTTGTTCAAGCCACTTCCCTTGCTCAAAGCACTTCACTGGCCACCTTCCTCCCAGCTTATCAAAATAAGAGCTATCCAAGGGCACGGGGTCAACCAGGAGCAAGGCCGTTATGAAGCAAAGGGCTTTGGCGACTGAATGACATGCAGTCTCCATCAGAGCACCAAGCACAGTCCTGGCATAAATGCCAACAACAAATTCCTAGCATAAAATGTGCCACGCACTCCTTGCATACATCGCTAATCAATTAGAGCACACCTTCACCCTGAGTACAGCTTCAAATGCCTCTCATCCCACTGATTTGGGAAAGTCACTCCTCATTGATATTGGGTGCCATGCAAGATTAAACCCACTCTCCAACCTGACCTCAGTGGCCCACTGCTTGTGTAGTGTCAGTGCCTACAGTCCTCTCTTCAGCGAGTTCCTCTGTTATATCCCAAACATCCCAAACATGGTATCCTCTGTCATCACGGAGTAGACCACTTGCATTACCTCCTCTCTCTAGGACCCTTTTACTTTTCTGAATTGTGCTTGGGGGGGACATGATATGAAACAATTGAATGAAATCATGTTTACTATCAGAACAGTTGCTCAGGTATTCTTCATTACTTTATACACTGCCTTCTTTTTGAGGCTCCAGGAGATATAAAAAAACGCCTTTCTGATCTTAAAATAAACCATGGATGTGTCTCTTCTGAGCCACCAGATTTCATTGCCTTATGAACCCTCTGCTTTCTGTAACTGACACATTTCTCTCGTAGCATCTAGCTACGAGATCTAGCTACGGGGCTGCAGGAATCTAGCAGACAGGGAGAACACTACTTGTCTAGTAATTCATGCATTAATCTCTTTCCTGAATCCATCTTATTTTTCTGACTATTTCCCCCTCCTTTGTCTTATTTATCTTAGTTTTTCTTTATTTTAACCTGATGGTTTTGGAGTCTCCTGGATATTTTGGGGGAAAATGTTTGGAGTGAATAAACAGATAACTAAAACTCTGATGAATACAGGGCATTGTCCAGACACTTCATGTCCAATTCATGTCAGGGTGGGGTACACCAGACTCTGTAGCCAGTGTCACTCAGGGCCACCAGAGTGGGTGCTGTTTAAACATACGCATCTCCTCCAGTAGACAATCTGAGCATGTGTATCTGTAAGGTTTTTTCACCCTTCCCTGCAGCCCTACACGCATGCCTGATGGCAACACCTGGAGTGGGGTGTGGGCATGCACAAGTGGGTGCACCTGGGCTGAGAGGCTGGCCTATAAGGGTGGCGTCATGGGGCCGCAGCAGCAGGAGAAGTGCTAGCAGCAGTGGTGGAGGCAGGGAAGAAGAGGAGCAGAGGCATGAGAGAATGTCAGAGAGCCCAGAAAGAGTGAAGATTTGCCAGGGGCTAGCACCCCTGGCCTCTCCACCTGCCCTGTACCTGGTTGCTTCACTGCTAGCTCTGCAGAAAGATTAATAAAATCCTGAAAAAGCCACCAAGGGCTCCAGGACTTCACCTGTTTGCCCTGATCATAGAGAACCTGCCCCTTGCCTTCCTGCCTCCACAGTGTCCTTGCCTCCCTGCTTTATGCTCTCAGGAAACTTTGATGACCTCAGAGCAACCTAAATCAGCCAAGAGGTATATAGTTTAACCTTAAGTACTTAACACAGCAAGATGAAAGTGAAGGTAGTCACAGCTGTCGATAGCCTCAAACACTTGTCCAAGCCATTCATTCAATGCATGGGTTTGGAAGTTTCACATCTGTAAGGCCAGAGAACAATCAGGTCTTTCCACCCTCCCACCACTGTGATGATGGACACCTGCGGTGCTGCGAGCATTCCGGGGTGGGCATGCGCTAGTGGGCTCATCTGCGTTTGAAACGGGCTTAAATGGGCGGCATCGTGAGGACGAGAGAACCAACAGGACCAACAGGACCGACCAACAGACCAAAGAGCAGCAGTGAACACGAACAGCAGCAGCACAGCAGCCTAGACGGTGAGTTGCGCTGGGGGCTGGGAGGTCTGCCAGCCTTCCAGCCCCCCGGCCCCCATGGCTGCCACGTACCTGGTCACCAATACAAATAAAAGCATGAAAAGCCACCGAGGGCTCCAAGACTCCCTTTCCTTGACCCATCTGCCCAGAACCATCCCGACAACATCCCTGTGTTCCAGTCCCCATTCTGCCATTCAAAAAATGTACTTACTCAACCTCTTTTCCTAAGCCTCCTTTCCTTTTCTGTTCAACGCCTACTTTGGGGAGTTGATGAATGGCTTATGTGAGGTAACATATAAAAAGCATTTAGCATATTGCTTGGTACATGATGAGTACTTAATATGTGATAGATACTACTTCATAACTTTTATTACCCTTAACCTTGCAAATTGTGGGCTCTACTTCACTTTATCTGGTGAACATAAAGAATAATCTGGCCCCTACTAGCATCTAGCCCAGGGTTAAGCGCACAGGAGGGGTTTCGACCTTGGTTGCTGAGTATCTGGAAGAATGTGCGCTAGAAGACACTAACGATCAGTGTGTTTGCCATGCAGGGCAATGCTTTATCCACTGTTCTAGCGCCTCTTTCCTGGCATGAGCTGTCTTCAGTTTGCGCCAGTCGTATTCAGAGCGCCCTCTGCTAGCTGGCAGGAGCAACAAATACCCTTCCAGCCTCAGCAAGAGTGTGGTGCTAAATGAAAGGAAGAAAACAGACAATGTCCCAAGTCCCTGCCGTGTGCCAGCCGAAGACCTGGCGTGTCCATCACCCAACATGAAACCGTGCGGCCGGTGCATGAACAGCCACATCAGCCCCGTCAGGTCAATTCTCCCTGTGTGTAAATGCTACAGTCTGAGCACCTAACAATCTATATTTTTTTTCAGGTCAAATGAAATGACAAGAGGATTAAAAATGTGTCTCAGAAACCCACAGACAGAGCCCAAGAAGCCAGCAACAGGGAGAGCCGTGGTTAATTTCAAGATGCCAAACAGCCAGCTTTCCATCAATTTCCAGGACCTCATTTCCCCCCCCCCCACCCCTTTATTCTCAGAATTGATGTTTATGTTTCCACCAGGATAGAGACCAATTCTCCTTGGCATCCTCCGTCAGAGAGAATCAGAAATTTTCCACCTGGGATGCTACAAATTGCATTTCTCAACACAGTTCTGGAATCCGGGATATGACCAGCATCACTAATGCAGAGTGATCAAAACTCAGGTGCTCTAACTTTATAACAATCATCATCAGGCTGTCAGAGTCTCTCCAAGGGATGCAGCCTCTTGTCCTCCAGGATTCAAAGGGAAAGCACATATCAGTCTGAAAGCAGCTGCTGGGGAAATGACAGCCGGGTGAAGACTGCCAGTTCCCCATAGTGACTTTAGGCCCACAGGTCCATTGCTCCAAGCCTCAGTTTCCCCACTTTTGAAATGAAGCTAAAAGCAGTACTGTAGTGTCTGAAAAGTCTCAGGCTTTTCCGTCCTCCCGCCATTGGTGTAATGATGGACACCTGCGGTGCTGCGTGCATGCCTGGGTGAGCATGCGCAAGTGGGCGCACCTGAGTTTGGACAAGGGCTTATATGAGCGGCGTCATGAGGACACCAGTACCGATCAGCAGCAGCGAGTACCAGCCAGCAGCAAAGCAGCCGAGAGGGAGACCTGCCAGCCTCCTGGCCCCCCGGCACCCATGCCATGTACCTGGCCACCTCTGACAATAAAAAGCATAAAAGCCACTGAGGGCTCCAAGACTCCTTTACCCCCCTGTCTGCCCGAACCATCCCGAACTTGCCCTGTGACACTTTCCTGCCGCTACAGGGTCATCGGGAGGATTACATAACAACACGTGTGGAGCGTCTAGACCAGTGTCGGACCCCAGAGAAGTGATACATCCCATTCGAGCCATAGCAGGCAATGCAACTGCTGTTTGTCTTCCTCTGAAAATATCCCTCACTCCACACCAAGCCCATTCCAACTCTCTGAGCCAGCTCCCCAAAGTTCTCAGCCAATGTCTGGTTGGACCACAAAGGCAAGTTCACCCAACTGGAACAGTCAGATTCTCCCTCCTAGGACCTTGGAGTGGAACTCAGGGGGCAAGTCAGACTCTGCAGGCTGTTTCAAGAGAGCGCATGTGAACTCGGGCCCAGGAAGATGTCACCTTCCCCCATGTAACTAAGGAGGAGAGACTCTCGTGAGAAAGGGCTCTCCAGGTCTGTGGGTACTGGGGGGACAGGGAGACAGCAGAGGGCTTACGGTAGTATCAGGCCTTTTCTGGTTCACAGTCCCAGAGTCGTTTGTCCTCCCTCCACCTTTCTTGAGACAGCTCTGTGGGCTTTTAGCAGCATCTTCTCTGTAAGCTAGCCTGAAACTCACTTGGAGAAAAGAGTTTTGAGACAAAGGCAAAGAGATTTCAGGATCCAAACTCTTCTTGGTAATATGCTATACCCTGAGATTTAATGAAGGATTTTAGAAGGAAGGAAAGAGAACAAACTGAAAAAACACTATTTGGTGAGCACCAATTGGGTACCAGCCCTTCTGGCTATTGCTCCCTCACATCACCCTCTGGATGTGATGTAGGGACAATTATCAGCAGTTTATACAGGGAAATCTTAAAAATGCATAGAGGTTAAGTGCCTGGCTGAAGGTCACACAGCTGAAAACATGGTGAAGCTCAGATTTGAACCAGGTCTGCCTGACACGTTGGAAGGGTTTTCCATAAACCTGCTAGTAACAGGTTAGGAATTAATTCAGTGTCTTTGCTGCCTCATCTGAATCATCACCATGATCATCACCACCATCACTGTGACTGCCTCAGCCATCCTCCTCACCATCACCTCCATTAGCATCATAAGCCAGCGTAATCCTAATGTCTTACTTAGCAATTCCATTCAGTTCTTCTGTTGAGCGCTGTATAACACATAAGCACACAGCAAGCCTTTGAAGAAGGCACTGTTTACTATCATTATTTCACAATGAGGAAACTGAAGTTAAGTGACTTGTCTAAAGTTATCAAGCTGGTTAATAACGCAGCCACAACTTAAACCAGGTTCCTCTGAGTCATAAGTCCACCCGGGAGCCCACACTCCCCCAGAGGGCAGAGACTGCAGCTCCTTTGAAGTCTGTGATGTCCAATACACTGTGCCTGCGGAGCTGCTGAGTAGATGCCTGTCCAGGGGATGGGCCATGCAGAAAGGGTCCCAGAAGTGCCCGAAGGAAGGGCTAAAGACCCCTGCTTCTGGTCACTCTTGGAGTCAGCCGGAAAACCAGGCTCCAGCACCATCTCTGGGCACACGGGGTCACTGGTGTCAGTGATCAAGATGTGCATCAAGATGCCTTTCGGGGGGGGGACCCAGAGGTTGACAGGAGTGTGCCAAGCAACTCAAAGGCTGAGATTTGCTCCGCAGCAAATGTGGGGCCTGAGATAGGTCAGGAATAGATGCCAGAGGAGTCCTCTGGTCCCCATAATTCATGCCAAGGAGATAACTAGAAGAAAGGGATACCCTATTGATTTACTGAACATTTCTGTGCGCCGGGCATGGTGCTTTGTCATGTGGGGGTCACATGACATGCAGCCCAGTGATAAACCCACAGACTCCAGAGCCAGTCCGCCTTAGGCCCAGTCCTCTCACTGTGACCATGGGCCTCAGTGGACTCATCTGTAAAATGGGGGTGATATTATTAATAGCACCTTCTGTATGGAGTTATGGCAACACTGAGAGAAGCACGTGGTGAGTGCCCCATAAGCATGAGCATGTGTGGCTCCTTCCCATGGCCCTGTGAAGGGAGTATCAGAAATTCAGGGTGCAGATGAGGGTGCTGAGCCTCATGGGTATGAAATGACCTGCTTGTGACCACAGAACTGACCAGCACAGAGATCAGGCTGGAAGCTAGCGCTCCACATCCTTTACCATGGCAGCTGTTACGTTACCACAGGGTCCATGGTCTCTGTGCCCTTGGTCTTGGAGGGGAGGAAAGGTCAAGCCCTGTGTTCTCAGAAGACTGTAACTCTTCCTAGCTTAATTTTCACACACACACACACACAGCACGTGTGTGCGCACGAGAAGGAAAGAGAGCTGGAGTTCTAGTGCATAGCATGGTGATTCTAGACAATGATACTACATTTTAAATGTCAAAGTTGCCAGGAGACTAGATTTTAATTGTTCCTGCCACAAAAAAGAAATGAGAATTATGTGCAATGGGGATTGCTCTGCTGCTGGGGCTGGGGACTGGGCCAGCCTGGCAGAGGGTTTCAAAGTTCATGGGACACAGTTCAAACTCTTGCAGGTATCCTGCCTATGGAAAAAGTCTCTGATGGCTAGAGGGGTGGGTGGAAAGAACCAGTTTCTGTAGATCATGAGAGAAATGTTGCCAGCTCACTTTAAACTGAAAGGTAGAGGCTTTTTAGTAAAAAGAAAGAAAAAAGAAAAATATGTGATCTGATAGAGATGTTAGCCAATGCTACAGGAGCGAGCACGTTGCAAAATATAAATGCATCTCATTGCTCATGCACTTCCACAATGTTACGTCATTGTATCTCAATTAAATATACTTTAAAAGGCAGCCATTGCTGCGCACATGATTAAGTATTCGCTTAGTTAATAATTACTCTTTTTGACAGGTCTTATTTTTTTGGTTGTGGTGCCAGGAAGGCACGGAACAAGTTCTCAATGATTCCGGCAGAGGGGTCAAGGAGGAGTCCTTGGAGCCCTCGGTGGCTTTTTCAGGCTGGGGGCACCTCCGAGCCCCCTCAACCCCCCGGTGCATCTTCACTCTCTGGGCTCTGCTCTCTTTCTGCTCTCTCCTTGCCCTTCTCTGTTTTCTGCTGCTTTCGCTCTCCTCTCTTTCTCTTCTTTCTCTTGCTCATGCTCTTCTCCGCTGTTCTCTCTCTTTCTGCCTCTCTTCTCCTGGTGGCCTCATGGCACCGCCCTTATAAGCCCATGTCTCAACCCAGGTGCACCCATTTGCACATGCCCACTTAGGCATGCGTGCAGCACTGCAGGTGTCCATCATCGACACAAATGGCAGCAGGGCAGAAAAGTCTGATCACTTTCCCATTTACTCTACAGTGTTTGTTTTTAAAAAAAAAAAAAACCTTTGCGCTTAGAGGCACCCTTTGTCCTACAGCCAATGTTCTCAGTGAGGTGGCCCCTAGGGAGAGATCTGGAGATGTCAGGGGATGTCTTAAGTTGTCACTAAGTCTGACACTCACATCCACGGAAAACAAATGGATCAAAAACATTCCAGCCTAACTCAGAAATTACTTTCTGTAAGGCTTAAGGTTTCATTGAAATTTAAGGGAACAGGACTACTGAGTAAATTGGGCAAAGGTTGTTCTGAGCTTTGTTCTCAGAACACTATGGAAAACCGTGCACCGATTCAGAAGTCTGTAGGATCGTGCGTGGTTTTTGTAGGTGACACCACACATCTGTACAAATTTATCCTCGTAGCTGCAGTAATCACAGTGATTATATATAGAAGCAATTATCTGGCTACATCATTATGGTTTATAGTAAAGTCGTATCCAAGCATTTCCATATTGAAACATAGACTATCTTATTATAGCCTACTTTCACTTTCTTCCGTTATAACACTATTAGGGCATAGTATTGATTTTTGGAAGTTATGTGTATATGTAAATCCTATTATCTGTGAAATTCACTTCTGGGTAGTAAAAAGGATGTTATAAAAAATTTTCTTTTCTAAAAAGGGGGATTGAGTCTGATTGAGGACTAATGTCATCTAAATGCTACTATTGAACTTTAGGAAATATTTCCTGTGGAACTGGACATAATTATTGCCTGAACTCTTATTTCAAGAGAAACTGAGCATCCAGATATTTGCATGCAAGTTCCTGATTTTTAAAGAGATGGACACTAGTTTTAACATATATAAACATCATGAAAACATATATAAACATCAGAGGTTGTTAGGGAGGGAAGGATGAAAAGGCAGAGTATAGAGGATTTCTACGGTTGTGAAACTATTCTTTATGACACAATAATGGTGGATGCATGTCATGATATACTTGTCAAATTCCATGGAATATACTACACCAAGAATGAACCCTTATGTAATTAACTAAGGTCTCTGGGTGACAGTCATATAGATTTATTAATTGTAAGAAATGTACCTTCTGGTATGGATGTTGATAATGGAGGAAACTGTGTGTGGTGGGGAGGTATATGGAAACAGTACTTTCCACTCAATTTTATTATGAAACTATAACTCCTCTAAAAAGAGATCAGAACTAATTATATCTTTTGGCTAAACTTAGTAAGACTGTGATCTCAGCTTTAATTACTAGATGTATTTGATAGAAAACCAGGATAAATGTGTAAACCTCGCCAGTGTGCGTGTGATCATCAAGTTGTCATTCATTAGATGCACACAATTTCTACGTGCACACAGGCATGTATATTTGTGTAATTTTACATACATTCTCACACTTCATTTCACAAGATGCTCTGATGAGAAGCAGTGTCCATGTCACACATGAGAAAGTCAAGGTTTGGAGAAATGAATGGACTTGGCTCAAGCGATGAAGCCCCCCACTCTTGTTAATTACAGTTATTACTCCCAATAGCCTTTCAGGGGGCTCAAGGTTTGCCTGACCCTGTCCACAGTGCCTCTTAAATATTCTCTTGTCTACTAATCATTATAATCAGACCTATAGTTTTGTCACCACGATGATGGTGGGGTTCAGAGAGGAACACTTGGCCAGATCTTACAGCCAGAAATCACCCAAATAATTTCAGTGATGCCGGCCAGGTCTGGTGATTCCAAAGTTCACACAACCAGTTATCATGGCCACACTTCCTCTTAAGAAGATAAGTATCAGTAGTGAGGTCTCCCACTGCCCTCCTTCTGTGACAAGTGCTTTATTCATGGTGCCAACCTTGACAATGCACTAGAATCATCCAGGCACCACAGAAATGACTCCATCTGATCTGGTGTATATACACCATGGAATACTATTCAGCAATCAAAAAAGATAAACTAGAGCTATTTGCAGCAACATGGATGGAGCTTGAAGGTATTATACTCAATGAAATAATTCAGAAGGAAAAAACAATACCAGATGGTTTCACTTATAGGAGAAATATAGGCAACCAAGGGGGAAGAAATAATAATAACAAAAATAACCAAAGGGAAAAAACACAACACAACAAAACAAAAATAAACATACAACTACAAATCAGACAGTTGGCAGGGAATGGGGAAGAAAAGGAATCAAAACAAGGGTAGGAAGCTCACAAGGGACTATGGTGATGGTGCACAGGTGATTTGGTGTTGGAAATTCTTTGGGGACTATACCTGAGAAAGGAAAGCAAATACTCTAAAAAAGAAAAATAATTAATTTAAAAAGTCTGGGATATTGGAAGCCTGAGAGCAGAAACAAAAACCTTAGCAGACAAGTTGGAAGGCAGAAGTGAAGGGATGCCCCAGAACGCAAAGTAAAAAGACAAAGAGAAACAAGAAGAAAGGATGAAAAAATTAAATGACCAGTGAGGAGCCCCGACATCCACCCCAAGACAGAGAGAAAAGGCCTGTTATTGAATTTAAGATATTTTCCCAAAAATGAATTTCTAAGTATTCAGCGAATTGGATGGAAATTGACCCACATCGAGGTGTATGGTTGTGAAAAGCTAAACGCTGAGGACAAAAAAAAAAGCTTCTACAGGTTTTCAGGTTCCATAAAAATATTTAAAGAGCAAAATGAGAACAGACTTCAGAATACTCAATAGCAAGAGTGGAAGCATAGAAAATGGAGTAGGGCCTTCAAAGCATTGAAGAAGAATATTTTCTGGCCTGAAATCCCTCCTTTGCTAAATCAACAATCAAATGTGAGATTAAAATAAAGACATTTGCACATGAAAAATAAATGACTCCATCTGGGTCTCACCTCATTGGTCTAGGATGTGGCCTGGACATTAGGATTTGTCAAAACTCTTCTAGGTGGTACCAAAATTGGCAGTAATTCCTATGTTTAATGAGGAGACTCCGGTGTTGAGCTTCCTGGCTTCCCCTCTTAAGTCAGGTCCATTTATTTCTTCAAGCCTCAGTGTTCTTATCTGTGGCATGGGTGCTACTTAGAAGAGTCTGATGAAATTAAGTATTAATTAAATTAAGTATTAATTAAATTAAATATTAATTAAATTAAGTATGACCTCCAGGTGACCTACACAACAGAGCATGCCAATAGATCACAGGTATGTATCTATGTACTGGAATTACTACATGGGGGATTTCTTTCCTGGCTACAGGTACCCAAACCTAATCTCCAAATCTCTTTTTCAGTTGGTCTAGGAAGAAAATCTCAGTGAATGATTAAAAAGCCTCCCAGGTGACTCTAATATGCAGCCAATGTCAAAAACCACTAAACCAGATGTAATTAACACCTTATTTTGCACAAGAGGTAACTGAGACTCCCAGAGGTGACGTCACTTACTCAAGGTCACATACTTTCAACCACCATTCTCTAATATCTTGAAAACATTGTTTTTGCAACTATCCCAGGCCAGGTGGATTCACCATCAGTTCTAGAAATTTGAAGGAGAATTTTGGAGCCCTTGGCATCATTTTTACAGGTTTTAATGGTGAGCAGGGAAACAAGACAGCAGGGAGGCAGCAACTCAAGTTCCCTGTGAATCTCTACACACTCTTTTCTCTGAGCTTTTGTAGGGTCAGAGAAAAGTTATCAGACTTTTCCACCCTCCCGCCATTGGTATAATGATGGACATCTGCAGTTCTGCACACGTGCCTAAGTGGGCATGCGCAAGGGGGTGCACCTGGGCTTAGACACGGGCGTATAAGGGCAGTGTCACAAGGACACCAGAAAAACAGAGCAGCAGCAGTAGAAACAGAGATGAGAGGCTAGGGAGCCCAGAGAATGAAGATGCGCCAGGGGCTAGGAGGCCTGCCAGCCTCCTGGCCCCCCCGGCACTCCTGCCTGCCGTGTATCTGGTTGCCTCTGATAATAAAGGAATAAAAAGCCACCGAGGGCTCCAGGACTCTTCCTTTACCCCATATGCCTAGAATCATCAAGAACTTGCTCCAGGACTCTTCCTTTACCCCATATGCCTAGAATAATCAAGAACTTCCCCTTCCTGGCACCACAACTTTCTCTGGTGTTCTCTTGTTCTCTAGTGATCTCTTCTTCTTGTAGCCTCTCAGCCATGCTGCCATCCTTGTAGCCCTGCTCTGTAGGCTCAGGTGTGCACACTTGCACATGCACATGCACCCGTGATCCAGTGTCCATAGTCAGGCACTCATGCCTCACACCCATGCATCTTTTACGTGAACAAGATGAAGGTCGCAGGTGATAGCCACAGAAGCCAATGGCCTAAAAGCCTGATCCTCCTCATTTACTGACAGTAATAAATATCTTGCTTTGCCATTTGCTCTAGATTGTTGCTAGAACCTTCCTGTCAAAGCCAGAGAGTCATAAGATCTCAGGTAAGAATGTCTATTTAAGGTTATCATAGTCCAACCCTTTATCTGATGCTGATCCTCCCTCTGTAAGTGGGTCCCTTGGTTCTACTTGGTTCCCTGGGAATAGGAGGATCCTGAATTCTTAAGCATCACCCACCACATTTGAATAGTTCAAACTCTTAGAAAGAGTGGCTTTACTACACAACTGCTGAGAATTTTGAGATAGATCTGTTTGAACTGACAGAAAAATCTGCAAGATGAATTATTAAAGACAAAAGCAAGTTGAAGGACTATATGCCTAGTATGAACTAATTATTATGCAAAATACAAAACCTTCTGAGTGTGTATGTAATTGCATAGGAAAAAAATCTGGAATCATAAGAACAAATCAATAACAATGGTTAACTTTAATAGGAAGAGGGAAATTTAGAGGGAGTAAGTGCATATTTTTTTTTCTGCATTGTAATGATGTGTGCCTCCTAGGTTACTGTGAGAATAAAATGAAATAAAGGAAGTAAAATATTTATCATAAGCCTGCCATATAGTAAATACTATGTAAGTGTTAACTAAATATTTTTTAATCATAGAAAAATTTCAAAAGGATGACAACTGTGATTATTTGTGGATCATATAATTTTTGCATGCCTATTTAAATTTTTTTCTATAATAAGCATTTATTAGTTGTCAAGAAGAAAGAAAAAGAAATCATTCCTATATCAGCTCAAAATACATTTAGCTTCAAGTAACAGAAACTCTGAATGGAACCTGAAACCAAAAAAAGAGTGGGGGTGTAGGGTTAGAACAATCAGGTCTTTCCACCCTCCCACCACTGTGATGATGGACACCTGCGGTGCTGCGAGCATTCCAGGGTGGGCATGTGCAAGTGGGCGCACCTGAGTTTGACACAGGCATAAATGGGCATCCTCAGGAGAACGCCAGAACCAACAGGAACGACAGGACCAACCAGCAGACCAACGAGCAGCAGCAGTAGAAAGCAGCCAAGAGCGTGAGATGCACTGGGGGCTGGGAGGCCTGCCAGCCTCCCGACCCCCCGGCACCCCTGCCTGCCATGTACCTGGCCACCTCTACTAATAAAAGCATGAAAAGCCACCAAGGGCCGCAAGACTCTCCTTCCTTGACCTGTTTGCTAAAAACCATCCCGAACCTTGCTCCTGTGCCGCCCTTCCTGAGCTACTACAGGGGGTTATCTCTAAACAGTGTGCCCAGAAGTAGGCAGCTGCTGTTGATTCAGCTATCAGGGTCCCAGGCCCACCTGCCACTCTAGCTTATCTGAGTTCATCCCGATGCTCCCCACTTCTCCCACAAGATGGCCGCTGCACTGGCAGGTATCTCCTCTACCTTGTAAGCAAAAATTAGGAAGAAATGTGCTATCAACTGTGACTTTCCGCTTTTTTGGGAGAGACTGTTGTCCCCAGAAACACAGGTGAATTGAATTTAGGTTCTACTGACCTGAATAGTGTCACTTCTACTTCCAAAGGAGGTTGACAAAATAAGCAAGAAGGTGTCACGATTGGCTTCAACTCATCATGTCAATGGGCAGAATAAGGGGTACCCCAGGACCCCCAACCTGCCCATGCTAAATGGGTTCTGCTATCCCATCACACTAAGACAAAGCACACTCTAGTGCATAGACCTTCAATAGAAAAGAACTTCAATACAATTAGTGTGCAATAATTAGTATTCAGTAGAGAGAAAAGAAAGAGAGCATAACCCAAATGATGTGTACGTGCTCTGGGGAGAAAAGGGATTCTGGGAAATAGTGATGTGAAACCTCAAATTTAAGTGTAGGAAAGACACAGAATTTGTCTTCTTGCTCCACAACAGAATACTGAGGACCACAACCTGAACTGGTACTTGGAGGAGAGGCTGAGAGTTCTGGTTCTCAAGTCACACTACTTAGGTGCATACCCCACTTCTCCCACCTACTATCTCTGTGACCTTGGGTAAGTTGCTTCACCTCCCTTTCAACAGCTTCTCCATGTGCAAAATGGAAATTATATCTACCTCAAAATATTGTGATGAATCTTAGCTAAGACTAAAGAATGTCTGGCACTTAATAAGCTCTTGCTATTTGTCAGCTATTAGCATTGTGGTGCAAAAGGATTGAGCTCACCAAAGATTGTAGGGGGTCTCAGACTAGTCAAGGTCAGCTGTTGCTGGAAACCCAAACTGATCTGAAAAGTACATGTGAAACCCTGGTCAAACTCAGGTTTGCCACGTGGCCAAATCTGAACCCCTAGAATTTCACTGTAGAAACTCAGTCGAGCAAACTAAGAATGCCAGGCTGGCCTTTCTGCATCTATTGGTCACCCTAAAGGATCAAATTCAAGATCTACAGAAACACTTCACTAAAGGACCCCATTGTGTCACACACCAATCTCCTTCATACTTTGTCATTCCACATTCCACACCCCAACACCTTCCCACCATACTCCTCTGTCCATCAGTGTCTCACAAACCCACTCTCTTTCCTAGAACTCTGTTCTCTTTCCTTCTGACAAGTACATCTATGTCTTTTCAGAAGAAAACCCCGCTATCTCTCCCCTGGTTCTCTACCCATTGATGAACACATCTTGACTTTGAGCCTGGGGTAGGAACACAGGCAGTGATAATAAATTGGCAGTGCCAAAAAGTTATCCCAAGAGGATGAAGGATGAAGAACATGTCATGGATAGTTATACATTCGTAAATGTCTCTGCTTTTTATGTAAGGTGCCTTTCCTTTGTGGATTTGGGCATCCGACAGATTTTTATTTGTACCGAACACAAGTCTCAGCACAGGGTAATACACAGTCCCTACTCTTAGGGGACCATCGTCCACCTCCTCCTGTCCCAGTCACTTCTCAGGATGGAGGATGTCTCAGATCACCTAAGATCCAGACCAGGAGAGAATCTCAGCTCCACGCCCCCTACAGATCCTCCTGGTGGGGGATAGGATTCCAGTCTGATGACTATTTCCACTCTCTCCATTACAGTCAGGGGAAATGAAGACACTCACTTGACAGTGGCCTTGGCAGGGCCAGAGAGAGAACCCAGCACATTTATCACCAACCCGGGAGCCGCTGTTCAGCCTCACTGACCTGTAAAATCCACACTAAACTCAGGGTTGGCTCTTCAGCTTCTGAATTTGATTTAGGCCCTAGGAACGGTCCTCAAGGCCTAGTACTGACAAATCACCACTTCTCAGGACTGTGCTAGCAAATGTGGCTGGCTGGAGAGTCCTTGAAGTCAGCAGGGAGAGCTGAATTTCCTCACCCACTAGGCACTCAGAAACACAAGGAACTGTTCCCCCCAAATGTCTGTCCAATTTGACACTTCTCCCCCTTTGTATTCATCACATTTGAAATATTAACCCCAAACCTGTCTTCTCAGAATATAAACTCCAGGAGGGCAGGGGTCAAATCTGATTTATTCATGGCTTAGCCCCACAGTCAAGTCCCATGTGTAGTCCGTGGTAGTAAATACCTATTGATTTCATCACACATGATATGGCTTTCATAACACAGCTCAAAAGAATGTGATAATAATTACAATATTTAGTCAACATTCACTCAATCCAAGTAGGGTGCTAAATAATTTACATTCATTATCTCAAACAAAAAATTCGGAGAGATGGGATTTATATCTCTCTGTTAGCCATTTCCCAAATGTATAACTTTGGACACATGATATAACCCCTCTGAGCTTCAGTTTCCTAATCCACAAAAGAAATGAACAATAGTAACATCAATATGTATGTGTAGTGCATAGCATAGGAGAAATATTATAAAGTGCCAAGCCCCTCCCAGGTACCAAAATTTTAATTGCTTGTGCCCATTAATTCTCGATAATTACATTTCCAGGAATTTCTCCAGCAGAAAATTTTGTGCAGCTATAAAGGACCATTTACTGCAATACTATTTAAAATAGAGGAAACTTGACAATAATCTAAATATCCATCTACAGGGGATGGGCACATAGATTATAGTGTGGTGTGGTAATTTCTTGGAGTTGCTAAAACAAATTATCACTAACCAGGTGCCCCAAACAGCAGAATGTATTCTAACACAACGCTGGAGGCCAGAAAGTCTGAAGTCAAGGTATCAGCGGGGCCACCTTGTTCTAGGGTCTAGGGTTCTAGGTCTAGGGGACAACCTGTTTCTTGCCTCTTCCAGTTTCTAGAGGCTGCAAACATTCCTCGACTTGTGCTCCCCACCCCTTCAGCGCTCTCTCTCTCTCTCCCCTTTCCATGTGTCTCCTCCTATCTGTGTGTAAATTATTCCTCTGAATCCCTATCAAAAAGACATATCTTGTTGTAGTAGGACCCACTGGATAATTCAGGATGATCTTCTCATCACAAAGACCCTTTTTCCAAAAAGATAATATTATAGGCTTGTTGTGGACTGAATTTTTGTCCATACCCCCTCCCCCATGCACACATACACCATGAAATTCATAAATTGAAGCCCTAACTCTTCCAATGTCATAGTATTTGGAGATAGAGCTTTTGAGAGGTAATTAAGGTAGATGACCCTTGAGCCTCCATGAGATAGTGTCCTTATGAATAGAGACAACAGAAAGCTCACTTCCTCACTCTCTCACAGGAACACAAACCAGGGGTCATGTGAGAATACAGAAAGATGGCATCCATCTTGCCATCTGACTAGCATCTTGATCTTGGACTTCCAAGCCTTAAGAACTGTGAGAAATAAATTTCAGTTGATAAGCCAAGTCTCTGTCCTTTGGTTATATCAGTTCATGTTGACTAAGATAAGGTCCCAGGGATTAGGACATTCACATGTCTTTGGGGTCACCTTTCAATACATTACATACTACATATAATGAAATACTATGCAATCATCAAAAAGAATGAGGCAATTTCATCATCCAGATAACAGATGACAATGGCTTGTATTATGAAGAAAAAGTGATGATACTGTAAAGAGAATAAATTCTGCGTGTTTCTTACAATAGATCAGATAAAACTTAAATTTTGAATGTGAAGGATGAAGAAGAATTCTCCTTCATGTCCCTGTAGCAGGGAAAAAAAACCTGAAAGATCATGTAGGATGATTTAAGAACTAAGCTTAGATTTTTTAAATGCATACATTTTTTAATTTCTCATTGAAATATAACACACTATAAAATATACAAACCTTTATGTTATGGTTCAGTGAATTTTTACATTTGTATTCACCCATAAAACAACTATGCACCTTATATAATATTTTCAGCATGCCAGAGGCATCCCTTTTACTTCTTCTAAATCAATGTCCACACTTTACTTCTGTAAGTTTAGATGTTCTTATATTTCTTATATTTTTACAGCTTTATATTTTGATTTCTAAAATTTTACATATTCTTGAAGTCCAGGTAGATGGAACTCTTTTCTATATAGTTTCTTTGATTCATCATTATATCTCTGAGATTTCTCCATGTTGTATGTATGTACACAGCTTGTTTTTTTTACTGTTGTATAGTTTTCCATTGTATCATGATGGAACTCTAGGATTTACTGATAGGATGAGAAAGAAATAATAGATATGACTTCTGCTCTGAGCCTCAGAAAGGTAGAGCTGCCATTAATGAGCTGGATTGCTTTATGGGAAGAGTAGCTATGAGGCTATGAGGTGGGCAAAGGATACAGATCAGGAACTTGACTTTGGACATGGTCAATTTGAATTTCTTATTATATATCCAAGTGTTGATGGTGAGTAGGCAATTTAATCATCAATCAATGAGCAGGGGAGTGAGAATATGGGAGGTGATTAGCAGGTAGGTAGTGAGTAATGGAGAGATGACAGGAAAAGTCAGAGCTAGAAGAGGAAGGAGGACTGGTGAGTGCTCCAAGAGGATGAGGTGTGTACTAGAAAAATGGCTACCACATGAAAGAGTTATAGGGGAACTCATGCCCTTGGGAGAAATCCAAGTAGAAAGATATCTACAGAAAAGATTTTCTAAGAACCTCTCTTACCAAGCAGACATCCTAATACCTACCTGCAAAGGCATATTAGCAGCCCCGATATTTTGGTTGAAGACCACTGCCTGGCATTAGCCATCCAAACAGTTTTCATTGCACTTTATCCTCTTGTTATTCTTGACATCTAGAACCATGATGGCATGCACCATGACCATTCTCCACATTTGCCAAGCAAATGATTGACTCTTCAGTCTCCCGCACAAGTCAGAGCATAGCCCTGACTGAATATCAGGAAACCCAAGTACCCAACCCACCTCTGCTGCTAATGTAATGTGTGACTTTCAGTAACTGTATTTCTCTGATTCCAGGTCCTGCCTCTATAGAAGGGATGAGAAAAGGATTTTTTAAAATGTGACTTTGAGCTAAGCAGACCTCATACAAGAAATGAGATTTGAACTCCTTAGCACTCAACCTCTTCTGATAAGGTACCCTGATATTTTTAAGAGGTACCCCCCAACCCATACATTCTGATGCCTTTATAGGAAGAGATTACTTCACAGCAGAAAGGAGTTGCCTCCAAGTCAGAAGACTCTCAATGAGAAACAAACTCTGCCAGAATCTTAATTTGAACTTCCAACCTTCAGAGCTGTGAGAAAGAACTTTCTGTTGCTTAAGTCACCTAGTCTCTATGGTATGTTTTGTTCTGTTTTGTTTTTTGTCACAGCCCATGCTGATTCCCTTCTCCTTCCCCCAGTTCCCCTTTTTCAATAAAGAAAATCAGTGAAGAGAAAATTCAGGAGCTGGGTTCCCTAGCAGCAAGGCAGACGGACTGTCAGAATGGCACATGTCCAGAATGAGTGAAATGCTGGACTTGCACAGGGCTCAAACTCAGAGACACTGAGGAGCCATGCAGAGAACAGAAATGGGGTACAGTGGGTTAGATGTGCATAAAAAGGGGAGGTAAGAACTGAGAGACCTATATAAGAGACACATCCATTTCTCAGCATCAACCTGGCTTGCCATATAGAAGGATAAGTCAAATATGGGCAGATTGTGCCCTTTCATTTTAAAAAAGAAATTCATAATCTACATTTTCATGTGAAATCACCAGATTTTTATATATTATACATTTGTATCAAATCTAAACAAAACACATGTATAAGAATTTTCTAGACTGAGAGCAGTCAGTTTGTGGACTATATGCAAAGCTCATATAGGTGGGAGAAAGGGGGAGGAGCAGGGAAAGAACATGCTATGGTGTCACAAATCTAAATTCAAATCTCAATGCAACACGCACTTGCTGTGCTACTTAACTGGTTGCATAAACTCTCTGATCACTGCTATTGTTGCACCATTTTACAAACACAAATACTGCTACTATCAGCTATGCTATACTCATGCCATTTCATATTGTGGAAATATATCTGGGGGATAAATTCCTAGAGGGAGACTGTCAGGCATTGTAGGTTGGATTCTCTGGAACAGACAAGATGGAGTTTGGGCTGCAAAATGTTTATTAGGAACATATGCCTGCACAAAAACTTGTACTTGAATGTTCATAGGCACATTATTCATAATAGCCAAACAATGGCAACAACCCAAATGTCCATGAACTGAAAAATGGATGAATAAAATGTAGCATAGCCTTATAATAGCATAGTACTTGACAATAAAAGGAAATGAACTATCAAGGCATACTAGAACATGGATGAACATTGAAAATACGGTGCTAAGTGAAATAAGCCAAACACAAAAGACCACATGCCGTATGATTCCATTCATCTAAAATGTCCATAATAGACAAATATTTAGCAATATCAGTGCTTGCCCAGAGCCAGGAGTTCGGTGGGAAATGAGGAGTGAGTGCTAATGGGTATGAGCTTTCTTCTGGGTGTGATGAGAATGTTCTAAAGTTGAGGGTGATTCAGAATTTTATGAATAGAATAAACACCAATTGTACATTTTAAATGGGTGATTGATATGATGTGTGCATTCTGTTGCCAGGATAAGGGATGGATGCAGAACTGGGTGCAATGTTGACCCAAGAGGTCAGTCGATTAGGAAGACACTGGCTGAGCCAAAACACTGAAGCTTTATGCCCAGAACACCAGCCGTTCTGCCCCTGTCTCACTCAGTTACTGGATGTTGACTGCTCCAGGGGTGCAGGGCCTTGGCTGAGGGAGTTCTGCAGCTGTTGAAGGACCTGACAAGTGGACGTCACCCACTGATCATGCATCCCCGCTTCACAGCAGCACATGCTCCCTTAAGGTTGAGGTCTGGCAAGTGCAATGCCATATCTGCTTCCCCAGTCAAAAACCAATTAATTTTGATTGATATGGCCTCACTACTTCATTGTCCTGGTTATCGCTATTACCCAAGAATTCCTCAACTGCTGGTAATATGCTTGTATCCCACAGGTAAGGGCCTGCTGAACACTAGCAGGAGGTAAATTTTAGGAGGTCACACTGAGAAATCCCCAGGATGCCATGTGAAAGACTTTTCATTTTCTCCTGCAACAGTCAGGAGACTCTGTCAGGTTCAGTTGTTTTCCAAAGAGAGCTGACATGATGTAAAGCTATGTTTTAGCATACTTAGTCCTGTGACAGCATGCAAGATGGATTGGAAGGGGGAGACCCAGAAGACAGGGAGACTAATTAGTAGATTATTGAAATTACCCAGCCGTGGCGTCTGGAGGGTGAGTGGTTGCCAAGAAAGGAAAGGAAGGGCTAGAAGGAAGAAAGTGCACCTGAGACTGACTGGACCAGGAAGCAACGGGCAAGGGAATGCCTTCAAGTCAGGGGCATTGGATGGATGCCTGCCCCACCCCCACCATGAGACTGGCCTCCTAAAAATACTTCCTGTCCACACACACGTCCCTTATCTCCACTATCAGCATACTCTTGACTGGACAACATCACAGTCTTCTCACTGTCCTCAGAACGTCCATCCTGGCTTCCTACAATCTATTCTCCTAACAGCAGCCAGAGAGGCCTTCATAAAACTTAAATCAGGACCTGTCACTCCAAGACTCAAACTCCTCAGTGTCCTCTGAAAAGGAACTATTGTCTACCCAACCATTCATCAGCTTCATGAGTGGCCTCTGCCTGCCTCCCAGTCTCGTTTTTCACCACAACCCACTCTATGACTTAGTAAACTTCCTGGAAGTCTCTGTAAGTTCCATGACCCCTCCTGCCTCTCAGCTGTCACACATGCTGTTTCTCGAGGATCAACATCCCCTTACTTTACCTGTGGTGTCTGGTTAGCTGATGCCTTGTCCAGGAAAACTTCCCTGAACACCAGCCCTCAAGACTGTGGCAGGTTGTCTGCAAAGATGGCACTAACAATTCCCCCATCTCTTTTTACATCCACATTGCTCTTCCCATCGTGAACTGAATCTGTTTCTGCACTTCTTGAGTCAAACTGTTGGCTTACATTAAACAATGCAATGCATTGTGACCTGGTAGGTCTTCAGGTTTGAGAGCTAATAGACTACCACCCCCTCAGGGGGAACACAGCCACAGGAACCACAGGCACCAGCAGGAGGATAACCAAAGTCCCAAGCTATGAGTACAAAACAACACCACTGCAATAAGTCCAAATCATCCAGCCGTCCCCCTGAGGTGCCGGTCATGTGACTAAGGCATCTTGGCGCCTCCTGTCCTGGTCCAGTTGCCCAGTCAATTCCATCTGGAGTAGATACAAACCGTCCTACCCAGCCCTGACAGGATTCCTAACAAACTGAATTGTGGATAACAAAGTGTTTGTGTTAAGTCACTCTCTTTTGGAATGTTTGCTGCCTAGCAAAGGATCATTGATACAGTAGACCTCCTCTTAGCTTTCATACTGCCTGATCACTTTTATCATGGTATCTGTTTTATTGTCTTGTGATTGCTTGTTTAATCCCCTCTACTTCCCCCTTCACACATACATTAGAACCAGGAGGAAAAGGACTAAGTAATGTATTCTTTGTTCTCTCTCTCCAAGCCTTGGCACATGGTAGCTGCTCATTAAGTATTTATTGGGCTACACTCCACCAAGATCAGGACACTCTAAACCAATTCAACCACTACCCTTAATAAAACCAAGTTATCTCAAGCTTTCCAGGATGGATAAATTTCCAAGTGGCAATAGGTAATTAGACCTCATTACCAGACTTTCTCCTACCTCCCCTAGGATTAGCCAACCATTGCCTCCTTTGGAGAACCTTAACTTATTTTATGAAAGTAACAACGGGTGCCCTATCTTCAGAAAAACCCTCACAACTATTAACTGCATGTTCAGTACGTGCCTGGAGTGTATGAGTTTCCTATAATGAGAACCACAAAAGTGGTGGCTTAAAAAGGTACACATTTCTTTCCTTACAGTTCCAGAAGCCAGAAATTCAAACTCAGTCTCACTGGGCTGAAGTCAACATGTGGTCAGGAAACTGGCTCCTTAGAGTCTCTAGGGGACACCCCTACTCCTTGCCTTTTATAGTTTGCAGAGATCACCCGCGTTCTTGGGTTCACAACTTCTTTTTGCTTCCACTGTCACATCTCCTACGCCCTCCTAAAATCAAATCTCTCTCTGCCTCCTCCTTTTAAGGCTATAAGGGTCATTTAGGACCCAACTGAATAATCTGGAACAATCTCCCCTCTCCAGATCCCTACCTTAGCCACATCTGCAAAGTTCCTTTTGCCTTATAAAGCAGTAACAATCACAGATTTGGGGATTAGGAGCTGAGCATCTTTGGGGATCATTACTCTGACTACCACAGCATCTCAGAAAGACTCAGTGAGCTGAAGTGACTGTTCCAAACCCTGAACTTAGAGAATGACCAAGTCAGCACTGGAAACCAGTTCTCTGTGACTCCCACCCACTGCACACTACAGCACTTTTATCACTTCTTGCTACCTGGGCTGACAGTGGGATTTAGGGGAGCTCCTTGGGGGAAGGGGATCCTCAGTGACAGCCTCAGGAGAGCTTTCCTCTGGAAGCTTGTTGGTCTTTCTCCATCTGTCCATCTCTAACCTATCAGGAGGGATTTCCTAATCAGGTTCCAGGAGCTTTAAGATTTATGTCAAGGGGCCTCGATTTATTGAATTAATGCTGCTGTGCAGAACTGTAGCTGTTAAACAGTGTGGAGATCTGGATTTTACAGCAATGTAACTAATAAGACTATTAACACAAACTGGGCCTGCCGCTGGCATTTATACCACCATAAATCTCTCTTCCCACTGGAAGTATTTATGGGATGGCATGCACTCAGAGTCCACTGCCTTTTCTGTGCTCTGCTCTCCAGAATTGGCAAGGAGGAGGCGCTGCCCCATGAGGAGAGAGTCAGAAGGGAGGAGGATGAGGACCAAGCTTCAGCTGATTCTCGGCTCCTATCCCTCTGTTGACTGGAAACCCTGGCTGTTGCTGTGGGCACATGCAGATATTTAAATTAGTTCTGGTGTATTTATTTTCCATTTGGAGAGCATGTGCTAAACCCTTTGTGAATCGTTTATTTTTCTTCTGTGTAGAAGAACTAGGGTGTAGGGGGTGAGAGGATTCACCAGAGACAGAGAAGGGAGCAGAACAGGCAGATCTACTGAAACGCACTGCTGAGGGGAACAACAGGTGAGACAGGAGAGGTCTGCTGGCCATGTGTGGGTCTGCTAGCACCCTGGCCGGGGATTGAACTCAGGCCAAAGCAGTGATAGCACTGAGACTTGACACCTAGGCCATCAGGAGGCCCCTTTTGTGAATCCTGACTATGATTTCTCTAGCCCCTTCTCAGGAGTAAAAGTATGTTCGTGTGTGTGTGTGTGTGTGTGTGTGTTCTCAAACTGAGCTTAATTTCTGTCTCGATTCCCTCAAACTCTCTAAAGCAGAACATTTAATCTTGTCTCCTCCAAGTAAACTCAATCATTTTAGTGATTTTTTTTATCTCATTGATTTCAGGTTAAACCAAATCAGATTTTGGATTTTCACACTCTTTTCCTCTCAGTGGGAGGACGCCAGGCTCCAGGAGCTGTGCAAACAGACCCAGGCCAGGTCTGCAATTTCCATGTCTGTTACTTCTACGGATTCCACTGAACTATGACCTGGACCCCAGCGTCACCCTCCACACTGGCAGAACCGGGGGGCCACCTCATTTGGCCCTCACATCCCTCACTGCCTCCAGGCCAGGGGGAGCAGAAATGCTCTGTCACTCTTTCCCTCCTTTCTTCTGATCTCTGCGTAGGCTGCAGGGACCACACTCCCTAGGGATGCTGAAAAGACACTCTCGCTGTCCCCAGTTAGCACATAACAGTCCACGGTCACACTGGGGACACCCCCTCAAGGCCTGCCCTCTCCCTTGACTTTTTTCTTCAGTTTTTAAAATTTGAGATATTGTCAGGCTGTTCTGAGCACCCTACAACACAGGCTTCATTTAAGCTCCACAAATAATGAGATCCATTATTATGCCCCAATCATAGATGAAGATACTGAGCTCCAAAAGCTGAGTCCCTGTGTAATGTGGCAGTCACTGACAGGTGGAGCCGGATTTGAACTCAGCACAATGGGAACCTGCAGATCCCCAAACTAAAAATGGGGTGCTGCTCTCAACACCCCTCCAGAGCTTTGCAGCAGAGAGACTGTTCAGAGTCTCACATGCATCTAAGTGTTTAACTCTCCTCCCTTCTTCCAATTGAGTTTAAAGCATTTGGGGGATAAAGAGCTTCCCAGGAAATCTTCCTAAACTCTTGTTCTTATCAAGCCTTCAGCTATTTTTCCAAAGCTACAGATGTCATTGTCATTCTTTTTCCCTTGTGGCCCCTGTGAAGGTCAAGGTCAAGGCCTTGTCTGAAGAGAGTCTAGGATGACAGGTGAACTTGAATGTTTCAGGGATCAAAAAACCCCACAATGGTGGAAACCTCATTCCTCAACCACACCCACAACATCACAGTCACCCTCATAGCAATCCAAAGGAAATCACAGGCCTCCCCCTTGTATACCTTGAGGTTGTACAGAAAACTCAGAGCTCAGAAAACTCAGTGATGTCTCCTGAGAAGTGGAACCAAGTTGGGGGATGAGAATTGGACTGAGTTTGGGGGATGACCAACCTCTCTTCTGGAAGCAGAAACCTGCTTTTGCTTGGTCTTTCTGTCTAGTCAAATGATGGTGACACTGTTCAAGAAATATTCTTGACTGCCCAGCTGCTACACACAATACACATGCACCCACAAAATGTAGACACCCTTTGCCAGGACTGGGGGTTTGGTTCCAGATGACGGCAATAAGTTGACTATTGTAACAAAGAAATCACATGAATTGTTTGGCTTCCAGTGCATTCAAGAATTACATTTACACTACACCCCAGTTTGTTAAGTGTGCAATAGTGTCATGTCTTAAAAAATAAAGTGCAACCCTTACTTAAATGTGACACGAGTCCTGCCCTTTTGTGTCAGAAAAATGTGTGCTGTCAGAGAAATAGCACCAACACACTTGTGCAGCACAGGGTCACCACAAACCTTCAGTTTGTGGAAGATGCAGTATCTATAACGTGAAGCACAGTGAAAGAATATGCCTTACATGCTATATACACATGTGTTTGCATGACACACGTATGACAAATGTCACATGTGTGTATCAGTGCATATCAGATGTGGTTGTGCATATATATCACATGTGTGTGCCATGTATGCATGTCTATGCATGGGCTATTATATCTACACGTCACACTTATGTTTTTAATAGGTAATTTTTCCAACCCAATCAAAAAATGGGCAGAAGAACTTAAAAGACACTTCTCCAAAGAGGACATACACATGGCCAATAGACACATGAGAAAATGCTCAACATCCCT
>JAGFMF010012286.1:4938441-4957127 GCA_019455555.1 Galemys pyrenaicus | reverse complement strand
GGACTGAGGTGATGGTGCACGGGTGAAATGGTGGTGGGTACCCCCTGGGGACTACAAATGATGTCAAATATAACTAATAAATAAAAAGAAAAAAAAATAGGTAATTTTTCCTTTCTACAACATTATGATCTCGCTATTCAAAATTTTCTCATGTCACTTAAAACATAACATATATTTTCCCAACATTGAATTTTCTTCTATAATATCATTTCAAGGTTTCAATAAAAGTCATTTTATGTATATGCCACCTTTTGTTTACCCAGTCCCAATTGTTAAATATTTAGCTATTTCAGTATTATTTTTAAAAAAATGCTGCCATGAACATCTTCAGAGCTGTATCTTTGAGCACACTGGAGATAATTTCCTTAGAACTGATTCCTAGAACTGAAACTGCAGAGTTAGGTGTTGTGTGTGTATTTGTGTGTGTATAAAAAAACATTCTTATATGCATATGTTCATACATGACTATGTACATATGTTTATATACTTATATGCACGTAGATACAGATACAGGTTTTGAGATAAAATTTCTTTCTATAGAGACTGTGTGAATTTCTCCTCTTACAATACTCTTATATAAAAGTGCCCACTTCTTCCCATTTCTATCTTCACTGAATGCTAACACTTTTACATGTCTTTCAATTTGAGAGATGAGAAATGATATTTCAAGAATAGTTTAATTTGTAATTTTTATGACAAGTGAGGTTAAATCAGTCACCTATTGAGTATCTGCTTGAGTTCAGCAAAGAGAAGGTAAGTTGGGAAGTGAGAAAAACAGATAAAATAAAGCTATTTAACACAAGAACCAGACAGTGGAAAACAGCAACCCAGGAGCAGTCTGAGCCGACACAGAACCAAGGTGCCAGAGGTCAAAGTTGAGTGGGGGCTGGGGTGGGTCCAGCATCAGTGTCTATTCTGGAGTAGAAAGGGAGACGTGGGGGAGGAGGAGGCAGGGCTGGACCTCTGAGTTCACATCATTCTCCTCACACATGCTCAGCACCTTGCAGCTCCCCAGATGCTTCAAGGTCCTTCTGGTGCATCCTCGCTCCTCCCTCTCACCCTGCTAAGTCCTCCCCCTCACCATTCAGGGTGCAGCTTCAGTGTGTCTTCCTGGAAAGAAGCATCTCAGCCCCAGACAAGTTCATGTCCCCAAAGCGCTGTACTTTAAAATACATTCTAGAACAGTAATTAATTAATTCTGTTTGTAATTATTCATGTAATGTCCCTGGACTCTAAGCCCTGGACTAGACTGTAAGCTCTGAGTGACTCTATCTGTCTTGTTCATCTCTGGCTTCCCAAGACATACCAGGAAACCTGATCCATAACAGCTTTGCCAGATGCAACTCCTGTCTCACAGCTCCAAGTTTCCCCTTTGTTATTCTTTTGCATACTCAGTGCAGGTCTAGAAGCTCCATTTCTCCTTTGTCAACTGGGTCTGTCAACGGGGAGGGGAGGGATTGAGCTTGCAGGAGGGAGAAAGACTAACTGCTTTGTGCCTTCTTCCTGTGAGCATCTGTCCTTTAAGCCCCTCCCCAACAAAGCAATGACCCCCAATCCTCCACGCCTACCCCCTATCTCAACCTCCACCAGCTGTATCGCACCACACCCCACTCTGAAAATCGGTTCCAATCTCCAGTTGCTTTTAGCACTCCCAGAATCAGTCATGTGCGCCCTCTCACAGGTGCCAGCACAAGCCCCTTCTGAAAGGTTTGGCCCCAGAGCTACAGGCCCCTCCCCCTAGTTTCTAGGCTTTGTAACCTCATGCTCTCCTCTTTATTCCTCTTTATTCAGTAGCTGCTCCTTTCAGTTCCTGCATTTGGCCTATCTCACTGTCCTGCTTTTGTTTTTCCATCCTCCATAACCCTTCCCCCCGAGTCCTGATATTAAACTCTCTCTGTTGAAATGCCTAGTGGGCTAATGTCTCCCTCACTGGACCCTGCTGACACAGTTAACATTCAATTAAAATTTCACCGAAGCCAGAGACCCTTCCGTGGTTAGAAAACATCAACAACTCAAATCAACATCATGTGACTAAATAGGTACTATGCGGCTAGCATTGTGTGAGGCCCTAGTGGCCCAGCAATGGAACAAACATAATGAGCCAGAAACACCCAACACACCTTCAGACAGAAAGGAGAACCCCCTTCTTCCCACTTCCCAGTCTGTATCAGCAGTCTCTTTTTTTTCCCTTTATTTATATATATTTGACATCAGTTGTAACCCCCATGTATTCCCCATTTCACCTGTGCACCATCGCCTCAGTCCCTTGTGCTCTCATCTGCCCTCAACCCTCTCCTGCCCCCTCCCCACCAAGTGTCCCCAATTTGTCCTTGTCTTTTTGTTTTTGTTGTGTTTGTATTATGATGATGATAATGATTGTTCTTATTCCTTTCTTTGATCTTATTTGGTTCCCTTATATTCCTCCTGGGGGGAAACCATCCATATTTTTCTTTTGCCTTCTGATTTATATCAGCAGTCTCTTAAAGGGGGTCAATTAAGGCTAAAGTCTCCTCCTGCTTTCTGCTCTTGGCAGAGTTTTTCAAGGGGTGCCTAATGGCACCCTGGGCAAAAAAAAAGAAAGAAATTCTCTAGCGAGCACACAGGACCAACTTGGTAAGGACCTGGCATTTTGGCCCCCCTTGTCTAGATGCTAGTGGCCCTCCTCTGGTCATCTTATCAACCCGAAATGCCTGCCCCCATTGATATATGTCCCCGTGGCCACATCCACCCTCCCTGACCACTATGAGGCTGCCCATGGTGGAGATATCCCCAGGGAAGAGAAAATTTGCTAATTATTTCTGACATTATTAGCCCCAGCTGAGAAACCTTTAATAAATGTAGAAGACGGTGTAGTTCTGCATGAGATCTGCAAATTAACCGAGACAACCAGCAGAATGAAACCCAAGAGAGAGCGTGATGGGGCAGCAGACTGGTAGGAGGTGGGTAGGGAAGAAGGCGGCAGGGAACTTAATTAGCCAGGACTGCTCCTATCCGAGACCCCCTGCGCCCCCCTGTGTCCTGACTTGTGACATGCTGAAAATGAAATCACCAGGAAGCACTCACACAGCTTCTTGTTAGAAACGGGGCCTGTGTAGCTTAATTGGAAGAAGGGACATGGGGAGGAGGTGGGGATTACAAGGAGAGAAAAAGACACGGTGGGTCACCGTTGACTCTGGGTCCTCCATAAAGATGCTACCATCTGAAATGGGATGTTTTGGAAGGAATTGCAGTTTTCTCCATCTTTTCCCTCTCTCTTCCTCTACTCTACCCACTGGCGACTTACTGAACACCAGTTCCCAATAAGGTAGGATGACACACGTCTAGCTGGATGGAAATGTGGAAAAAGGAACCCACTGAGGTTAAAAATTATTAACAATGGTTTTTATTTTTTTATTTATTTTTTTATTAAAATATTTTAAAATTTACATATACTTGCCATTAATTGTAATCCCCATGTTTAACAATGGTTTTTAAAATACCAGACTCTGACAATGATTTTCTCCATTCCTTCTCAACCTTTCTTCAATCCTTTTTTTAAAAAATCAATAAAAATAGATTCAAGTTGTCTCTCTAATAATATCATTCTCTGGCACTTAAATTCCAATATCCTGTTTTACATAAAAGTGAGAAGAGAGTTTCTGGGATGGCTCACAGCCGCAACCAATTTCATTTCCCAATCCAATTATAAGTGATATCCATCCTTTATTTTGTACACCCTTTGCCCTCCACTAAAGAAAAAAGTTTCTAGTTTTTTGTTTGCTTATTTGTTTTTATGTAAAAGAACTGGGATATAGGCCAGAGGTGAGAGGATTCACCAGAGACAGAGTGGGGAACAGGCAGACTGACTGAAATCCACTGCGTTGGGGAGCAGCGGGTGAGACAGGAGAGGTCTGCTGTGCCATGTGGTCCCAGGCCAGGGATTGAACTCAGGCCTTAGCAGTGATGGCCCTGAGACTTGACACCTAGGCCACCAGGGAGGCCCCAAAGAAAAAGTTTTGACTTTTGTCATCAGCGTAGCATGGCTTGGAATTAGAACTGAGTTCTAATCCTTTCCTGGACATTTGAACTCTAGGATTAATAGCAAAGTTGCTAACTATACTGAGCCCCCGTTTTCCTGACTCCTGGATACAGTCATTGGCATTTCAGCTTCTGAACGTGGATGCTGCTGAGAAATGGGAACTCTGAAGTCATTGCTACCACTTCCCAGGGTTTAGTAGGGATATGAAAAGACACAGGATCAATGGGCTCTTTGTAACATTAAATTATTACAGGCATCGATACTGCAGAGTCTCGGCAATTTGCAAATGGCTCATGCATCCCATTGGTTTTCTATGTCTGCCACCTTGCTCTACTTTCTGACTAATCCCAGGAGGGAGATTTGACTAAAGTGGGTGAGTGGCAGTTCTTCTTGACTACCAGCCCCATTTCCATTGTTTCAACCAAACTCCAATTGAATTCACTCTCTGGGTAGCCAAGTGCTTGAGTGGGGTTGTCCCCTTAAAGCCCCAAAGTAGGGTTGAGTCTTTATTGATCAAAACCAATCATAATAATTCTACCACCCCTGTCAATGATTGGCTGGAACATAAACAAGTGACACCATGCTGATCGATGGACGAGATGGCAAGTCTGTTGGGTCTCTGGGAAATGCATGCCTTGCGCTCACAGAGTCCCTTTGGTAATGTGATGTTTGCTACTTGGAGCTGCTGCAGTCATCTCTGAATTCAAAGGGAAAAGCAGAACAAAAGTCAGCCACCCAGGACGGTCAGATCCTCACATGGAAGAACTGGTTAGAGGTGTCGGGGTGGAGGGCGGCGTGAGAGGAGTCACCAGAGACAGAGAGGGGAGCGGAACAGGCAGATTGACTGAGATATACTGCTGAGGTGGGCAGCGGGCAAGACTGGAGAGGTCTGTTGCACCATGCGGGTCACCTCCCCGGCTAGGGAGAAAATCAGGCTATAGCAGTGACAGTGCTGAGACTTAACCCCAGGCCACTAGAGAGGCCCTGCCTTGCTATTTTTTCCCAAGAGTTTCCCCTTTTTTTAAAAAAAGAAATCCTTGGCATTAACCCTGAAGCTGCCATACCTGGAGAAGTCTGGATAGGTAGGATAATTCTATGATCATACATCCTTGTTTTAGTCAGCTTAGGCTAATATAACAAATTGCTATAGAATAGACTGACTTAAACAACAGAAATTTACTTCTCACAGTTCTGCAGCTATGTCTGAACGCAGAGTGCAGGATGCTGGGTTCGGGCAGGGCCCTCTTCCTGACTGAGGAAGGCCAGCTTCTCCTTGTATTTTCACATGGTGAAAAGAAAGGGCTAGCTAGCGCTCTGGTCTCTTCTAATATAAAGACCATTAATCTCATTTATGAGGGTTCCATCCTCATAACCTAATTCCTTTCCCTAAGCTCCATCTTCAAATATGGGATTAGATTTCAACATATGATTTGGGTCGGGGAAGGACACAAGTATTGAGTCTATAATAATTCTGATTTTACCAGGACTGATCCAATTTATATTTGTGCCAGTGCAATGTCTGATTTAGCATTTGCCCTGAATAAATGCTGGTTTGAATGATAAATTATATGGGCTCCCTACTGATAATAAATGTACTTATTACTTGAGTCACTTTGAGTTAGTTTATTCTTTGCAGCCAAAATTTTCTGATTAACATGGCATTGGAGAGAACTACAAAAGATGTGTGCCCATATATGTGCATACATGTACATATACACAAGCACATGCATGACTAACCAACGCTTAGAATGAATGCTTTCTAGCAACCTCCACTTAAAATTTACCATGCTTTCTTTTCTTCCCTCTTTGTAAACATCATTATTGTGGAAACAGAAAGAACACTGGAGAGAAACAAATAGTGACATTATAAACTGAGAATTCATCTTCTCCCCAATGCCTCATGAATCTTTAAGGCTGAACTGAGTGCCTCGGTTCCCCCACACATTACTTTCTCACCATTGTCTCAAGCACACAAAACCCTCACTGTTTAACTTGTAGCTGTTTAACTTGCCCCAAAGTTACGTATCCATTGTCAGAAAAGGCATTACCACTCCTTGTTCTCACTCTCTCCTTCGACCGTCCATCCTAGTCACTCCATCAATGGCTTCAATTAGCCAGTTGCCCTGTTCCCTGACCTGCAGGTGTGGCTGATTTGGCCACTGTCACAGAGAAAACTGAGCAGTCTGCTGTCGTGTCCAGCAAGCACCCATTAGTTTTCCTATCCAGTTGGCTGAGCTGAGAAAAGGTTTCAAGACAAACCTAACAGAGGCACTCACTAACTTAAGACAAGCAAATTGGAATAGCAACTACCAGCCAGCCATAAAATAGTCCTCACAGATAAACTCTTTTATTGTTCACCTGATGAAAATCCAATGTCTGAACTCAACCTCTAACAGCCAAGGTCAGGAGCATCTGGACTTAGAGAAGACACTCACAGCTGGTAGTGTCATTCTTTCCCAAACAGTGAAACAGGTGCTCTTCTATTCTGATGGTAGGAAAAGAAAAGGGATATCTTCAAGAGGGTGATATGATAATATGTATCTAAAGCCTCGAGAATGTTCATACACTTTGATTCAACATCCCAATTTCTAAAAATGTATGCCAAGAAAAAGGAAAGGAATAAGAACAATAATAATAATAATAATAACAAGAAAGAAACAAAAACCAAAAATGAAAAGAAAAGGACAAATTGGGGACACTTGGTAGGGAGGGAAGAGGGAAAGGGTGGAGGGCAGACAGGAGCATGGGGACTGAGGTGATGGTGCACTGGTGTTACAGTGATGGGGAATACATGGGGATACAATCGATGTCAAATATATGTAAATTTTTTTTAAAATTATATTAAAAAAAGAACATAGGGGACAAATATATGTTGATAAACAATGTTTGCAATACCACTGTAATGGAAAAAAATAGAATTAATCTTTGTCAAGGGATTAACAAAATAACTTAGGGCACATTCATGTAATGGAGCATGACTTTGTTATTCAAAGAAGACCTGGGCAGTTTAACAGGTGTAAACTGGCACCCATTCTGGAGGATGCACCAGCAAACTGAAGAGTGTTCACACCACTTGAAACAGTTACTAAAGCTGTGCAAAATGCTCTAGCGCTCCAGCTCCTATACATATGGCAAAACTGAACTATTTCTCTAGTTGGTGCCCTATTTATGATCTGTCTAGTTATTTCCATGTGAGAGGTTGTGGCTAATGAGTTACAAGCAGAAGTGGTATTACTGTAACCCTCAGGAAACTCTTTGATGACTCCATGATGACTGTGAATGTTTGTGGTGGTGGCAATTACATCAGCCTTGTCCCCAGATGGAGAAGACAGAAGTTGGATTCAGTATGATAAGTGGGCAAGAAGATTTGTTATTTTAGGATTTTTAGAGTTGCTTATTACTGCTGCCTATCTCACCTATGCTGACTGATAAACTCTTTGTCCTAGCACACCCCTCTTTAGAATTACATCATAAGGAAATACCTGTACACATGACTATACCTGTTGGAGGATATTTTGTACACACCGACACATGTTTAAGGATATTAATGACAAAATTTTTCTTAATCCCCACACACAAAATCACACAGCAGAAAGCCCTGCAGTATAGCTACAGATCCGCAAGAGTTAGGTCAAAAACATGCCAACATTATCCATGCCACAACACTTCCTAAGAAGTTCTGGGCCTTGATTTTGAACCAAGTCACCATTCCAGCTTCTTCCCTCCATCCCTCATAATGTTTTTCTTTCAGAGTCCCTAGAGTTCAATCAGCTGACTTTAGTCAAGGTCTCCCTAGTCCATCAAAAGTGTTCTAACTATATTAAACTTTAAAAGATTGGTGTTAGAACTTCAATCTCTTTTCACCCAAGAATCTCTGAGGTTCCCATGCAAATTTATCCAGTTCTACTCCATAAGTTATCAAGAGGGAGGAAGAGCCTTTATCTATCCTAACCATACCTGCCACATGTTTTACACTGCAAAGCTGGGGTCTTTCTTGCTTTCCATCCACATAACCCACTCAAGCCCACCAAAGGAGAAAGACAACTGGAAATGTAGCAACTTCTCTCAACGTTGAGGAAAACAGTTTTTAAGTTTACCAATTCATTACAACATTATTCTGAATAATGTTGACCATGTTTTCAGTAGTGAGAAATAAAATGATAAGGATGGAGTAGAAAGAAGTGGCATGTTTTGCCATCCAGATTAGAATTTGCCTTGGGGTCTCATGATGACCCATTCAGTAACAGATCTTTAAATTTTAATGGCCCTACTGGGTACATTCCTGAGCCCTAGAAAGTAGTTGGTGAAGAAAATAAACAGAATGAAAAGTCCCTGAGTCTCCCAAAGTGATGGTTCCTCAGTTGCCAGAAGACCTTATAAAGTTACCAGAAGTGGCAATTACAGCAGCGGTAAGGTGAAGAAGGGGAGCGTGATGCCAGTGGCAGTAATGGGTAAGCATGGTCAACCCACCCATCGGTCCAACCCTGACCTCTCCATCCACTAGGCTGAATTAATGTGACAGTGATGGTACATTAATATTTACTAGGATTTAATATTTTATAGCCAGTCGCTCACTCTAGAAATGGACTGAAAACAGAGAAGTCAGCTGTCACCAAGCAGCTCAAAGCAACAAAAGAGGAGAAAGGAAGCAACAGGGAAGAGGTCAAACCAATGAGTCAGAAGGGGAGAATAGACAATCCCGCAATGAGAGCTGAGGATCTTGGGGCACCTGCCTTCATTGGCTTGAAGTCTATGAGACAGGAGCATCACTAGAACATAACAACTAGAATATACTTACTGTCTTTCTACAACATTCTGCCTTGTTGGCTCATCTGTCCTCTTGTAGGGCAGAAAATGAAAAGATGATATGCTGTTATACTTCAAAAATCAACAGCAGACTTCAGGACATTAATCTAGGTAGGTCAAGGCTACCATGCTAGGCGTGGACTAGTATCTACTCGCTGCCTCCCCTTGCAATATCTCCTCCCACAAATAGGTGAACCCAACTAAGTATCCCAGTTTTTCTCAAAGCATATTTGGAGAAGTGGTATGTAAGCTGGACCGGTAGCTCTGTGAGGGTAGGGACATGATCTATGTTTTTTGCTTGCAACCTAGTGGAAATTTAGTTTGCTAGATGAGCAAATGAACGGATAAGTCCCATGAGGAATTGTGTTTTTACAAGATTCCATAGTCAAGTAGCTGAGAAGGATGAAGAGCGTTGCCCTTTCTTGGAAATTTGTAATGTAACATTAGAGAAGATTTTGTCTGATTCTGCTTATCACGAAAGTTCTCAAATTTATTTAAACATATTATCCCCACCTTTTTGTAGTGTCTTAATTCTATTTTGGGGGAATATGATTTGGGGAATACTTTCAACATTTTGGAAGGAACAAGTAACCTAGAGTCAGACAAAACAACATTCAAAAAAAATCAAAGCCCTGATTTACCACTTTCCAGCTGGGTTACCTTAGGCAAGTTGCTTAGTGTCTCTGAACTTCTGTTTCCCTAGCCATGATATGTGAACCATAAAAGTGCTTCCCTTATGAACATTGAGGTGAATGTGACAAGGATCAAATGAGATCATATGCGTGAAATGTAAACCACCTGCACACTGCACTTTCTGCTATTTCTAAAACTGGGATCATATCAAGTTGATATTGCCAAGGAACTTCCATCTCAGCTTCAGATCCTGCTAGAGATGTGCCAGGGTCTGATCTCTGGGAATGTCTTGGGCCGTGAAAGTAAATTTTCAGCTAAGGTGAGTCTTCCTATCATAGAAAATAACCAGGGTTTTTTAAAAGACCACTTGAAAAATTGTAGGAGACACAGGCCATTTACAATACCTTTATCTCTCACCACCTTCCACTACTTGAAGGTTCGAAAGCTAAATACTCAATTTCCAGGTTTTCTTGGAGTTACAGGAGTTATGGCCTGTGATATGTAAGCAGACATCTTCGATGAGGCTTGGGTAAAGGCTTTGATTTTCTGATTTAATGAAGACTCGGACAAGACCAGCACAAACTTTTCCCCACTCACTGCTCCAAATGAGTGCAGATGTGTAGGCTACAACAGCAACAGCCATCTTGTAACCTTAAGGGAAAATACAAGAGGACTACAGAAGCATCATTCTGGAATGATGGAGCCAATGCACCAGAACCAGAAATCACTCTCCCTCAACCTACTGTTATTAAAAAAAATAATTCCTAAGGCCAGGTTTATGCTACTTATAACTGAGTAAATCCTACCTGATAAAAATAGTGAGAAAAAAAGGTTGGATTGAGGCTTGGTCTTTAAAAATCAAACAAAATTACAAAAATGTTTCTATCTCATAGTAAAAAAATTTAGGTTATAATTAAGTTGTTGAATGATCCAATGCTCTTGTTCTTAGGGGCCAGAATACATCACTGATTTATTTGGTACAGAATAGAATTCTTCTAGCCAAATTATGACTCAACATATTTAAGATGCTTCATCCCATATTTGATTTTTACAGCCAACTCAGCACAAAGAGCTTCCTCGATTTTCCCTCTCATGCTTTAATCCTCTGCTGCTCTCACCCCTCCCCTTTGCAGCTGCTGGCATGGGAACGCCTGCAGATTCACTCTTATTTAATTGCCCAACTTTCCAGGTGCTTAGTTGTCAAGGGCTGCACAGGAGATGGGAAACAGTTCACCACCAACATTACCATCAGCTTCATGAAATCCTGAGTCCTTATATTTATTTATTCCATAAAATGTTATTGGTTCACCACCGACTTACAATACTACATAAAGTTTGGGGATATATCTTTCCGTCTATGTGTGCTGGCCTCTCCCCTTCCCTCCCACCTCTTTCCCCTGGTATCCACTATATTTTTCTAGGAGGTTTTTGTTGTTGTTGCTATTGTGAAATCCTGAATCTTGCGATTAGTTTGCATTACATTTCCTTAACACCAATGGGAATTTACAATACCTGCTAATTGAGGAAGAGCCTGACCAAGACACTGACTACAAGTTGGGGATCGACTCGTGTTGAGGGAAAAGAAAGATCTCTTTGGAAATTTTCTCAAGTGGACAATTTATCAGTGAATATTTGCACGCATGGGTGGCTGTCAAAAGTCTACACTTGGTCTTCATCTTGACATAGCCAGAGAGATAACAAAGTGGAGTCAGCTCCAGTTCTGCCTTTGTCCATAACTGCTATGTGACTTTGGGCAAGTCACGTCTCCAGGATGGGACTCAGTTTCTCAACTGTCAAATGACAGGACTGTGCACATTTTAAGGTTTTCACCTTCTAAAAAGTCCATTACCCTTCTCAAGATTGACAAGAGGTGAGGAGTGCCAAGCTTGAGTTCAAAAACAAAGAACCTCTGACAAGGGCAACAGAAAATGCTGGACAAGGGCCTTTGCTACATCTGACTCGAGCTACACATTTCCATTTTGAGGATGCCCTCAATCTCTTAGCAGCAGAGAAGATAATTAGATTTAATAAGAGACAAGACTGCTAAATGAAAGTACATGAGAAATATCACCCAGCTGAAGATGAACACGTGTTCGGTCTGTCTTCATTATAAAACCAGGGCCCCCATTTATCCCAGAGTCTGTGACCTAGACCAAGTGAGAAGAACACACAGTTCACTCATTGCGATAGGGATTTCATCCCAAAGGAAGAACAGGAATACAGGTGCCATCTAGAAACAGACAATGCTAATGCAGTAAAAGGTCCATGCTCCCCCACCTCTACTCTAATTCTTACCGTGCATAAAGTCACTACTGCTTAAAATTGCTCAGCGGCCCCCTGCTAAGCCCACCTGTCCATCCAGCCTGGTGCTGGGCCGTGATCTGGCTGCTGCTGGTACCTGTCCATGTCACTCACTGTTTCATGTCTTTTTGTACTTCAGCATCAAGGAATTTAAATTTTCAATAATCAGGAACATTGCATGCACACCGAGCGTGAAGCTCAGAGACACTGTACCCATCAAGAACAGTGCCCACTGGATGATGGGTCACCATCTGTGGGTTCTTCACCCACCCACACAATTGCAAGACCTCTCAGGCGCAGGGAACAATAAGGGGGCTTATTTCACAAACAGGGGAAACAAAGCATTACAAAGTCCACAAGTGGGTGGCTACCTCACCCCGGAGAGAGTCCACAGAGTTCAGAAGTCCCAACAAAAGGCTCTCTCCCAAGATGGTTCTGCCCCACTATTTGTGGGCCCAGAGCATGGCAGCTGGCAAGGGGTGGGCCAAGATCCAACTCAAGGTGGCAGCTGGAGGTGCTCACAGGCAAGACTGCTGAGACCCCAGCAACAGTCTGAAGTTGGGATAAACAGCATCAGTCGCTGGAATAGACAACAATGGAGGCGGCAGCACTGGGAGGTGATGCTGGACGATCCGATAAACAGCTCTTTGTGAGCGGTTGGCCCACAGCAAGCACCAACAGCTCAGTGAGGCACCAGGCCAGGGCCTTCTCTGTCTTTCCAAGCAGAGGCAGATATAAGACCGGAGGCAGTTTTAGCTGCCCAGTGACCTGTCAAACTTTTCAGCTTTTTTCCAAGTCTCCTTCCTTCATCTTTCTTCTCCAAGGCCAGGGACAAAGTGCAATGAGTCTAGAATGAGGATTGGGTCTCAGGGATCACCCCTGTGCTTTCTCATCTCCACTTGTAGGGACCCCCGACCCTAGATGACACCTCTTGGTTGGACAATGCAGCCTGCTGGCACCCGAGGGAGGGGCCGCCCACACATAGCAGCTTTCATCATGGGCAGGTAAAATTGCCTCGTTGCTCTAACGGTTCCCGCTGTTTAACCAACAATGAGGAAAGTGTCATCTTTGCCCTGCAGTCCACACTGCAGGGCCCTGGTGACAAGGTCTTTCTCACTTCATGGTTGTGTTCCTTCTGTCCTTCTCAGTGTTCTCTTTCCCACCTTTCACCCCAACCTGCAGCCAAACTACAGATCCCAGGACATTTTCCTCTGGTCTTTTTATTTTTGCAAAGGCTGTATCCTCTTCCAGGTATGCTTTCTTACTTGGAGCACATTGAACCATGATTAACAAAATCCCCAACTAAAAACAGGGCAAATAATAGGAATTTTAAAGTCATTTGTTTCACAGCTCAATGTCTTCCCTGCCTCAGGGTGGCAAAATAGCTGTCACAGTTCCTGACATCACAACTCACACAACAACAGCCAAAGGTATTCAAAGAAGACTTTATTTTCTCCATTCTATCTCTGAAGGAGAAAAACTTTTCCCAGAAGCTCCTGCTCCTGGTAATGTTTCCCTCAAATTTCCCTAGACAGAAAATTTCTTAAGCACCCCAGGTTTGTCAATTACCTTCTACTGCAACCCGAAATGTCACTAGATTGTCCCCTAGCCTCTCCTCTGCTTTTGTCTTCAGGTTAGCAGAAATTACTGAGTACTGCTACATGCTAGGCACTTTGTTAAGCAAACCACAAACAGGATCTTCTTTGAATCTTGAACGACACTGTGAAGTAAATTTTGTTGTTACCATTCTAGACTTGAGAAAACCAAATCCAGAAAGGTAAAGCAACTTCCCCAGGACACACAGCTGGAAAGAGGCAAAGCCAGGTTTCAAATTCAAATATATCCAACTCCAGGGTCCAAGTGTTAGCGTGCAGATAAGCAGTGTCCTGGGACCCTCACACTTGCATGTCTCAAATGGGCCCTGCCATCCACTGCATAAGAACAAAATGTATTCTTGATATATAAAGACCTCAATAGGATTAGTGTGCAGAGAGAAAGGAGAAAAGATAATTGTTTCCCAGTAACACACCTAAGTTACCCATTGCCTCATGGGTAAATGCCCAGCCAAACAGAGTGGACCCAAAGTGGGGCCACTGAGACCCCAAAACTTGCCATAAACCTAAGGTACCGCCTGGTGGGAACCCACAGGAAAGGGGCAGAAGGGGCCACGCAAGTTTGGGATGAAAGGAGAAAATAATCAAAGTACAAATCAAGATAAAGGCTGCCCTTGTCAGCCTCATCCATGTCTCTTCCAAGTGTCTCAATATGTTTTGATTCCACCTATCTCCTCCAAGTCCTCAATGCTAAACCAGAGCTTAGAAGCAAAAGCTTTTCTTCCTCACCTGCCTCTTCCTCACCTGCCTCTTCCTCACCTGCCTCTGTTCCACCTGTGTTCTCCAAGTCTCCTCTCCAACACTCTTGTCCCAGTCTTCTGCAGCTTCTTCTCCCCACTCAGCTCCAACCTTCCAATTGATGGGGCAGGGGACATGCAACCTCCCCTTTTTATGGAGATGACACCCTGTAACGATAGTTCTCAGTCACTCCTCGTCTTCTCTTGTCTCCTCTTGACATTCTTTGTCCTCACTTGCTCTTTCTCTTCTATACAGTAGACTTCTTCCTGACAAAGAGACCCTTTCCTGCTTGCAACATTTTCAGATCTTCCCTGTTCAAGAAAAATAAGCACCATCCCCCTTCACTCTGTCCTCTCCTCAATCTATCAAACTTCTTAAAAGCACCTCTTCACATTTAGAGATTCCACATCCTCAGCAAACGTTTGCTCCTCATTAGTCCAAAAAGCCCCCCCACCTCCCCATGGAACCTCTCTGCCAGAGGTTATCAGCAGCAGCCCATCAAACAACTCCCCTGGACCTGATGAACTGCTGATGATCATCAGGACCTGATGAACTGCTGGGAAGCCAGGCAGCTTCCCAGGGCTCCAGTCTGCACGGGATTCTACGCCCCTGGAAATATGATGAGATGGAGAGGACTGTGTTTACCAGAACCCCTCTCAAGGACAGTATAGTACTGCGTGCCGCTGGAAAGTAGCCTTGATACCTTACTTTGGGAAGAGCGATGAGCTTGCCCAAGAGCTTTGACTGAGTAACAACAATCGCTTCCCACTGCCCTCCTAGGTGGGTTGGACTCTAACTTCAGGGCTTTTGTTCTGCCATGGAATGCAAGCCTGGAGTCAGAGCTAAGTGCTCAGGCAGCAGGGGAGAGGCCTCTGCCCCAGGCAGTGTTCAGGCATTCCTCCAATATTTGCTGCTAAGCAAATATTTAAAGAATATCAGTTTGAAGAGTGCAAAGTTATTAGCCTACTTGATGGTGGTCCCCAGGGAAAAGGGAGGTTCCAGTTTCCCTATCCCACCCAAGGGAGGGTGGAACTGAGCCAGGAAGTGAGGAAGCGGGAGAGGAGACTGGAAGGAGGAAGGATGGAGAGCCAGGACACCTGGAGGAGGCATGGGGCACAGAGAGACAAGTGAAGAAGCTGCACTTGCTTCTTGGTCTCGGACTGGCTGAAAAATAGACGTGGGTGAGGTGGGGAGGTTAACGATGGCAGCTTTTATCTCGATTTTGATTTTGCTCCTTCTGGCCCTTTCCCTCTTCTGGCCCTTTCCTATGGGAAACACCAGGAGTGCCTTAGCCTTGTGGCAGGCTTTAGGGCCTCAGTGGCCCTACTTTGGGCCAACTCTATTTGACTGGACATTTAACCATGAGGGGACAGGTAACTTCAGGTGCTTGATTTGGAAACTGTTCTTTGTCTTCTCTTTGCACACTAATTCTATTAAAGTTCCTTTCCATTAAAGGCCTTATACGCTAAAGTATGTTTTGTCTTGATGTGGCGGATGGCAGAACGCATTTCGAGCAGGCAGGTTTGGGGTACCCCTCACCCTGCCCAGACCCAAATTCAAGTCCCAGGTAGATGATCTTTATCATGTTATTGAATCTTCGCTGGTCTCAATTTCCTTCTCTTTGAAAAAAACAGTATCCACCTCATGCAGCTATTCTGAGCATTAAATGATTTAACATTGAGTTGTCTGAAAACTCAACCTGCATTTTTGCAACAGATGACACTAGAAAATACATCATGACATTTCCGACAACCCAATGTTATACAAGAAGTTCCCTTGGCCCAGGGTCAGGCACATCAGGGTTCACTAAATGATGGTTAACTATTGATGATGGTGATGGTGATGACACCATTTGTCCAATTCATAGCAACAATAGTACTAACATTTATGAAGAGTCACTGTGTGCTAGACAATTTTCTAAGCACTATACATGCAATAACTCACTTAATCTTCATGACAACTCTATGAATTAGAATTAGTCTGGCCACTTTACAGATGTGAGAACTAAGGCACAGAATGGTTAAGTAAGTTGACAAAAAATGCAAAATCAACAAGAGGCTGAAGCAGGATTTGAACCCGGATGGACCAGCTTCCAGGCTAGGAGCTCCACACAATTTTAGAAATAGAGACCCTGAAAAACCCAGTTCTCAAGGAATCTTAGTGATGTGAGTGTGTCCACATGCACATTGTGTGTTTGTGCACATGTGTGTGGTGTGACTGTAGATGGGACTGAGTGTGTGGTAATACGTGTGTTAGATTCTATATGTGTGTTCAAATTCACATGCTTGCATGGAGGGAAGGAGATTTATATTGTGGGTCACATTTTGCATCCGCTTTGCATTTGGGAATGTAGCTCTTGGTTGTGAAAATTCTTGCCTATTTGTTTCTCTCAGCACTCACACTTTATTCTAAAGCATGATCCCCTTTAGTGGTTCAGAGAATGATGAAAAAGCCCCCTTTGGCAGAATGGAACTTGCCTCTTAAGGGCACATAAAAAGGACTACGAAACTCACTTAAACCTTCCCTACTGATAAATTATAGGGAGATTTCCTCAGTAAAGAAGACAAATGAATTACACCGTATTTCATTCCAATGCACTTGCCTCCTCTACTCTATATATTTCTGGGACATTATTGGAAGAGCAGCTCTCTGGGAGGCAGGCTCTAGATTCATCCTGCCAGTGCCCCCTTCCCAAGGCCCCGACCTCGTGTCTTCCTCACACGGGCCTGACAATCTGTATACACCCCCGCCCCCCCCCNGGCTCTAGATTCATCCTGCCAGTGCCCCCTTCCCAAGGCCCCGACCTCGTGTCTTCCTCACACGGGCCTGACAATCTGTATACACCCCCGCCCCACCCCACCCCACCCTGTGGACCCGTGGCCACTCTGCATCTGAAGTGACCAGTTCTGGCATCAGCGGACCCACCATGCCTCTCTCCCTCTCTCCTGCGTTCGTACTCATCTTAGGATTTCCACTTCCCTCCCACTTCCAACACTCTCCCTCCTTCCTCTGTCCTTCCTTCTACTTTCCATATTTATTTATAAAATTAGGAAGCAGGAATGATTCAGAGGTAGAGAATTAGGTCAAATTCAACTCTACCGTTTATTACCTATGTGGCCTTGGGACAGTGGCTTAAACTTTCAGAGCCCCGGGTCCTTCATCTGAAAATTGAGGATTATTGTGAAGAGTAGATGACCTCTATAAGGTGCTTAGGATAATGCCTGTACATGGCAAGCACTAAATATATATTAGAAGTAACTCTTGATTTCATAATGAGTTACCATGGACACTCAAAAGTTTCTGGGTCTAAGAATACACCTCTGGTCAAGGGTGAATTTGGTCTGGCATCATGCAGTGATGTCACCTTGTGAGCTCCTCAGCATGTTGGTTTTGTGACCTTGGGTGAAAGATTTAATGCACACAAGAACTGGGGTACAGGCCAAAGGTGTGGGGGTGAGAGGATTCACCAGAGACAGAGTGGGGAGCAGAACAGGCAGAGCCACTGAAACACGCTGCTGAGGGGAGCAGTGGGCGAGGCTGGAGAGGTCTGCTGCACCATTTGGGTCCCCTCTAGCTGGGGATCGAACTCATGCTACAGTGGCTACACGGTTTCCTCAGCTGTCAGATGGGCACAATAAAAACCTTATCCTTCAGGAAGGTATAAAGGATTAATGTCCTTATGTCAGAATTTGGTGTATATAGCAAGTGTTAATCAGTGGTTTTTATTAGGATTGAGGTACACCCTTCCCTTTGCAGTCTGTGAATGCCCCTTGCCCATTTTAAGTCCTCCTGGCTCTGTGATTGAGCTTTAACCCTCCTCACTTCCTGGTCACACAAAAACAAGAAAAGTTCATGAGTATATTTACTCAATGCTATGTCTTCTACCTATTGTTGTTTAGCAAAGTACCCCAAAAATAAGTGTCCTAAAGCAACTGCAATAATTTTATTTCGACTAAGAATCTGCCATTTGCACGGGGCTTGGCAGATGACTATTCTCTGCTCTAAGCAACATCATATGAAGAAGTTGTACTGGGAGCTAGAGGATCCACTCCACTTTCAAGATGGCCTATTTACATGGCCGCAACTGGTTTTAGACTGTGAACCCACCAAAGCGATGGACTCCACAGGCCACTTGGGCTTCTTCCTAGCATGTGTTGTGTCTCAAAAGGGAATGTCCTAAGAGAAGATGGAGTGCATGTTTTACAAACCAGCACCTTTTCCATGATATTCTGTTGCACAAGGTGGTTGCAAATGTTCACCCAGGTTCAAGGGGAATGACATAGACTCTTCATGGGGAGTGGGAAGACACTAGAAAGCATTTGAGATTAGAGATATTGTTATAGCCATCTCTGGAAAATATAGTTTACCATACTTAGCTACTTTCTTTTACCCACCAAAGAAAATAAGTCATCTAAATTAGCTGTCTCCTGCAACTAACTAAATTATTGTTTTTTGTTGTTGTTGATGTTGTTTTTGTTTGTTTTTTTATTATTATATTTAATTGCATTTGACATCGTTTGTTTTCCCCAGTGGGTTCCCACCACCATTTCACCCGTGCACCGTCACCTCAGTCCCTT
>JAGFMF010012286.1:4891571-4906400 GCA_019455555.1 Galemys pyrenaicus | reverse complement strand
ACTTCTGTTGATCTGCCTGTTCTGCTCCCTGCTCTCTGTGGTGAATCCTCTCACCCCCCCCCACACCTCTGGCCTGTACCCCAGTGCTTGTATGCATAAGTAAATAAATCTTAAAAAAAAAAGTCAGGAGGAAAAAGAAAGACATTGGATGACTTCACTTATAGGAGGGATGTAAGGAAACTGAACAAAGGGTCAGAGAAAAAAAGAGACAAAACTGGCAAGCAAATTATAGATCTGAAACATACAGCACAGGTGAGGGAAGGAGAGGGTCAAAACAGGGGAGGGAAGAGCACAAGGGACTACGGTGATGGTTCATGGATGAGGTAATGATGGGAGATTTATGGGGACTACACCTCAGGGAAGAAATCAAATATTTTACAAAAATGAACAATGGTGTAAGAAAACAAAAAATAAATACACTGTAAAAGATACGTTTTCACTTTGTGGCTTAATATCTATATTCTTGTCTGGCATATAAGATACTCAAGGAAAGAAACTATGTCTTTGCTGATATTCCCCATGCCCACACAGTGCCAGGCACAGAGCAGGTGTTCAATAAGTAGGAAATGAATGAAATAGTGGGAAGGATATGGGATGGAGGACCAGGTAGATGACTGAGTGAATAAATGAATGAATCCACTTAAAACAAATGGAGGCAGCATTAATCCACTGGATGAACTTCACCAGGGCTGCTTGATACATTTCCATTCTTCTCTCTCATAACCTACCACCACCTAACTTTGTCTGAAACTTAAACTGGTCTGAGATCTAATTTGGCCTGGTTCCAAAACTGCCTCCACTCTAGAGTGACCAAATGCAGCCAAGAAAATACAGCATACCCAGTTAAATTTGAATTTCAGATAAGCTATGAATTTTTTAGTATTGGTATGTCAAAATGAATAATAACTTTGAAATAATCGTTTCCTTCTGACACCTACACTTTAAAAAGCTATTGTTTATCTGAATTCAAATTGAATTGAGAATTTTATCCAGGAACCATGCTTCAACCTTGTGCAAATCCTGGACCTAACTGACCTCAGAGCCATCTGCCATCTACTTCTATTCAGTGCCATATTAGAGGGTCCAGCCTCCGTGGATTACATTTCCCAGAACGCTTTGCGAGCTGGTGGTTGGCTAACATTGTTCAGTGGGAGGCCCAGGTGAGAGTGGTGAGTGACCTCTTAGCAAAAGAGATGGTTCCTCCTCTCTCTTCTCTGCCTCATGAAGCATCTCTAGCAGCAACTGCGTCATCTCTGTTAAATCTGGCTCTACCTGATGTCTTTCGGTGGTTCCAGCATCCAAAGGGAAACTCCAGTTCCTGGTCCCATAGCCTCTCTCTGCTCCTGACTGGGAATAGCAGTGACTTTCTGCTACCCTGAGTGACCTCATCATTTCAGTTTGGCTTCTCTGTTCTTTGTTCATCTGTATAACCTGTTCCCTTTTGTTCCTTTAATGCAGACATCTTTTGTATTACAACCTCAAAAGATTTCCATTTTCCTGTTGTGTCCCCTGACTCATACCCCCCAATTCCTTGGACAGACTCCTGCTCCAAGACAGTGAGCCCCGTGTGACACCCACCACCCAACACCATCCCCATTTTCATGTGCTTCCACATGCAGTAACAGCTCGCTTCACCTGCCCTCGTGTTTGAAGAAGTGGCTTCATCATTATTTTTATGATTAATAACTATAGAGCTGACATTTATTGAACACTTACTGTATGCCAGGCACAGCTCCTTCTTCCTCTCTTTTACCTTCAGTGTAACTTTATGACTTGGTAGTATTACTCCCCATGGGTAGATGAGAAACTTGAAACTCAGAGACCAAGGCCATAAGGTGGGCAAAGCCAAGCATGTGGGAGTCCATGCTGTTCATCGTCCCCCCTCCTTGCCTGGGAACCCAGTGCTGTCTTTCTCTCACACCCTCTCACACCCACGCCAGTGCTCTCAGATGATCTGGGTATCTAGTAGCTAATGTGCAGACTTTCTCTGGAGGGGTATTCGAGTCAGGAGGCTGTATCTTGAAGCTGTTTTGAATGAACCTTTCTTAGTCGCAGCGGTGGTAGGTGGTGCTGGTGTGTGCATGTTAGAGGGAGGAATCACAAAGGGGGAGTGACTTTGAAATGTGCAGTGAAGTCACTCTGTGTCCGCTGTCACCATGGTGAGAAGCCAGCAGGGCAGCTCCTCGGGGGACCCAGGGAAACATGAAAAGCCAGGTTGAAGGAGATGTCGTTAATCAGGCAGAGGGCCTGCTGGCACTGAAAGAGTATCTGCTCGACAAAATATGAAGTGTCACCAAAGCAGCACTGTGAGAAGGCCTCCTGAGAAAGGCCCATTTTATAACAAAAATAAAGAATGAGATGAAGTCGAACCCCTCTCTCCATCACTCTTTTGTGATCCTGGGGAATCTGCAGCTGATGGAGCCTTGCCCGACTCTGAACTTCACAAGTAGAAGTTCAAAGAGGTGCCCCCATCCCCCGCAAGGGATTTCACTCCCCTGGGGCAGCTCACACACTGCAGACCTCAATCCTGTTAGCCCCCAGCTGCTGGCCTCACACAGATCCAGCTAGCGAACACAACACTTGCAAACCAATATTTACTTTTAATGTGGCCTGGGCATCAGAGTGGGCAGGAACCCAGGCATGGAGAAAGTTAATGCCATTTGATTTGCCAAAGTTCCCCAACCTGGAGACGGTGCAGATCACTGGTGACTCTGGGGTGCAGACGGGGTACATGCCTGACAGTTTCCTTCTGAGGACTCACCACACCAAACACCCAGTGTCACAGGTCATTGCAGTGATGCCCCAGGGAAACTGACCTCTGAGGTCCTACCTACTCATTCAACATTTAACAAGTATTTACTGAGCATCTACTACATCCTAGGCACTGCGCTGGGGGTAAACTAGGTGCCATTAGAAAAGACGTTCCCCACCTTCTGTCACATTCCCCTAAATGTCTGGGTCATTTGTTTCATTCTGTTTGAAAAGTATGAACTGATCCCTTCCTATGGTAGTAATGGTGCTAGACACCCTCAGTATGGGAATGGTTCACGGAACTGATGAGGGGTGTGGTCACACCCAGGGACCCGCAGTAGCAGCAGCCGTTACCACCACGAAGGCCTTAGGAGGCGAGCGGAAGGAGTGGGAGACAAGAGCCCAGCAAGAGCTGTGATGCTGCAGGGAACCACCCAACAAAAGCTGTGACTGCCATCAAGCTCCAGGGGGTTTTGAAATGTAGGATATATTATTATTTGTGTCTGGCAAGGCCAGCAGATCTGGAGACAACTGCCATTTAAAAAGATTTAAGAGATTGGGGCCTCCCTGGTGGTGCAAAGGGTTAAGTCACAGCACTATGAAGCAATCTGCAGCCACCGCAACATAAGTTCGATCCCCAGCCAGGGAGGGGACTCACATGGTGCAGCAGACCTCTCCTGCCTCACCCGCTGCTCCCCTCAGCAGTGTGTTTCAGTCACTCTTCATGTTCTGCTCCCCACTCTATCTACCCCCACGCCTCTAGCCTGTACCCCAGCTCTTGTATGCATAAATAAATAATATCTTTTAAAAAAATAAAAAAGAGAGAGTTAGTTTCCAGTTGCCAAGAAGAGGGGCATCCATGTCACACAGGGCCACTTGAGGTAGCACCAAGGTCAGTTGGGAGGCAAAGGGAGTAAAGAGGACGTGGACGAAGCCTTCGTTGTGATTTCCATGGGAAAAATGGGCAAGGCAGGGTAAGCACACTTAAGATGGGCTATTTTGAATAATTTCAGCTGACTCTAGCACATAGCTGACTTTAGCTATCTGGTACCCAGCTCTGGGCAGGTGGTTAGAAGCCCAAAATATAAGAGGCCCATAAAGGAGATTATTGGGGTATTGGCTTCAGATTGATAGGTTTGCATATGAAAAGTAAACTCCCAAGCAAGGAAATTATTTTGCTCTCTCTAGGAATTAGCTACCTTGAAAGGGGTGGTCCTTTCCAGTGTTTGCAAGGCCCCAAGGTATCAAAACATCAGAATAAAACTATGTGAGTAATGCATTAGAGGTATAGGTGGCAAGAGGCAGGGAAGGGGAGTCTGGGCTCTTTCTCTCCTCTCTCCTTGTAATCTTTTGCCTCTTATCTCCCACTGGCTGAGTTCGGTGGGGAGTCAGAGATCAAAGGAGATAGGCTGGTGATGTCCATAGAGAAAGAGCAAGAGAATCTAGGGCCTTGCTGGTGGCCTAGGGATTAAGTCTCAGTGCTATCATCGCTAAGGCCTGAGTTTGATCCCCAGCTAGGGAGGTGACCCACATATGGCGCAACAGACCTCTCCTGTCTCACCCACTGCTCCCCTAAGTGTTTCCGTCAATCTTCTGCTTCCTACTCTGTCATTGGTGAATCCTCTCACCCCCCACATCTCTGGTCTACACCCCAGATCTACGCAAAAGAGCACGTCAATCTAAAGGGGTAAATGGTGATTCCAGTGCCCCAAATGCCATGCAGTTAGGGAGTATCAAGTGACGTACTTTATGGTATACTGTGCACTGGCAAGGAACTGTTACTAGCACATCCTTTAACCCACTTATTGAGCATGCATTAATTATGAGCCACTGTGTTAAGATCCTTACATATATTATTAAATGTAAACACCATTACAACGTACACAGCATATAGTAGGTGTTCCTTTCTCCATTTCACAGATGAGGAAATAGAGGCTCAAAGCACTCCAGTGACTTGCCTATGATCACACAGCTGGGCCATGGCCACACCCATGGGGTACCTCACCCCTCACACTCAGGACCACACCAGTCGTGCCTGGCTAAGTCCCCCTTTGCTCCCTTCCTACAACTTTTTGAAGACTCAGTTCACATCTCACCTCTTCCATGAAAATTTTAAGCATAAGTTCATCTATGTCCCTTTTTATATGTCATTTTATATCTGTATATGATATGTCACATATTTTATATCACTGGTGTATTAGCTCCCTATGTTCTGCCATAACAAATTTGCACAAAGCTATTGGCTTAAAAAAGCACAAATGTATTCTCCCCCAAGTCTGGAGGTTAGATTTCTGATATCAAGGTGTTGGTGGACGACACCCTCCCTGAAGGAGCAAGGGGAAAACTCTTGTCTCTTACAGCTTCAGGGGTCCCCCAGTATCCCCGAACTCACTGTCACATAACTCCAGCATCTACCTCTATCACGAAGTGGCTTTTCTTTCTGGTGTTCTCTACTCCTTCTATGAGGTCACCAGTCTTTCAGTTTAGACCCCCCCCCCCCCAGCCTCACTCATTCCATGTTAATTAATCACATCTACAAAGGATCTATTTCTAAATAAGGTCATATTCTGAGGTCCCAAGTAGATATAATTTGGGGGGAGCACTATTTAACCCACTATAATTGGATATGTTATCATTAATTCATATCCTTTAAGGTTTGATTATATGTTTGTCTTATTACTCAACCCCAATAAACTATTTGAAATCAAGGTGCACAGATAGTATTTTCTTGGCTCCCCATTTTCTCCAACATTTCTATTTCTGTTGAATGATTGAATGGATGAACTGAGGGATAATAATAAGGGCCTGAAAACTCAACTTGGGGACCAAATTATTAACATAAATAAGAGCAACAGTGAGGCTGGTGTGGTGATGGAAGCCACAGGTCCCCAGTGAAGGCACTGCCACTCAGTTCCAGCCAACTCTTGCCAAGCTAGACTAAAACCCAGAACTTCCAGAAATTTCAACTTTTTCAAATCAAATCAGAAAGCATGACTTCTTGTGTGAAATATCCCAACTTTTAAATGTTCTTGATAAATTGCTTTTAATACAGTACAGAATAAACATTGATCCATCAATGCACTAGATATGGCACACATACCACCAACTTATAGCTTCTACTTAAGACCAAACAGTGGCCTGATGGTGTCATTTCAGGTAGAGCAATGATGAAGAGAAGGACCTGCCTGGCCTTGCAGGCATCTCCTCTGCTTGCTGTGGGGTCTGGCAATGTTTATAAGGGGAGGATGTATTCTCTAGAACCATCACTGTACCAGACCTGACAAAAGCATTTTCTTGAACTTTCCAAACAAGCCTGCAGGATAAATATTATTTCCATCTTCTAAAGGAAAACACAAAGTTTGAGGGAGGTGAAGCCAGTTGCCCAAGACCACAGAATCAAATGATTTTTTGTAATCCCCAAAGTAACCCCAAAACTTTCATCCATGTCTGCCTTGCTCTGCAGTTCATGGTCTTCCAACTACTTAATGCTCTTTTTCTGCAGGCACCACCAAGTGCAAGCTCCCTTCCAGACTTCCAGCCAGAATAACACCCAAACCCCAAAGGTGCCATAGCTCAAGTGTCATAGAAAGAAGTTCACTTCTGAGCCTTGGAATATTCCAAAGCAGTGTTCCTGGATGGCAGGGCAGCTCTGACGAAACAGTAACTCAGGAAACAGAACCTTTCTACCTCCTGGCATCATCATCTTCAAAGACAAATGACCTCCAAGGCTGCCAGGATGGAAAAGATCAGGGATTAAATAAGAGATTTGGGCAGGGGGCAGGGGGAGACAAAACTAGCAGGCAACTATAAATCGGAGACATTCTGCAGGGGAGGAGGGGGAGAGGGATTAAAACAGGGGCGGGAAGAGCAAAAGGGACTATGGTGATGGTGTCCCCAGTGGTGGTGGTGGAAATTCTATGGGGACTACAACTGAGAGGAGAAATCAAACATTGTACAAAAATGAGCAATGATGTAATATATATATATTTTATATATTTACAGTATATATATATTATATATTCTAAAAGATCAGAGATTATGGGTGGGAGATTTCCAGGGTCACACAGAAGAGGTCTCTTAACATTCTTAACATTCTGTTCACCTTCTCCAGCTGTCACATGGTAACACCTACTTCGAGGGAAGCTTGAGAACTATAGTCTGTCTGTGGACCTATGAAGAAGGGAAACTAATTTGGCCATCAGCTAGTGCACCTGCCACAACCCTGTTGTAAATCTTTTGAGTACTTGCAAACTTTACCAAGCTTACTTTCCCTTCTGGTGTGTGTGGGGAGTTTTTCATTCGTGTGCCTTACAGTTTTATATTTACAATGATAGCTATTTAAAGTCTGTACAACTCTTTGACACTCATTATCTTGCATGCTTTGCAGAGGTTGGCATCTCAGGGAGAGAGACGCTTTCTTTTCCCTGGATTAGAAATGAATACAGCCCCCTAAGCAATCTTGCCAAGGACTAAGAAAACGATATAAAGAATGAAAAGCTTTCAAAAGGAAGATATTACTCACATAGTCATCCAGGACTAGGTCTGCAAAGGAGATATGAAAATACCATAAGCCAATTTCAAGCAAATGTCATCCAAGACTCTTAAGAGGTTCCCTCTTGTCAAGTTTCCCTTTATGACACATTGAAAATTTTAGGGTACATCAATAAATCATGATTTGCCATTTCCCTCTGAAGCCCTCCCTGTTGTGAAATTCCAAGTGGCTAATCCCTAGAACAAAATCTAGAAGAATTTACAGGCTATGTCTGGGTTTATTTTATGCTGCCCTTTATGTAAAAAAAGAACTCTTGCCCTATTCAGTACCAGCAGGGGATGTATGATGAAATGGGCTTCCCCCCACCTGGGGATTAAATTACACACAGCTTTAAATACCTTTCTTATGAGAGGAATTGCTCAAATAGGGTTTCATGGAATAATCTTCCTGTGAATGTCAATAAGTAAGCTGCAGGAAAATGGGAAGGAAAGAAAGGCTTCTGGAGAAAAAAATAAAATGGGTTAAAGAAAAGTAAAGCAATGTCTTTACTGAAGGGCTTTTAGAATCTTTTATGTGCTAGTTCTGGGTGCAACAGAGAAGGGGGGCCCAGTTGGGCGCTGGAGACACAAACAGCTCTCATCCTCTCAAATGCACCTCTGAGGCCAATGCGGGGGTGGACTTGCTATGCATTTACCTAAAATCACTCTCCTGAGTTCAAAAAACAAAGGTCTCTGCTCTGCAAAATAGTCCCACATGGATTGGATGCACTTCCTAACCACCTGATTGTAAGATAAGGGTTTAGGAAAAAACCTAATGCAAGTTAGCAAAAGAAACCTTGAGGTCAAAAGCCCTTTTCCTGGAACCTTGTTCAACAAACCCTTGGCCCAGAGATGTGTGCAACAGGAGTGAGGCTTCCTCCTTTTCCATCTGAGGGAAGAAAACAGAGCTGTCACTGGGGCCCTAGGGCAGGACTGGAAACCAGGAAAGGAGAAAAGCTGAACCACACCAGGAACTTCCCCACCAACACTGGCTGGGAGTTGGGTTCCCAAGGCCCAGACTTACAAGACTCAGAAGCAGCATCATGTGACAGTCATTTGAATGGATGGGACAATCAGTGTGGATGAGGAAGCACAGAACCCAGAGACCACAATGTCTGCAGAAAACGGGAGAGTCTCCTTCTCCATAGGAAGTTCTGAAATCCGGAGTCCAGAGAATCACACCTTCCACCTACCCTCCAAGGGTTCCTGAACTGCTCTGCCTTGCTACCTGCCTCCCAGTCTGCTGTGATCCAAGAGCCCAGGTCCTCACCTGGGGAAAAGTATAAGGTTCCAGCAAAAGAACAAAGCTCACAGGATGATCATCTATCTAGGGAGGAGTTGGAGTGATCGGAGCAGGGGGGGGAGATGTGGGGGGCTAGGATGATAGTTTGGGGTGGAATATTGGTAGGATATTGGAATATTCCACCACCTAGGGGAGCAATAATTATGCAAAGGTGACTTGCAATGTTGAATTAAAAATGAAAATTTAAAAAGAGAAAAGAAAATGCCCGGGTTCAAATCCTCATTCTTCCACTCACTTGCTATATAATTTTGGGCAAGTTAACATCCCTGAGCATCATTTCTTGATGTTCCATTGCATTATGATGAGATGGGATGATAATGACAAGACTGATCCCATTGAGACATTGAGAGAATTAAGGGGAACAAACTGGAAAATACTTAGGTTTCCGGGCACTTAAGATCTCCACACCTCCAAAATACTAGCCATTGGTACAGTATAGGAGTTAGAGCAACAGCTACAGGTGGCATAGGAACCTTTTCACATAGCCCATCCATTAGCTTGTCAAGGAACACCATAGAACCAATGGGAAATGAAAAACGAGAGGGCATCCTAGGAGGCCACAGAACACAGGGAGTTACAGATCCCAGAGGGAGTAGACCCAGGTGCTCGACATTACGAAGACTGTTGTTCTCCCCATCTCTCAAAATCCAAAAGTAACTCAAGATGGCCTCAACTTCCCAGTCACCTACAAAGCCCGGGCCTTCTGCTATAAGTTTCAGTCCTAGCCAGGGCTTAGCAGAGTTTTAGGCTGCCCTTTCTCTGTGCCACACAAGGATCTGCTGGCTGGACACCAGCTGCTACTCTGAGATCCCCCAGGCACCGTAGAGATCAGTGTGCCCCCCTCTGTTTCTGGGGGGCTATTCTGAAACTCCAGGTGGAGTGTCTTCTCTTTGGGCTTTACCCCATCTACTCCAGGTTCTATGTGAGATGATCGGCCACAAATGCAGTTATTGCTATTTGAGTTTCAATGCATGTCAATCACAAAACTTCCTAGTACTTCCAACCTGCCAGGCACCTGATCTTTGCAGTCCTTAGAAAAGTTCTATGAGGCAGGCTCTATTGTTGTACCCATGTCACAGAGAGAGAAGGGAGTCATATGTCCTGCCCAAGTTCTCACAACTGGAGCCTGGGCTAGGTCTCCTGAATGCATCCCCTCTCCCCTCTCTCTCTCCTACCTGTTTTCTGCAGTGATTGCCAAAAAGGAACTGGATGGCTTTCGGCGGGAAGGGGAATGCCAGTCAGACACATTGATTTTTTCAGAAAAATAGCTCTCCTTTCATTGATGTCTTCCGCTCTTCAGCAAACTGGCCAGCTTCCAATATCAGAGCTCCTAGCTGGTAGGTTATTAAAGAACGCCAACATGAAGAATCATAAAACATAATGCACTCTTACCTTAACTGGTTTAGTTTAACCTAAAATAAGCAATGACATTTGTTCACTAAACTTTTGAGGTAGCGAGAGGGCCTTGTCTTGGCACCTAGGAACCCTAATGGATTTCTTTTTTCTTTCTTGCATAAATCACAACCATAATATATTAGCTTTGATATCTAATTCACATTTATTTAGCAGGTAGGCACTTTAAAGAAGGACCTGTGGAACAGTCTGCATGCTGATGCACTCTTCCCAATTTTTGTTGGATTTTTTTTTTGCCAATCTCTTTTAGTTTTTGTCCTCTACATAGACAGCATTTCTTTGCAACTCACCTTTTCAAGTCTTTTCAAAGCATTTAACTTAGTGTTCATAGAAACAACTCTCTTTTAACTTGTATTTCATCTGTGACATGCCATATTTAATTAAACTATACAGTTATAATAAAACAAAACATAGGAGCTGTGATCTCCTCCCCACCATCTCCCCTGGCTCCCTCCCTCCCCTCTCTCAGATCTGTGCTCAAATATTATCTTATCAATAAGATAAAATCGCAGCATTCCTGACCCTATTCACATTCCCCAATGGCGTTTATAATCATCTGGGACAGCAAACATTTTACTTCTTTTGTTTATTGTTGTCTCCCACTAGACGTGAGTGCCATGAAGACAAATATTTTAGACTGTTTGGTGATATCTGCACAGTAGGTCTCCATACCTAAAGGACACAAAAACACTAATTTGAAGGGAAACCTGCACCCCTGTGCTTATTGCTGCATTATTTACAATAGCCAAGATATGGAAACAACATAAATGCCCCCAAACAAATGACTGGATCAAGAAGATGTGGCACAAATACACAATGGAATATTACTCAGCCATCAAAAAACCGAACTGATACCATTTGCAGCAACATGGATGGAGTTGAAAGAAATTATGCTCAATGAAATAAGTCAGAAGGAAAATGAAAAATAACAGATGGCTTCACTTACAGGAGGAATATAGGGAAACCAAACAAAGAATTGGACAAAGACAAACTTTGAAAGCTGACCATAGATATGAGGCACTCATGAGGGGATGAAGAGGGGGAGAAGGAAAGGTAAAAACACAGTGGGGAAGAGCACAAGAGAATATGGTAATGGTGTATGGGTGCTTTGATGGTGGGAGAACTACAGAAACCACACCTGAGCGGACCATATACTGTCCAAAAGTTAGTGGCGATGTAAAAGAGAGCTACTTCATCAAAATAAATTTAAAATAGTTAAATAAATTTAAAGTATTTATTTAAATTTAAATAAATACTTTAAATTTATTTATATAAATCTATATAGATTTGAATATATTAATTTATTCATATAGAGTTAAAGATTTAAATGTATTTTATATAGAAATAAATATATGTATATGTGTATGTATATATACATAATACAAAATATTTAAATTTATTTCTATATAAATAAATATATATAAATGTACACATATATGTGTATGTATAAATACAAAATATATAAATTTCTTTATTAAATAATATTTATTTCAATAAATATATTATTTATGTATATATGTACATGAATACAAATTAAATTTATTTTTATATAGAAATAAATTTAAATATTTTGTGTTGCACATATATGTACGTATGTTGTGCATGTTATATATTTAAGTACTTTGTATTGTACATGCATGTACATATATACATGTGTGTACATGTATGCACATATAAGTGTATATGTGTGTGCATGCATTTATTTATATGTGTACACATATACATGTGTGTATTCATATGTGTGTTTGAATTATTTATATATAGATTTATTATGTATATATACATTTATATAAAAACACACATTTTTTGTATATAGATGTAGCTCAAAAATGGTGACTAGGTAGCAAAAGAAACTATCATTAAAATGAAGATATATTACTGAATGGGAGAAAACATCTGATAAGGAGTTAACTGCAATTTGGGGTCACCTCAATACAAATTGAGGTATTGAGGTGAACAATGCTGAGCCCAGTCCCTGCAAGAGCCTGTCAGCTTCCAGATCACCTTTACTGCTAGGGTGCAGTCCTTCAGGATCCCAACACAAAGTGAGGTGGGTTCGCGAAGGCCGCCTCCTCCGGGCAGACCATGAGCTCCCACCACTGTACCCCACACCTATGAGACTGCTAAGATGTCTACGAGAGTCTCAGCTTTTTATGCCTCGAATTGTCAGATATTGTCCTCATATCCCTCAACTTCTAGCTCTGGTGAATTTTTACTACTTGTTAGCTCTCTGATGTCTTAAAGGATTGTGTGTGTACACACAAGTGTGTGTGCATATGTATGTGTATATTTACACATATGCGCTTACCATCAATGATAAGTTCTTGCAAACTGGGACTTAAAACTAAATGATGTATAAGGAAACTAATTTGACCACAGACTAGTGGATACAAACAAGAGTTAGGTTTCTATAGCCGATCTCTGGTTACAAAACCACCAAACACCCAAATAAAGACCCCAAAACACTTCTAATATTAAGCAATCATGGTTATTCATCCACTGATTTTCCAACCTCCTTACTCCTTTCAGGGCATAACAGGTGGCCGGGCATAGCCCAGCTGCTCAGAGTGCAAGATGGGACCCACCTGGACAGAATGCCTCTCCATCTCAGGGTGCATCACACACACCCACACCCACTCCTACAGGGAGTCAAACCGAGGAATCTGCTGCTCGCCTCTTTGGGACGTGGAGGAAACCAGAACATCTGGAGAAAGCCCACATAGACTGGGGCAAACCTGCCAACTCATAAGACAGCACCCCCCACTTTTTTCTCATCAACATTGTAACAAAATATAACAACTATTGAACGAATAACAAAAATTGAATGAATGTTAATGGGGGATCTCTGAACAGTCCGTGGGAGAGGCGGTCACAGTTACGGTGTCTACCATTAGCAGAAGCAGAAGTCGCTCCATGATCTACCTGCCTTCAAGCCCGAAGTGGCATCAACCTTAAGGTCACAGGATGTAGGGCTGGCACCTGACCGTGAGCACATCCTTAGCCAGGGCACCCCAGGCACCTTACTGGTCTCACCCCTCCCTGTCCTGACCTGCATGTGACTCAGGGACAAAACCAGGGCTGACTCTGTGTGTACACTTTTATCTGGGAACTGGGCCTGGGGATAGAGACTTTGCTGCTTCTTCATTCACTTCTAAATTGTTTGGCTGTTTCAAACACCAAGATATTACTGTTTACGCCATGCTAAGTGCCTGCCATGCCTCAGCTCACGCGCCCCTCACAGCACCCCTGCTAAACAGGAAGCGTCTGTATCCCCAGTTTGCCAATGAGGAGATGAGCATGCACAGAGATTAAGCGACTTTTCCACATTCCCCAAATGGAGAGAGGAGATGGAGCCAGGTTTTGGACTCAGGCAACCAGATTACTAAGCCCCCTATGCCCAACCAACACACACACCCAGAATGACACATGTTAAAAACACAGAGGGTTTTTTTTTTTTGCAGCTTTAAAACATAGTAAATTTTATAGTAAATAAAATGCTAATGTATATTTAAATGTATGTTTGATATATCAACAATATATATTGAAAGGCATCCTCATGCCTACATCTGCCACTGTGGCCCAGCCTGCTTGCAGCCCATCCCACGGCAGGAGAAACAGGGCTCCCACCAGCTTCCTCCTCACTTCCCCTCCCTGGCCTTTCACGCTCCCCAGCACAGAGGAAAAATGACCCGGAGCCTGTACTGAGATGTGTCCAGGGGCCAGACTATTGCCAGGGCCACATCGGTCTGCCTGTTGTTACCATGTCAGCTCAGGCCTTTGTCCGCGACACGGTGCCTGACTCCCATTACTCACTCTGTCCTTTGCTGTCCAGCTGTGCCAATAAAATGATTTATCAGCAGGAGCTCAGGACAGGCTGGCAGGTTGGGGCAGGCAAAGGAGGCACAGGAAGTGTTCTACAAAAAGAGACCTGGCTCCCGGAGGACACACTTCTCAATCTCAGATGCCTTTCTGACACACCCTGGACATTGCATTCATTCACTCAGTCATTCATTCATTCACCCAACAACTATTTACCTAGGACCTAGAGGCTGGTGAAGTGTGTGATACAGCGATAAACAAAGAGACAATCATGGTTCTTGGAACTCTGGGCAGGCAAGTTACTTACAACAAGTTATTTATAGTCACAGTCAAGTAAGCACATGGTATTATCCAGGCAAGAAGCAGGGGTTCCTCTAGCTCAGGGGGTGGAGAAGTTCTCTCTGAGGAGGAGCTCTTGAGCTCTGATCCAAAGGCAGAATTGGAGTCAAGTGCACCAGGACAGGGGCAAGAGCATGGCAGGTGGAGGCTATAACACAAGCAAAGACCCTGAGGTCAGAAGGAGCTTGGGTAGGAAGTACAGACAAGGGGGGGACCGGGAAGAGGGAAGAGGGGAGGAAGCAGGGAGGCTAGCAGGATCAGATGCTACAGAACCTCACAGACCATTGGAAAGAAACTGGTTTTTCTCTCCAAAAAAGTTTGAGAAAAATCACCGGAGGGTTGTGGACCAAAGCATAGCAGGATCCTGCTTGTATTCTAGAAAGACCACTAAGGAAAACAGATTAGGAGGGAACCTGCATGGAACAAGAAAAGCCCCTTAGGAGCCCAGCACAGTGCTTCTCCAACAATCTCTAGGGAAGGACCATCACTCCCCCAGTCCACCACAAAACTTTGCTTTCATGAAATACAACAAAATATGCTGGCCATCACCATGTAAAATTACTATAGAAGTTTCTAACTAGACACATTCATAGGAACATGGATGGAACTGGAAGGGATTATGCTCAGCGAAGTAAGTCAGAAGGCAAAAGAAAAATACCAGATGGTTCCTCCCC
>JAGFMF010012286.1:4874336-4891373 GCA_019455555.1 Galemys pyrenaicus | reverse complement strand
GGAAGAGGGGAAGGGTGGAGGGCAGACGGGAGCACAGGGGACTGAGGTGATGGTGCACTGGTGATATGGTGATGGGGAATACATGGGGATTACAATTGAGGTCAAATATATATAAATTTTAAAAAGTTAATAAAAAAATTTCTATATAAAAAACCCATAAAGATTGCAGTGTGTATTATGTATAATACTTGTATATAAACTAACATAACATAGCTTTTTTAATAAACAAAAATTAAATCAAATGTTCATCACCCCCCCAAAAAAAGAAATAAAATAAAATAAAATTACTATAGAAGTTTCTGAACACTATTTGTGATTTCTTGACTTACTCGCTGCAGACCAGTAGCTGTCTTGTGACTGCCAGGTGTCTAGAGAGAGCAGTTTGAGCAGTACTATTTTCCCAAGACAGACAAGCGGATGTCCAAAGAGAAAACAACTCTATGTCCTGACACCTAGCCTCTTCCTGCCTGCTGGAGGAAACAGCCTCAGCCCTCCAGACAAACCCGTAGTTTGCTGTTCACATACACCAGGTGTCTATTTCCTCCACCTCCCTCCTCACCTCTCCTTCCTGCTTCCCCCCAGGAATTCATACACACAGCAACCTGGACAGCTTTGGTGGGGCAGATGCTGCTTCTTTTAGTATTTGTCTGCCTCTGCCTGGCTCCACTAACTGCTCCAGTGTAACTAGTCCCTTCTGATCCCCGAGATCATCTTCTGAGATGGAGCTCGCTGAGATGGAGCTTGCTGGGGGGGGGACTGAATCTGCTTTAGATCCTTACTGTTCAACCCACCCAATGCATCCACCCTTGCAGACCCCCTCATTCCAGGAGCAGCCTTTTCTTCGTCACTCTCTCCTTCCATCCCTCCCTCCAGCTGGCTCTCCAGTGCCACACATAACCCCAGCAGACTTCCCTCTACCCAATATCACTCAAGATCATCCTTGGCCTTTACCTCTTCTTGCCATTGAAGACAGAAGAGACCAAGGCTGATGGTTATTAGAGTATCCCAGGGGGCCACCAAGTCCCAGATCCCCCTTCACCCATGGGTAGTGTACTTAAAGTGGTGCCCTCAGTACTTGAGAAGATGGACTAAGCACCTGTGTCTGATTCTTCTCCCCAATCTTGATTCAGCCTCTCCCCAAACCTGGCCTCTAGTCAGAGCTGGGAGACAGGGAACTGGGTCTTGCCGACATTGAGTCCCTGAATCTTTCTGTCCCACAGTCAGATCAATATTATGAATTGCAGAGGTGATAAATCACCACCCTTGTTTGTTATCAGCTCCTATTCCACCACCCATTCCCCAGAGGGAAGTGATTGAACGCATGTGCTGCCCACCAGTATGTCCAATGCCTCTTCTTCCATTGCTCATATGCTCTTTTGAATTAGACATGCCTCTAAAACTTGTTGTGGCTAATGAAAGATGAGCAGGAGGGATAAAGATGGAACTGGCTGGTTAGATAATGGTTCTGGATGGAACCAATTCAAAACAGTTGAACAATTCTCTCTCTCTCTCTTTCTTGCTTGCTCTTGATCTTGTTCTCTCTCTCTCTCTCTCCTCTCCTCTGAGAGTAATCTGAAAGCATGTTTCCTTTCATTGATGTGGAATATTCTTAAGAGCAAAGCAACCTGGAATGCCAAATTAATCAAGAGGACATCTTCCCCAGAGCACCACAAGATAGTAGCCAACTTTGCATGAGTGCAAAATAAGCTTTGTGTGAACCCACTGGTTGTCTATTACAGCAGCATAGCATTGCCTATCCTGACTAATTCATCACATATCTGGCCCAGACAGAGGACGGTGAAAGTGAAGAGAAGCACTCACTCACTAATATCTCAGCAAGTCAGCAACTATCCAGGGGAAGTTGCTGCCATCCTCTAGGCTTCAGACAATGGTGACCTAGTTTGGAAAAGTGATGGCAGCAAAGATGATTGAAGTGGAAGACTGGATGCATGGTAAACGGAGACAAGTCTTGGTGACTGACTAGACAGAGGATGAGGAAAGGGTTATGCCAGCTCATGCCCTGGCTTCTGACTTAAGGAACTGGGGAAATGGCAAGGCCATTCCATGAGATATGAAGCGCTGGAAAGCACGTGAACTGTATCTCCCCACCCCAAGAGTTCCGAACACAGCATGTTACAACAGTTGGGGCAGCCTGTATTGGGGGTACTTTTCTGATTCCAGTTTGCAAGCTTGAAGATGAGATTTTTCAGTTCTGTAGCAGGGACTCCATGGGACAGCCAGTGGGACTCTGCGGTAATCACTCCCATTTATAATCATCAGGAAAATACCAGACTACAAGGAGGACTGCTGTACTCCAGAAACCACTGGTATTTGAGCCGCTGACAGAGCTGCCAGTGGCTGAAGGTTTGATGGATGAAAAAGGCTGAGGAGAGTGTCTGATTTAATTGTTCAACATATCAACTAATTACATGGCACTCATTCATCAACACAGGATGTTGAGAGGGAGAAAGTCCTCAACTTGAGAGACAGAGGCTGGGGTCCCAACTCCAAGTCTGTCAATTATGAGCCTATGCAAGGCATCCTCCCCCCATTTTGGGTTTCCATCACCCTACAAAGCAGAGGTCCTTTACCTGGATCTTGGTAATCCTTGAAGATGCATGATTAGTCCCTAGGGCATCCCAGAAATTATTCCAGAACTTTGTTTGAATGTGAAGATGTTTATATATTAGAGAAGGTCTGTGACTTTGAACAGATCCTCAAGGAGTTCTGCGACATGGAAAAATTAAAAACTACTGAAAGTGGAGACGGACCCACCCGAGGGTTGTGGGGAATGAGGCAGAAGAAGTTGGCAGGACATCATGAAGAACCTCGCAAGTCACACTAAGGAGCTTGGCATCGATCCCCAGTGATCATGGGCATCTAGCCGCATCCCAGCAAGCCAAGCACAAATACCAAACTACTCAAGGACAGAACAAGGAGAAAAGAGCTGAATTATCTGTGCACTTTTCATCCAATTGGATTTATTGGACCCCTCCTGTGTGTGTCACTACCTGGAGTTAGAAGCTGAGGTATTGTGATAAAGAAACTACGGGTGCGATCAATGGGTAGAGGGCAGTGTGTGTGTGTGTGTCTGTCTGTCTGCCTATGCCTGTGTATGTCCTCGTGTACACCTGTGTATGGGTCTGTGTCTCTGTATATGTGTGTCTTTGAATCTGTGAATGTATGTCTCTGTGTGTCTTTGTGTCTGTATGTGTATCTTTGTGTGTCTCTGTGGGGCTGTGTCTCTGTGTCTGTACATAAATTTGTATGTGTCTCTATCTATGAATGTGTATCTATGTGTGTTTGTGTCTGTGTGTCCATGTGTCTAACTGTGTCTGTATGTGTCCTTGTCTGAGTATGTGTGTGTGTCTGTCTCTGTCTCTGTGATATCTGTATGTGTATGTGTGGCTCTTGTGTGTGTCTGTGAATGTGTGTCTGTGTGTGTGTTGACCTTGGAAAAGCTGTGGGTTGGGAGTCCTGACATAGGCCCTTCACCCCCAGTGCCCAACTCAAAAACTGCAAAGGACAATGTGCATTCTAGTTAGAAAGATTTGATGCTAAAGCTATAGAAGGCAGAGAAGGAAGATGCCAGGGAGTGAAGGTCTGGGAATTACAAAGTCACCTTCCTAAAATGTAGAGCTGGGTTAGCGGGGACAGGCTACCCCAGCCCTCCTGCTGCCACCTCCTCTCTCCACCAAAAAAGCCAGTGCTTTATTGCTAAGACCTGGAATATTGCTAGAAGTGGATCCAGGGATCTACTCCTGGCTAGAAAACCCACAGCATCTGAGCTGCAGAAATCCAGAGTTCTTGGTACCTTTATTTACTGCATATTGAAAAGGTTTTGACTGCTAGAACTTTCCCCAGTCCAAAGCCATGGAACATCGGTCTCTATTTGGGAGCTAGTGACTGGAGCCCACAGCCAGAGAGGTGGCAGAAGGAGTGGTCAGTACAGACAGGCTTGAACCAGTGACCATTGTGTGCCTCAGTCTCCTCATCTGTCCAATGAAAATAATGAGAATACACATCTCCTAGGGCTATGTGAAAATGACGTGAGTCATGCAGTAGTGACTGGTGCATAGTAAGCACTAAAATAAACATCACCCATTATTACTATTATTATGATGATGATGATTATTAATGAAAAACTGTTTCCTCATAGTCATTTGAAACTACATTGCCAGAAGAGAAAGGCGAGGAAGAGGGGAAGAGGGGAAGGCAAGGAAATAAGATGTTACATATCTACCCATTAATGATACCAGGCAAGAGAAGGGCAAATCAATTTTTATGACACATTAATATAAATATTTCATCATATTAGAACTAGCTCGGACTATAATAGATCTTTTTCTCAACTATAAGGCATTTTTTTCTTTTCTGAATTAATTATGCCACAATTCACTTTGAGGAAAAGGAAGGAAAGAAGGGAGGAGGGGAGGAAGGGAAGAAGAGGAGGAAGGGGAGGGAGGGAGGAAGGGGAGGGAGGGAGGAAGGGGAGAAAGGGGAAAGAGGAACAGAGGGAGGGAGGGAGGGAGAGGGAGGAAAGGAGAGAGAGAGGGAGGGAGGGAGGACAGATGAAGGGAGGGAGGAAGAGGTGAAAGGTGGGAAGGAAGGGAGAAGGGGTGAGGGACGAAGGAGGGAGGGAGGGAGGGAGGGAGGGAGAGAAGATGGAGGGAGGAGCTAGCAGGAATCTGCTCCCTGCATATTAACCTGGTAGCCGCTACAGCTACCTAAGCATGGGGCTTGCCAGCCTCTTCCAGCTGCTCACAAACAGCCCCAGGAAGCAGGAGTTCTCAGCTCCTTTGTACAGATAAGGAGCCTGAGGCTAGAGCGGTTAGGTCACTTGTCAGTGGAGACGGGACTGAGCACCAATTATGGGGGGGGAGGGGCCCTGCGGAAGAAGCCCTGTGTCCTCCCCCTGCCTCTCAACATTCCTCACTCACCCTGCCTCCCCCTGCCTCTCAACATTCCTCACTCACCCTGCAATGCTCCTGGGCCAGTGCTGTCCTGCCCACACAGAAGGAATGTGATGCCTTGTTTCCCTGGGCCCCTTATAGCCTCTTGCAGGAGGTGTTTCTCACAGGGCTTTCTCGAGAGGAACCCCAGAGCCATGCGTCACACCATGGTGGTGGGAGGGAGTCCTGCAATTAACTGCTGGGCGGCCTGGGGCAACAGGAGACCTCTCTGAGAGACACTTGGCTCAGATGTCAAAAACTGATGATGCTGATGCTGATGATGGTACCTACTTCCTAGGGCTGTTGTGAATCTCACATCAAACAATTCCTGCAGAAGCCCTCGGCCTTTTCTGAGGGAGACTTCTTCCAAAAGACAACCTTGCAGGATTCCCTCCTTGGCTGCGCTCAAGAGCTTCAGTCTGAACGGAGATTGAGACAACCCACAGGAGCTGAGGGCGAGGTCATGGAGAGGCCAGAAAGTAAAAGTCCAGGGGAAACCAGGCAATTACTAACTTCATCCAAAACAAAAGGCGCTGGGGGAGGGGATGTGATCTGAGTTGACACAGTGTCAGCAGCCAACAGCATTTACAGTTAGGGTAACACAAACACTGCTTGTTGAGCCCACAGCCATCATACCTGTGGGATGGGCTGGCCCAGGTAAAGGCGAACACAGGAAGGGGCAGAGAAAGGCGCACTCATCACTGTCCAGAGTGAGAAAGTCTCTCGAATGGAGTCACCAAGAAGTCACAATAAACACAAGCAGACTCATAGAAGTAGTGGCTTCTGGCGTAGATGGAGGGAGAAAACCTAACTGTAAACTTTGCAAAACTCTCTGAACCCCAGTCAGGATTTCCCAGCCTCAGCACCACTGACCTTTGGGACCAGCTTTTCTTTGTGTGGGAGATGTTCTGTGTACTATAGGGTGTTTAGCAGCACCCCAGGCCCCAACTCACCAGATGCTAGCAGCAAACTACCAACCTCAATCCCATACTGTGACCACCAGAAATCCCTGGGGGCAAAATTCCCCAAGACCCCACTGAGAAGATGTGATCTAGGGGCCTCCCTGGTGGCCTACGGGTTAAATCTCTGCATCATCACTACCATGGCCTGAATTCTCTCCTGGCCAGGGAGGGGACCCACATGGCTCAGCAGACCTCTCCTGTCTCACCCGCTGTTCCCCTCCACAGTGTATTTCAGTAGATCCAACTGTTCTGCTCCCCACTCTGTCTCTGGTGAATCTTCTCATCCCCCACACCTCTGACCCACACCCTGGTTCTTCATTGCTAAATTTAAAAAAAGAAATTTTAAAGAAGATCTGATAAATTAACTGTGCATGTAACTTAAAATTGTTTAATGCTTTTTTTTTTACATTTTTTCCCTTTAATTTATATATATTTGACATTAATTGTAATCCCCATGTATTCCCCACCACCATATCACCAGTGCACCATCACCTCAGTCCCCTGTGCTCCCATCTTCCCTCAACCCTCCCCCCCCTCCCCACCAAGGGTCCCCAATTTGTCCTTGTCTTTTCATTTTTGGTTTTTGTGTCGTTATTGTTATTATTATTATTGTTCTTATGCTTTTATCACATGCTTAGTGCAGTTACTGACACATGGTTAGTGCTGAACAAACAGTAGCGATATATCACGTCCCTGCCCTTGCTGGGCTGCCTTCTCAATCCATCCACACAGACGTCCTGCATCACCACAGGAGATGTGCCAAGCCCAAATGAGCTACTACTAATCCTTCATATGTGAAGGCAAAGCCATGACTACTAAAATTAATTTTTTAAACAACATAGCTATTAATCACATTAATATTGATAACAGCACACCATTATGCATGCCCTCTCTGGGTGTGGCACAGCGGGTTGGCACAGGAGGAGGATGACTCACCTGTAAAAATACCTTGATGTCAGGACCTTGCACCTGCTGCACGATCAGTGTTCATTTCACGCACCAACCCAAACAGGGAAGAGGCACTACGCTTTTCAGGCTGCAATGAAGAAACTGAGGATCAGAGAAGTTAAGCAAGTTGCTGAAAGTAACAGTTAGGAAGTGGAAAGGCCTAAGCTGCAGACTTAGTTCTATCCAACTCCAAAGCACACCAGCCCCAGCACACCTGTAGTGTAAACCTTTCTGTGTATCAGAATCACCTGGGAACCGTTTGCAAACTAATGGTGCCCATTACTCTACCCCAGGCCAATGGATGAAACTTGTGGGAGCAGGGCCCAGGCATCTGAATTTTTCAGATTCCTCCAGGTGATCCTGATGCATGGAGACAGCTGAGACAAACTGCTCTAACCCAGAGCTTCTGGACCTTTTAGGTGCACACAAATGCCCTGAGGGGCCTACTAAGTAAGGTTCTCATCCTGCAACAATCTGATCCTGTGACTCTGCATTTCTCTTAAGCTCCCAGTAATTGTTTCTCATGTACAAACCCCACTTGGAGCAAGAAGAAATGCTGCACCTCCACTCTTCAACTGCCTGCCAAATACACCTTAGGAGTTTCCTACAGAAAGAGGTAAACTGAATTTCTATTCTAGGGAATAGCAATAATAGCCATTTATTGAATATCTACTATATGCCAAGCACTGTGCTAAATAGACTTGAAATATGACATTCTATTTAAACGTTGTTATAACACTGTGTGGTAGCTACTTTTATTATTATTTCCACTTTATAGGAGATTAACAGAGGCACAGAGGATATTAAGTGACTTATTCAAGAGCAATACAGTTAACAAATTCATACCTGAATCTTTCTTAGAACTGTTGATCCCTGGTTTTTCTGCCTACCTTAATTCAAGGCTGCATTCTGTGCAGCCTTAGTCAAGTCGCTTGACCTCTCTGAACTTCATGTTTCCCATATTTATCTGGTTACATCTCATCAGAAGATTATATTTGATGTCAAACAATAATACCCCATTCCTGAATGGGAAATACCTGTCTTGAGAGTAGGGGTTCCTGTTTTATTTTGAATCTTGAACAGATGGGTGGGATTCTTGTCCCTGGGAACATAACTCTCTGAGGCGCTGCGAGGCAGGTAAAGACATCTGCAGAAGGAGATAAGGTTTTGCCATCACCAATAACCGGCAGCTTATTAGGGAGGAATGGCCAGAGAGATGCTATCTCCCCCTGAAATATCAGCCAGTTTATCTCTGGCCGTGGCTCAGTCTGGGAGGGGAGCAAAGGTAAGAGAGTGATCAATGGCCATGCTTTCTGCTCCAGAAGATTCTAGGGATGCTACCAGCCCACACTGGCAGGGCTCAGCACTGGTCAGGTCTGGCAGTGCAAGTTGTCCAAGCCTTCAGGGAAATGAGTTGAGGGTTGAAAGTTTTTCCCAGGGTAGAAATTGTATCCAATCTGGAGAATGATAGAGCAGAGACATGGAGCTCAAGGGCCCTGTTCCAGCCCTTTCTGGCTGTGTGAAGTCAGGTTACTGCATTTCTCAGAGCCTCACCTTCCTCCTCAGGAAAAAGGGGGCAGTGTCCCAGGCGCACCTTCTCCTTAGGGCTGGTGGGAGATTTTCCAAGTGTAATGTGGAGCTGCATGGTCATGGAGGATATTAGGCAAGGGGACATTTTTATTCTAACAGTTATGTGTGGATTGTTTGTCCATCAAGAGGGTAAGAATCTTCATGCTTTATCTCAAACCACCTGACATTGAATAACTATCTTAACTCATTCAGCGTGTGTCTCCCCTGACTGTGAGATCAGGATTTTTCTCTTTTTGGTACACTAATATACTACCCCCTGTGCCACACACCATGCTGGTACCCTAGTGTGTTTGTTGAATGACTATTAGACCACGAGTCCACTTAAACTACTGCTTAGGGTGGGGTCAATTACTTTTCTTTTCAGACTGGTGTTTAAATGAGCAGATTTAAAGGGTGCTGAAGGTGGTACCAAAAGCCCAGAATTCAATGGACCACCCGGTATTAGATGTGGCCGTGCTTGGACCACTGTAAAGCAGTGCTGGAGGATCTGGGGTTATTGGCAGCAGTGATAAAAGTGGGACTGGAGACTGAAGAGGGGTCCCAGGTCACTTGCCTGTAAAATTAAGTTTCCTCCTGGTCCAGCCCATTATCCTGGATCATCTGTGAGTTAACCAAGTAGAACTATTTTATAACCTTCGAGAACTACTGGCCAGATGATGGGGTTTTATTAATATATACATAAGCAGGTGCCAACCAACCTGACAGGAGCGAGGACTTCAATTCACTGGCATAGTGGATGCTTCAATAGGAGTCTGACCGGGCTCTGGAGTGAAGTCAGACCTCAGTTCAAGTCCCAGAACTGACACTGGGTACTTGTGTGATCTGAGCATTCTCTGAAATTCATTTTTCACACTCAAAGCATCATTTTTGTTCTGTGTCTGTAAAACAGGAGAAACACAGCTTTTCTGCAAAAGAGCAGTGCTGTCAACAGCGATAGTAGGTCCCAGGTCCCTGCAATAACCTCTTGTCCCCATTGTATAGGTGGGGAAACTGAGGCGCAGGCTGTCTGATGATCAAGCTCCAAGCTCATCCACATTAAGCTACACCACCTGCCTAGAAAAGAAGACCTGGCTCTCTAACGCTAGAGTCTTTGTCCATGCAGCAACAAACATTCACAAGCACTCCCTGTGCCCCAGGTCGCAGGCTCATCACTGGAGATGCAGCTGTCAATGAGTTGGATAAATTCCCTGTTCTCACAGAAGGGGAAATACAAGAGAATCAGAAGGTAGAGAACACAAGAAAGAATAAATGGGGATGGGCTCTTTCAGCTGGTCAAGGAAGACCTCCCTGAAGACAAGACATAGTGATTAAATAGACTCAAATTGAAAATCCAAAAATAAGGCCATACGTCTCCAGTCAACTAAGCTATGACAAAGGAGCAAAGAATATGCACTGGAACTGTTAGGGGGAAAGGTCGTCCTGAATGGATTACACAGATGGGTGTGTGGACTCCAACCCCCACTCCAGACCACCAGTGTCCCAGAACCACAAATCCGATAAGATGATTATCGAAGAGTGGATCCCTGGGACCTGAGGGTGGAGTTAAGCAGCCAGGCTGGCTATAAAACCAGAGGTGAGCCTTGGGCTCTCTCTTCCTTGGGAGCCATCTCACTTGACTCAGAGCCAGCTCTCAACATGCCATTACGTTCCAGCTCGGAAAATCTGGTAGGATATTTACGGATTTGTATCCCTCTCTTCCCTTGGTATTATTTTTACTTTATTCCCCTTCTTTTGTAAAATAAAAACCCTTTAATAACATTTGTCATATGTGCCTGAAGTTGGGACTTATAAAAGTCTTCTGAGTGTGCGGGTGAGGACCCAGTGAGGTAAACCCATTTTATATTAGGGTTGCCCTGTAACATAACAAGGATAATCTCTTTAATAAATGCTGCTGGGTGAACTGGACTGCCACATGCAAAAGAATGAAACTAGACCATTATCTTACAACATACACAAAAACCAACTCAAAATGGATAAAAGGCTTGAATGTAAGACCTGAAACCATAAAATAGATAGAAGAAAACACAGACAAAACACTCCATCACATACATCTCAGAAATATCTTTGAGGACTCATCCCTAGAAGCAAAGAGAATGAAGGAAAAGATAACAGCTAGGACTACATCAAACTAAAAGGCTTCTGTATAGCAAAAGATACAATAACAAAGAGACACTCTACTGATTGGGAGAAAATATTTGTACTCCACACAACTGATAAGGTGCTGATATCAAAGATCTATAAAAAGCTCACAGGACTCAACAAAAACAAAGCAGACAACCCACTCAAAAAATGGGCAGAAGAGCTAAAAAGATACTTCTCCAAAGAGGAAATGCAAATGGCCAACAGGTTATGAAAAAATGTTCAGCATCACGTCTAATCAGGGAAATGCAAATCAAAACCACAATGCGATGCCACCTCACTCCAATGAGAGTGGCCCACATTAAGAAAACTGGAAACAACAAATGCTGATGAGGATGTAAGAGGAAAACTCTCTTACACTGTTGGTGAGAGCGCAATCTGGCCCAGCCTCCACAGAAAGCTGTGGGGGGGACCCTCAAATTACTAGAAATGGAGCTACCATATTGACCCAGCAGTTCTACTCCTAGAAATCTACCCAAAGGACCCAAAAACACTAATTCTAAAGAAAACCTGAACTCCTCCTCTGTTTATTGCAGCACTATTCACAGTAGTTGAGATATGGAAATAACCTATATGACTAAAAACAGATACTGGTTCAAGAAGGTGTGGTATCATACAGAATGAAATACTACTTAGCAGTCAAAAAACCCCAAACAAACCCTCATGCCATTCACAGAAACATGGATGGAGCTGGAAGGGATTACTCTCAGTGAAATAAGAAGGAAAATGAAAAATATAGGATGGTTTCACTTATGGGAGGAATATAAAGAAACTTGAACAAAGGGTTAGTAAAAAGATAAAACTTGCAGGTAAATTATAGATCTGAGGCATACAGCAAGAGATGAGAAATGGGGGTGGTGGGAGACAAGACGTAAATGATCAAAAAGGGTAAATCTTAAGGGAAACTAAAGGAAGGGAATGCCAAAAGAGGAAGTAACTAGTGTCAAAGTGCATGCAGAGAATGAATATACTAGGCACTTTTGCAGGGCAGAAAAAGGAGGGTAGCTAGAGTCTGAGAGATGCTCTCTATCTTGATCTATGCAGTATGTTAGTTTATAAAACCCATCAAGCTGTGTATTAGATCTATACTCTTTATTATAATGTGTCACACTGTCATGGCAGGATGGAGGTGGCACTGGAGCAGGGTTCGGGATGGTTCTGGGCAGACGGGTCAGGGAAGGAGAGTCTTGGAGCCCTCGGTGGCTTTTCATACTTAACTTAGTAGAGGTGGCCAGGTACATGGCAGGCAGGGGTGCCAGGGGGCCGGGAGGCTGGCAGGCCTCCCAGCCCCCAGCGCATCTCACCCTCTTAGCTGCTTCTTCTCCCTCTCTGCTGCTGCTACTGCTGCTGCTCCTTCGTCCTGTCTGTCGGTCTTTACAGTTCTGTCTGTTGGTCCTCGCAGTTCTCATGACACCACCCATTTAAGCCCATGTCCCAGCTCAGGTGCGCCCACTTGCGCATGCCCACCCTGGGATGCTCGCAGCACCGCAGGTGTCCATCATCAGTAGTGGAGAGTGGAAAGACCTGATCAACCTTTACCCTACACACCTCAATTTTAAAAGAAGAAAAACATTTAAATAGAAAAAAATTTGATAGTTTAGGTCAGGATAGCAGCTCAGAGTAAGTCTGGTCCCTTTCCAAGCAATTTGGTAGAATTTCATACACACCAGGGATGACTCTGTGGCACACACAGCCCGCAAGAGACAGGATTCCCCTAGAGCCTCGGAAATCTCCAGCAAGAGGACTGGCAGGGTGAGCTCCAGCTCCTAGCACCTCCATTCCTGCCAGCTGAATCTGCCAGGTTGTAAACAACTTTTGATCACTATCACCCACAGAGCCACATCAACACTGGAAGAACCAGAACAACCACAGGCTTGCCACCTCCTGCCTATTTTTAGATCAAGCAGCCTGCATTGAGATTCACATCACATAAAAATGATGGCAGGTTGGAGCCCTGCTGCTCAGGGAAGCTTCCAGAAAGGATCCCCAGGGGCCAACAGAAGGGGGACTGGGAGTTGCCTTTTTCTTGCTATGAGATGTATATCATCAATGTCCCTTTAAAAAAAAATCAGGAAAAAATTGTAAAACATCAAGAAAATCAATTATATAGAGAGACACACAAATTTAAAAACTGGGTCCTTTCTCAGTTGCCTTTTTTTTTTTCTTGCTTAATAACTGATCTTGACTATCTCCCTGCACCATTTAATAGACTTCAAGAGCATCTGTGCTGTTAACTACATAATAAAATAATAACCAATAAAATTAGACCTCATTTACTGCAGACTGTTCTAAGAACTTCTCACGAGTGCCTCTAACCCTCAACTTCAATTCTTGTGGCAAGCTATATGCTCATCTTCATTTTATACTGGGGAAACTGAGGGTTTGCCCAAAGTCACGACACGGTCCTGTCTTAAATGCAGGTGAGGCCACCTCCAGGTCAGCCAGTGATCACCTGGGGTCCCATGTTGTGTGTGGAATCCGCACACCCCTCATCACATATCCAGATAGATCCCATGTTTTGCTATTCAACATACAGCGATGTTGAAGAGAATCCTTGGAACAGACAGCTGGGATAATCAAGGCAATTTCCTCAGGGTAAATGCCTGGCCGTGGGACAGCTGAGTGAAAAGGCAAGTCCCTTGCCAAATTAACTAACTCCTGGAAAGGCTGTGTCATTTGCCTCCCACTAGCGGGTGGAAAGTGTCTGCCTTTGTGGACCCTCCAGTCTGTCAAAATCCAAGTTAAGAGCGACCCTCTGTTAGGGGGAAAAACCTGGGTTGCCCTGTAACACCTCCATCCCTGCTCTTTCTTTGCTCTCCTTAGACCCATGGATGAACCCTCTACTGAAGCCAACCTAGGAGGATGGGAGCATTTACTCTATCCTCACTCCTAGACCACAAGCTCCCAGATAGAGGAAACTACAATTTACTCATCTCTATGTCCCTCCAAGCCCCTGGGATAGGGACAGTGTAGGGTCAGAGAAAAGTCATCAGGCTTTTCCTCCCTCCTGCCATTGGTATAATGATGGGCACCTGCAATGCTGCATGCATGCCTAAGTGGGCATGTGCAAATGGGTACACCTAGCCTTAGATACGGGTGTATAAGGGCAGCGTCATGAGGATGCCAGCAGCAGAATGAGAGCAAGAGCTGAAGAACGGGAGCAGAGGAGACAGCAGCAAAAGAGAAGCAGCAGCAGCAGCAGCAGGAGAAGCAGAAATGAGAGGCTAGAACGCCCAGAGAGTGACGATGCGCCGGGAGCTAGGAGGCCCCCCAGCCTCCTGGCCCCCCAGCATCCCTGCCTTCCACGTACCTGGTCGCCTCTGAGATGATGCAATAAAAACCGAAAAAGTCACCGAGGGCTCTGGAACTCTTCCTTACCCCATCTGCCGGAATCATCAAGAACGTGCTCTGTGCCCTTCCTGGCCCCACAGACAGGCATTTGCAGGGGAGAAAGGTTATATCCTTAAAGGGCCTGCCAGCCTTCTCACATGTTTATTCCTCTGCTTGGATCCCTCTTACTCCACTCTCATGCCAACTTATCCTTACAATTGTAGCTTTGACATCCTCCCAGTAACACCACCTCCAGGAATACTTCCCTGCTCCCTCTGTGGGCCTTCTTGGCACCTCCACAGCCCATCTTTGGTCTCCCCTGTAATTAACAATGCTACAATATATTATACTATGTTTCATCAAATCTGGTCACTGTCATTATTGTGCATAGCTCCAAGAAAGGGTTTCCAGGGTTTGCCCAAGGCGTGACACAGGCCTGCTTTTTTGCTGATTTTTTTAAAAGATAGAATTCACATGCCCTACAATTCGCCTATTGAAAAGTGTGTTTAATACATTCACTGGGTTTTAGTACATTCACAGCTGCATGCAACCATCACCAAGTCCATTTCTACCACTTCAAATGAAACCTAGTGGCACAGTCTCAATGCTATCAAGGTATCGGCAGCCACTACAGCCTAACTTCAATCCCCAGCCAGGGAGCTGACCCGCATGGCACAGCAGACCTCTCCTGCCTCACCTGCTGCTCGCCTCAGCAGTGTGTTTCAGTAGATCCACCTGTTCTGCTCCCCACTCTGACTATGGTAAATCCTCTCACCCACCGCACCTCTGGTTCTTCTACACAAGAACCTCAGTTCTTCTATACAAAACAAATAAAAAATAAATCTTAAAAAAAAATGAAACCGTGTACATGTTAACTATCACCTTCCCATTACCCTTCCCCATCTATAGCAACCACTAACCAACTCTGTTGCTATAGATTTCTCTATTCTAGATTTTTATATAAGTGAATTGTACAATATACCGACTTATGAGACTGACTACTTTCACTTAGCACAACATTTTCATCTTGACAGAGTAATCCCCAGGGAAAGGAGAGGCCCCAGTTTCCCTGCCCCACCCAAGGATGGGTGGAGCTGAGCAGGGAGGGGAAGCTAGAGAAGAAGGTGATCGGATATCTAGAGGAGGCACATGGAGACATGTAAAGAAGCTACTCTTGCTTCTTGGCCTTGTACTTGTACCTGGGGCACGGGGGACTTGAAAAAGACAGACGTGGTGAGAGACCTATGAGGAAGCTGACAATGGCAGCGTTTATCTTGACTTGGGTTTTGAATTTGCCCTTTTCCCTCCAGACTCGCCTGGCCCCTTCTACCCCTTTCCTATGGGTCCCCACCAGATGATGCCTTAGACTTGTGACAAGTTTTGGGGCCTCTGTGGCCCTACTTTGGGCCAACTCTGTTTGGCTGGGCATTCACTCATGAAGGGATGGGTAACTTTGGGTGCTTCATAGTGCAGGGAAAATGGAGTAGCTTGGGCTCTTTTTTGACTCCTGTCACCAGCCTCTACAGCCACTACCTGCAGCCAAGCTCTCTTCCCAGGTTTCATTACCCACATGTGATGGTGTTACTGCAAATGGTGCTTAGAGGCATGAGCGTGGGGCATGCACGCCTATTCTTACCAGGGCCGAGAAGTTGGAGCACATGGGGCACGTACCTATAAGTACAGGTACCAGGTAAGGTCTTTATGAGAGAGAAGCCAGAGAGAGCAGGGATGGTGGAGGTGGGGGATGGGGGCACGGGAGGGGAGGGCAGGTACTGGGAAGCTTGGTTGCTGCCTCCTCCCAGTCTCCCTGCCTCCCTCATGACAGCAGACTTCCTGTCTGCCAGTCTGCCTGTGGAGCTTGTTCCCCACATCAGCATTGCAGGTCTGTCAAATCTACCAAGATTCCTTTATCTGATTGCCCAAGTCCACAATGAACCTGCTTGCCCTGTGCCTGGTTGCCTCGACAAAGGGGAAACTATTTTATGTATTCCTTCCCTTCTCTTTACTGCGCACTAATTGTATTAAAGTTCCTTTCCACTGAAGGTCTTACCCACCAGAGTACATTTTGTTTTGATGCAGTGGATGACAGAACCCGCTTAGAGCAGGCAGGTTTGAGGGTCTCAGGGTGGCCCTCACCCTTCCCTGAAGCAGCCTCAGCACTTTATTCCTTTTTATAGTGGAATCTTCTTCCACAGTCGGGGAGACCACTGTAGTCTACCTGTTCATCTCTTGATGGACACCAGCTGCCTCTGTTAGGGGGGAAAGACCCTCCTGAATGGATGACACAAATAGGTTATGGACTTTGACCCCCATTCCAGACCTACAAGACCCAAGAACTACAAATCCCTAAGGTCATTATCGAAGAGCAGATCACTGGAATCCGAGGGTGGAGTTAAGCAGCCAGGCTGAGTATAAAAACAGACATTGGGCCTTGGGGCTCTCTCTTTTCCTCGGGAGCCAGCTCTCAGCGCGCTGTTGAGTTCCAGCTCTGAAAAACTGGTAAAACATTTACAAATCTGTATCCCTCTTTTCCCCTTGTGTTACTCACTACACTATTTCCCCTTCTCTTGGAAATAAAACCCTTTATTAACCTTTGTCGTGTGTGCCTGCAGTAGGGGCATTATAAGTGCCTTTCAAGCGTGCAAATAAAAACCCAGTCAGGCAAACCCATTTTATATTAGGGTTGCCCTGTAACACCTCCACCTTTGACTGCTGTGAACACAGTGTTACAGGGCAGGGAGAGAGCACCACAGAACCCCCAAACCTACCCTCTCTGAATGAGTTTTGCCATCTGCCGCATTAAGACAACCAGTTAAGACTTTTAATGGAAAGGAACTTTAATACAATTAGGGTACAATACAGGAAGGACAAAGACTATAGTTACTACATTAAGCATCCAAAGTGACCCATCTCCTTGAGGGTAAAAGTCCAACCAAAAAGGATTGGCCCAAATCAAGGCCCAAAAACCTGCCACACGTCCAAAGGACCTTTCAGTAGCGACCCATAGAAAAGGGTTAGACCTGGTACACTGCTGGTGGGAATGCAAGCTAATCCAACCATTATGGAAGGCCGTATGGAGGTTCCTCAGTCTACTAGAAATGGAACTACCATATGAT
>JAGFMF010012286.1:4850686-4873868 GCA_019455555.1 Galemys pyrenaicus | reverse complement strand
AGGAATTGGGCAATTATAACCAAAAGTAAACAACAACAACAACAAAACTTAATAAGACCAAAAAGCCGGGATAAACCAAAGGGACCATGGGGGAGGGGAAGAGAAGGGGGGAGGGTAAAGACGGGGAAGATGCCAGAGGGTGCACAAGGGACTGAGGTGATGGTGCACGGGTGAAATGGTGGTGGGTACCCCCTGGGGACTACAAATGATGTCAAATATAACTAATAATAAAAAAAAAAAGGGTTAGAAAGAGTCAGACAAATCTGGGAAGAAAAGAGCAAAATCAAAATCAAAATGAAAGCTGCCACTGTTAAGCTCCCCATGGGTCTCTCACCCACATCTGTTCTAACCAATACAAGACCAAAAAGCAAGCGCAGTTTCTTCACATGTCCCTCTGCTCCATGTGCCTCCTCCAGGTCTCCCTGCTGCTCTCCATCCTGCTTCCTTCTTCCTCCCTTCCTTCTGTCCTCCTGTCCTCCTCCAACATCTTCTTATCCCTGCTCAGCTCCACCCACTTAGGGTGGAACTGGGATTCTGGAACTTCCCCCTTTCCTGGGGACTACCCTGTTATAACAGGAGCACATATTTTGATTCGAATGTTTTCATTTCCATTGGGTATACAATGGGCATCACAATGCTTTCTTATCACTTAGAATTTTAATTTCTACTTATTTAAAATTCCCTTTTAGACTTATTTAGATATCAAATTTTTTTTATCACATATAACTCTGGAGAATATTTTTAAAAAGAAAACAGAAGCAAAATGCACTAGCTGAGATATTCCAGAAATGTCTTTAATACAAAATCTAGGGGTCTTAAATCATAGTTACCAGGGTCTGTGTTTGCTTATAAGATGCTGGCCTGTGCAACAGAGCAAGAGATGTTGAAGAGCAACAGAGATGCAAGAACTCTTACAACACAGCTCCTCAGTGTCTCCAGGCAAGGCTAACATCACCCTGGGGGCCACTGGGCAAACTGATCTCACACCATCAATTGTCAAAGGACCTCCCATGTCATAGAATTACTATGCAAAAAGTCACGTGTGGAGTAAATGAGTTAAAAATCAGGTTTTTTATGCCCTCCCACCACGAACACCTATGACCGCAGGACAATCCTACACATGCACCTGTAATGATGGACACCTGGGTCCAGAGAGCATGGGCATGCACATATGTAAAAATAGGGTCACCTGTGCCAAGAGGCAAAGTGCTACAAGGGTGACGTCACCCTGAGGCTTTACGTTGATGATGACTTGACTACACAGGGAAGAGACAGCCAGAGAACTACTGAGACAGGTGGTCTGTCCCCTGGTTCAGCAGTAAGCACCTATAAAAATCTACCGAAGGCTCCAAAATTATTTTTGTTGTTGTTTGTTGTTTAGAAAAATTTTATTGGGCAGGAAAGGAACAGAAATAAAGTGGGACTCCCAGGCCAGGGAGGGCAAGGGAGCAGGGAACATAGACCTTCTTTCTCCTAATCACTCCAAAGCTCCACTAGTCTCTCTGCAACTGGTTATTTCTAGGTGGTCTCATTACTACATTACATCCCTTATCACGCCTTTGTTATTGAGATGTCCCTTTGCCTCTAGTCCTAGGGTGTTTGCTAGTTCCCCTTGGAATTTTGTATCTCTCATCTCTGGATTGTCCCTTATCTCCAAAGCTTAGTTCTTCTGAGGCCTCACCTGTCCTCTCTCTATGCCTAATCACTCCTAACTTGCCCTAAAATTATCTTTCATCTACAAGAACTGAAGATGAACCTACCAGACCTGGCATGGTTGCAAAATATCAAGCTTCTTAAAATTCATGCCATAGAGTCATTCCCTGTTTCTCTGTATCTCACATGAAAGACCATAACTGAGGACAGGAGACAATCTTACCCACCCTTGTATTCATCTGTGTGTTTACTCAACACCACACACACACACACATATACCACCTAGCCTACCCCTCAGGCAACACATATTCTTATGCAAATACACTGAATGATGGCTATTGATCTACTGGGAAAACAAAACTCACCCACCTACCTGGGGCCATCATCCACTTATTTCATCTCTCTGAGGTATTTTCCCACATGTGAGATGAGCATGGAAATGAGCTGATAAATACACCCAGGAGAGCTCCTGGCACACAGTAGGTTGCATAAAACCATCTGAGGAATGAAAGAATTCTTATTGCTTTCTGATTGCAGCTCAAATTTTCTGCACATGTTTCCATGTGCCAGACACTGTTTGATGTACTTCCTGTGTGTTCTCATTTTTCAACCCCTCACTGATCCTCACAAGAACCCCACAAGGATGGTACTTAAAGATGTGAAAGGTCCCCCTCTCCCAGGATGGCGGTTCCAGTTCCGAGAAGGGGGTGTGTTCAAAAACAGTAACTGGCAGTGTCAAGATAAGCTGGCACCAGATTGCTGCTTTCCATATGGAACAGTGACAGGGAGCAAACAATGGCCCCCTAACTGCAAAGCGACATATGACTCATGGGTACTTTTCCACTGCTTCTCCACTGCCCCTCCAAAGAAGGGCATAGAAAAAATCGCTAGCCTGCACACTGGGCATGACTTTCCCAGACCCCCTGCTCGGGATCTGTGAATCTTGCCCCAGAGCGCAAAAAAAGCCTTTCTCTCCTTTTTACTTCTGTCTCTTTGCCTCATTCTACCCATCGACCTTACAAGATGAGGCATGGAGAGGTGATTTAATAAATGACTACAGGAATGAATGAATGAATGAATGAATGTTAACCCAGGCAATCCACTTCTAGAGGGATAAACTGACTTAGTTCTTTTACCATTCTGAGTCATGCCTCCTTGTATGTAAAACAGGGAAGTAAATCACCTGGACCTCACGGGTATGAGCTGAAGAGGCTATGAAACCATGTGTGTTAAGCACCTGGCTCAGGTGCAACTAGGCAAAATGCAGGCTGAAACATTGATATGAACATGCCCTCACAGCTTGGCCAGGTGACCTTGGGTAGGTCACTTACATTTGAACCTCACCTGTAAAATGGGCATATGAGCACCCCACATCCTCAAGAAGGCAGTGAGGAAGCTTGAAATCACACCTGCAAAGCTCCTACTCAGCCAACCACTGCCTTGGAGAAAGTCTCAGGCTCACATGGCCCTTACCTAGCCAGGTCTGCTTTCCAGGAAACGCAGAGACTGTCCCTCCCTCTCCAGAGGGAGCCAACACTCACTGGCAGCGCCTGCTCCGAGCTCTCAGCCAGGCTGGGCAGACTCCAGTGGGTGCACTGCGCTTCCCCCAAATGAATAAATCATTACAGGAGAGCTTTATGATCCCACTAGCATCCATAAGGACCTGAATTATATATAACAAGGCAGCAAAGCAATTTATCCCAGGCACGTGCAAGTCATAAAATGGGAGTTCTTAGGCACCCGAGACAATTTTCAGATATTGCCGTTTTTATCAAAGCAATAAGGCCCACCAAAGGAGCACCCTGCCCCAAGGGGATGGGGACGCCTTCATCAGGTTTATTTATTATCAGAGGAGAGGAGTCTAACTCCTTTCCCAGCTCTGCCACCTCCGCTGCATGGCTGCTTCTCAGCACAGGGACTCCAGGATAGAAGGATGACGGGCAAGCACCAGCCTGGTGGGGACATCTGCTGAGAGTCTTGGGCAGGGAGGAGGTGCAGGTGTGCTCCAAATTCCTGTAGGGAACAAGGAGCAAAAGTAGGGGTGGCAAGAAGAGAAAATGGTGTGGCAGCAAGAGCTCTACACCAGAGCTTGAGCCTCACCTTAACCACTGAATATCGTTGGGGAAGATGAGGCACTTCAACCTTACATAGCTACTTGTCCAGGGTCACACAAGAGAGGAAAGGCACTTGAATGACAACCCAGTTAGGCTGGACAGACGCTGATGGAGTGCCTACTATGTGCTGGCACTAGGGACACCCCTGGCCCCCTCTCCATCCCTACTGCCAAGAGTCACCTCCGTGGATGGCGCAGGCCACCTTGCTGAAAATACTCAAGCATGCCAAGTGCATTTCCACCTCCAGCTTTGTCCTCGCCGTTCCTTCTGCCTAGGACACCATCCTTCCAATTCTGTGCACGACTGACTCCTTCATGCCCTGGTCTCTGCTCAAAGATGGTCTTCCCGTGGTTCCTCCCCTAGGAGGAATATAAGGGAACCAAATAAGGATCAAGGAAAGGAATAAGAACAATAATAATAATAACAATAACAATAAAGACAACAAAAACCAAAAATGAAAAGACAAGGACAAATTGGGGACACTTGGTGGGGGGAAAAAGGGGAGGGTTGAGGGCAGACAGGAGCCCGGGGGACTGAGGTGATGGTGCACTGCTGATATGGTGATGGGGAATACATGGGGATTGCAATTGATGTCAAATATATATAAATAAAGGAAAAATTTAAAATAACAACAACAAAAAGATGGTCTTCCCAAACTGGCAACCCCTCCTGTAACAGGGTGGTCCCCAGGAAAAGGGGAAGTTCCAGGATCGCTGCCCCACCCTAAATAGGGTGGAGCTAAGCAGGGATAAGAAGAAGCTGGAGAGGAGACTGGGGAAGGGGGAAGAAGGCAGAAGAAAGCAGGATGGAGAGCAGCAAGGAGACCTGGCGGAGGCACGTGGAGCAGAGAGACATGTGAGGAAGCTGCACTTGCTTCTTGGTCCTAGACTGGTTGAAACAGATGCAGGTGAGAGACCCTTGGGGAGGTTAACAATGGCAGCTTTTGTCTTGTTTTTGATTTTGCTCTTTTCCTCCCAGATTTCTCTAACCCTTTCTGATCCCTTTCTATGGGTCTCCACCAAAAGGTGGTTTAGACTTGTGGCAGGTTTTTGGGTCTTGCTTTGGGCCAGTCCTGTATGGCTGGACTTTTACCCATGAAGGGTGGATACCTTTGAGTGCTTGATTTACTAACTATATTTTTTGTCTTTTCTGTATTGCTCCCTAATTATATTAAAGTTCGTTTCCATTAAAGATCTTATATGCTTGTCTTGATGCGACGGATGTCAGAACCCATTTAGAGAGGGCAGGTTTGGGGGTTCTGGGGGTCCTCTCCCTATCCTGTAATTCTCTTGTGCTATCACATGATTTCTCCAGAAGCAAACATAAAGAGAATGTGGAGGTGGGGGCGCAGGCAGGATTGGGCAAAGGGGGAAGGTAGATAACTATCAACAAAGCCTCATTCCACCTGGTGAAGAGCTCTGCAGGCACATGTCACCAGTCATGCATCCCAGGGGTCTTTGCACCCCCACTTCACATAGTCACTGAGAAAGGTATGAGTGGCCAGACTGGCTCTCTGCAGCTCAGGTAGACCATGAAGGAGCCAAAAGGTTGTTGGGGGGGCTTGTGCTGAGCACCCTCCACGCTGAACAGCAACCCGTTCCTTGCCTGGAGGCGTGGGGTGTGCATCTCCCAGTCTACACCACTCCTTATCCTGCTCTCAATTTCTTCTCAGAACTTACCACCTCCAAACATTGCATACCTCTATGCACACTGGTCAGTTGTCTTCCTTTACAACTAGACTGAGAGATTTTCAAGATATCAGTGATGACCATCTTGTTCTCATTGCCTAGAATAGTGTTTGGCACTGAGCGTACACACAATAAATACTTGCTCAGTGAATAAGTACATCACCGAGCGCTCTATGTGTAGCTCCCAGTTAATTCGGGGAGTCTGACTGTGAGCAGACAATCACATTTCAATATGGTGAATACTGTCAAAGGCAATATCCCAGGGGGAGGGGCAGTCTCTAGCCCAACCTTGAGGGTGTATCCAGGGAGAGCTGAGAGCTGTCTTCCTATAAGGCTATTGCTATTTCCATGGTAGTAACACAGGGCAAGTAGCACAGAAATGGCCTTCACTGCACAAGGGGCTGCTCCATCATCTTGATATGTTGTCCATGGTTATGTAACGATTTCACATCTCTATATACAGCCTCTCCATCCAGGCTATAGCTTCTCTGAGCCCAGAGAGCATGTCTTACATTTCTGTCTCCCCCTCCATGCAAGTGTGGTGTTTTATGCTCTGTTGGCATTCATTGAATAATTGCAGAATGTACAAAGATAGCCTTTCAGGATGAAGACACTACAGCTGTGGGTGACAAGTTTTCCAACCTCCAGTTGGGATACAAGATCTGTGAAAATGAAAAGAGTGAGCACTGAGTGAGCGCCAGTTCTAGCCAGATACTATGCCAAACACTTTGCAAACATCACACCTGGCAGTTTCCAGAGCTGCCTTGCAAGGTCTGAATACTGTCTCCATCTTACAGAGGAGGAAACCGAAGCTCAGGGAGGCCAATCATTTGTCTGTAGTCACAATGTCAGTATGATAGAGCTGAAAGATGACCCTGATATTCTGCTAAGCTAAAATTCTTCAGCATTGCCCTGGCCTTTCAAGGTTCACAGGACAAACTGTTTGAAAACTGGGTGTGATATCAAGCATTTTTACAAGACTGAGTCAGCAGGGTTTCTAAGGATTCAGAAGGGCAATGAGCAGGACAAATAGCCATTCAGTCCTTTTCATTGTCATCTCTGTAGTGATTCCAGAAGTCTTCTCTCAGCTGCCACTTGCATCCCCACCAGAAGAAAGAACAAGTAAGTTGCCTCACAAGATATTTATGTGATCACATGAAGCTTAGGTGATAGTACCAAGGTTGTCACAAACATGGAAACCTGAGGCACTCAGCACACTGAGAATGGCACTCTCTCTCATGTTGGACTCATATTAACAGCACTTTGAGATTTATGTATAAATCTGAGGACAACTTATTCACTGACAAAGAGAAATTACTATTGTAGTAATCTCCTGGTAAGACCAGTCTGGAGAAACGACCATAATCTGGCTTCTTAATGAGTAAAACTAGGACAAGGAGAGATGATGTATTAATATTGAGTGGAACAGACTGAAATGACTTAAAGTCCCATGGAAAAGAAAGTGCAAATGGGATCATAACTATCACAAGTCAATAGGCAACAATGTCTACATCCATATGTGGCAGAGATTTTTGGTTAATGCCAAAGGTCATGGTCAATTCTCTTGTCATGGCTGCTTTACTCCATGGGGATTAGATAAAAATATACTCACTTCCTTGGAACAAAGGACTGTCATTTCTAGCTGATGAGACATAATGACAAGTTATCATAGGAACTTCTGGGAATATATTTAATGTCCTGGTGAAGGGAACAGAGTCAAGAAAAACGCTCAGTTACTACCTCTTTCCCCTTCTACCCTAAACATGGTTGTGATGGCTGCAGCAGCCTTCTTGCAACCATGAGGAAGATGAAAAACCAATATACTAAGGATTGTACTACCAATTTCCATTCTATAGAGGAAAGATAAAAAGATAAGGGATAAAGTTGTTGACCTGTTGCACCAAACCTTAAATTTCCTACACCCAGGCTTCCCATTAGAGGAGATCATTAAATTTCTTTGCTGATTAAATCATTGTTGTTTCAGTTATCTGTTGCACTGTTACAAATCACCCCAAAAACTTAGTGGCTTAAAATACCACCATTTATAATCTCTCATTATTCCATTCTCATTATTGTCTCCTAGTCCATGCACTGAGTAGGCTCAGCAGGGTGGTTATTCTGTTCCATATGGTGCTGACTGGAGCTGTAGACATCTGGAAGTTCAACTGGGTGGAACGCCCAAAGGGGCTCACTCACATGATGGGTGGTTGACTGAGAGGTCAGCCTTTCTCCAAATGCCTTGAGTCTCTGGGGTCAAAAAGGGAGTTGGGTTCAAAAAAAACTTCCAATTATATAAAAGCAGAAACTGTAGATCTTTTAGAGCCCAACCTCGGGAATTACACAGCATCATTTCCATTTTCTTCTTTTCAAAATAAGTCACAGGATGAGCCCAGATTCAAGAGGAAGAGTACTTCTTTTAATGGGAGTAGTGACAAAGCAGTTTTGGCCACCTTCCTGGACCAGTTATTAATCTGCTTTTATATGACTTGTAGCTGGAGGCATTTCTCTTGACCCAGCCTTGCCAATGGAACAATATTCAAAGATCAGGACTCTTTCTCCACTGAGATGAGCTGCACTGCCACGGTCAGCCTTTGCGACACTCTACCCTCTGGGCTTCCATGGCAGATCATGATGGATAGTCTTTTAAATATGTTAATACATTCAATCACATGACAGATAAGTCTCACAGGCCTGGGAGCCATTCTATCTCTTTAAGGTGACTTTGCATTGCTCTGCTTTGATCTATAATATATTGACTTCATGATTTAACTCTCAAGGCAAACTTCACTCCCTCTGTTTTCCAAGTGCTTGAGAAAACATCACTGTAGCGTCCTAGACCTGCCAGCAGTTTTCATTAAGATGATAATTCTTGCCTTATCTGCATCACAAGAGTGTTGAGAGAAGTAAGTGGAATGATGGCTGGAAAATATTATGTTATGAAAGATTATTATTATCATAATCAAACAAGCATGTTGTATCAGTTGCGGCTTTTTCAGGACAAGTTACTTAAAACCCAATTCAACCAATTGAATTGGGAGAATTTTCCCAAAAAAGGAGAAATTTTGACTGAAAGTTTGAGGGAGTCTTGCCAGTTTCAGACATGGCAGGAACCATGTCTCCACCTCTTGGTCTTGTTCTGCCCCAGGTGGTTTTATTTTGCAACAGGTAGTCTGCAGAAATGTCAGGTGCACATCCTGCTGGATTCTTTTTACTTAACTCTTCGAACAAAAGTCCTGCCCCCGTTATTGGCCCAAGTTAGCCAGTATGCCCATCCCTTAACTGATCTGTCTGACCAAAGGCACATAATGAACACCAGTCTAAGGACAGGATCAATTCTATCCAAATTATATGCACTGAAAAACATTTGTGTCACAGGAGAAGGGTGAATAACTACCCACTCCATGTGATGTGATTGATGTGATAGAAGAGCATTGGGTCAGGTCTCTGGAGCCTGAATTATCATCTTGGTCCTGTTGGATAACTCATTCATGTTCCTGAAGCATACATTTGGGTCATCGTGACCTTGGATACTCTGTTGTCTTGATTTACTATCAGGTCATCTTGGTATCTGACTAAATATAACTGTATTCCATAGGGATTCCTGAGAGTAAATCTGTTGGTCCAGCTCCTGTACCTTTTTCTTTTTTTTTTTTTAATAAACTCTAATTCTATGACTAACTCTTGGCTCAGGGCTTCCCCCTGACCCCCCACCTGGTCCAGATTCAATAGCTGATGACTGGAAAAGGAGAGACACATGATATAAAACATGGATCTTGGCAGTTATGGTATGAATGAGCAGAGAACACAGAAGTAAAAAGAGAAATGGGGACTGGAACTGTCATGGCAGGAAGAAGAGGAAGACTGGGCGACCACATGAAAAAAAGGACTCTCTCCCAGGCTTTCTTTTTTCCTATCCCTGAGAGGAAAATCAATCTTGATAAAAGACATTTAGAATAACTTAGTTAATTCAGAGTGTAAATTCACACAATAAATTGGCAGGGAGAGACAGGGCTGGACTTGGAATTTGATCTTGAAAAATGCAACTAGAACTTATCAACGTTATAAAATTTAGGCTACCATTTCAATGATGCATGAATTCTTATAAAGAACAAAAAGCAAATTTAGTAGTGAATCTGGGGGGTGTCATTTTCTGAAAAAAATCCTTCAATTCAAAGTTTAGTTTTTATAGTATGATAGCAAAAAGGTCATTTTAAAAAACATTTAGGGCTTTACCAATTCTTCCTAAGGCTCCCTCAAATCTTTTGATCTTTAAATCTTTCACTTTTGAAGTGTTCACCATTTCACGTTCCTTGTCATTTTTTTTCCTTCAGCCACTAACTGGTTTTGTAATGATATCCAAGATATTGAATAGCCCATATGATATGAGCATCATCCCAGCAGAACAATCCCCAGGAGAGCCAGGTGACTGCACCTGTGAGTTCCAGCTAAGTGCTGGAACTGGTTATTCAAAGCCACCATATTTCAAGGGTCACTTGCAGTTTTCTTATTCCTTAAGCAGGTTTCAATACCACTTTCATCACTTTCATGGAATCCTGCATCTTGGGCATGATTTTCAATCAAACATTTGCAGTTTGATTACATTGAATATGCACCAGGGCCAGACAGTGAGTGAGAGATTGATTCTCTTTGACAGGACTCATTGGTTGTAAGAAACAGCCATCCATTCAAAGACATGTGATAGGCATTCAAAATTCAGGGGGGCCTTCAGGAAGACTGAGTCAAAAGGAAGTTGGCATGGTAGGAAAGGATTCATATGTTAAATAGAGAGTTTCATTTAATCATTAAAAAAGTTCACTGATGTTGTCTGATTGTTGAAGAAATTTATAACAACTCCTGTTTCTCAAAATGCCTTTATGTCCTCAAAACCTCATATAATAAATACTCAATAACAGAACTATAAAACCCTAACTTGTGTGTGAACTAGTTTGCATGGATTGTCCTTTTTGCAACCACAAGTCTTGTCCAACAATCAGGATTTACCACTTGATGGTTTTAGCAGAAACATCAGGCTGACTTGTAAAGACATACAATAATCATGTACGGCTCTGCTGTTTTCTAAATTTGCTTCCCATGGGACATGTTCAAATACTAGCCTGAAAAGAACTAAGTAGACATTTCTCCAAAGAAGGCATATAAAAGACCAAATGTCACATCATTTCTCAGGAAAATGCAAGTCAAAACCATAATGAGACACCAACTTACTCTGGTGAGAATGGCCCATGTTAAAAAAAAAAAAAGAAGAAGAAGAAGAAAGAAACAACAAATGTTGATGAGAGTGTAAAGAAAAAAGTAACTCTCATACACTTCTGACGAAAATGTAGACAGTTCCACTCTCTATGGAAAACAGTATGGAGGTTCCTCAAAATATTAAAAATTAGCCTACCATTTAATCCAGCTATTCCACTCCTATGTATCTACCTGAAAAACACAAAATCACTAATTCAAATGGAGGTAAGCACTACTATGTTCAATGCAGCACTATTATAATAACCAAATTATGGAACCAACCCATTTACAGAGCAGTAGATTAAGAAGTGGGACATATACACAATGGAATACTACTCAGCCCTAAAAATAAATGAACTCTTGCCTTTTGCAACAACATAAATAGAACTGAAAGGGACTATGCTATGTGAAATAAGTCTGAAGGAAAAAAACAAAGACTATTTCACTCATGTGGAATATAGAGGGGACTAAAACAAAACAAACCCTAGAAATATGGTTGCAAAATTGAGGCTGCTAGAGGGGATGGAGGGAAGAAGTAAAAAAAGGGGATGGGGGGTGCCCAATGGTGTAGGGTAAAAAATTATGGGTGCTTTGATGGTGAAATGGTGAGGGTGTTGCAGAAACATATATCTAAGTAATATATATATAATATATAAGAACCCCCACACACAGTGTTGCAAACCAATGTTATCTCAGTACAGTTATACATATATATATATATATATATATGTTTCAAGCTGAGATATATGGATATATAAATCTCAGTTTGAACCATTCAAACTAAACCCTGTTTATGAAATTCAAGACTGGTCTCCTACTCTTCTGTAGACTTGCCTGCTGGTTCAGACTGGAGTAGGGCTTGCTTTGCTAACTATGTAACAGAAATCACAGTAAACAGAGGAGAAAAAACAGATGAGTTGGTGAATTTGTCCATTTTGTTTCCTTGCTGAGGCTTTAGAGTTCTCGGGGCTGGGTGGTTACAGGTCACTGGGTACCTCTATGCCCTCAATTCTGAGGAACAGCAGCCATTATTTCTCATTCTGCAATGCTAATAAACTTGAGTTGGCCAAAATCAAAAACATTTTTAAATAGGGACTTAAGAATTCTGCAAACTGTGAATTTTCCTTAATTAACGTATTAACATACATCCTTCTTCTGCCTGAAGTCAGAGCTTATTCAGTCTTTGGAACAGAAAAGTAAGAGCACCCAAGATTAGCAGTCATTGGTTCTACAGAAACTGTTCTAGTAAAAGGCTCAGATTCTGCATCCAGACAGGTGCATGAGCTTGGCTAAGTCACTCAACCCATGTGGGTGCCTCAATTTTCTCACCTATAAATGAGAAAAATAATAGTACCTACATACAGACTTCTTCTATTAAGTACTAGGTGCCTTTAAGACCTAACACAATGACTGTCTAGTAATTATTAAGAATCTGACACAAAATGACAAGATGTTCTTTTTTCCCAAGCCTCTGTTATTTTTATTTTGTTTTAATTTTTTGGTTTGTTTTTGTTGTTGGTGGTGGCTGGTTGGTTGGTTTTGTGGGGTTGTTTTCTTTTCCAGTAACCTCCCCTCCTCTACTGATCAGGTAATTCAAAGGTACTAAATAAATTCACCCCCAATTACAGGGGTGGCCCTGTGTATTCGTTTGTGTATTAGTTCAACCCTGAGGTCAAGATATTGACAGAGTTAATTTCTTCTAAAGTCTCTCTCCTTGACTTTGAATGTCTGTGTTATCCCTCTGTCTTCACATGGCCTACTTCTGTGTGTCTCTGGATTCTCATTTCCTCTTCTTATAAAGACATCTGTCATAAAGTATTTTTTTAAGATTTATTTATTTACAAGAACAGGAGTTAGAGAAATCACCCAAGACAGAGTGGGGAGCAGAATACGCAGATCAACTGAAATACACTGCTGAGGGGAGCAGCGAGTGAGACAGGAGAGGTCTGCTCTGCCATGTGGGCCAGATCCCTGCCTCGGGATCAAACTTGTGCTACAGTGGCTATGCATAGCTTTATAGTGCTGTGACTTAACCCCTTGTGCCACCAGGGAGGCCCTGTCATAAAATCATTATCTCCAAATTATTATCCCCATTCTGAGAAACTAGGGAGTTAGGATTTCAATATATGAATTGGGGGAAAACCAAGAACCAACAACTTGTGAACCAGATCTAGCCAATTGCAACCCTAGTTATAACTGATTTGATCCTTGACTACTTTTTATGCTTAAATACTGAGAATTTCTTCATCTATAATATTGTGGTGCTATGAAGGTAATGCGGAATGGAGTTGCTAGGATCATCAAGTGTGAAATGCCAGTAGAGAAGAAAACATAACAAAAAGATGAAAAGACACGAGAGTGAGAGTATCTGATGGTATCAGCTGAGCCCCTGGATCCTGTTGAATCTGAAGCTCACATTAAAAGTTCACTCATATATTACATTAAACACACCCTTTTGTGACTTAAACCAATTTAAGTTTGGATTCTGCCACTTGTATGCAAAAAATTTTTGATTGTTACACTCCCTACTTAATTACTAAGAAGTTAGAAGATCCCACAGAAGTAGAAAGAGAAGATCAAGAAACAGTTAGAAAGTAGAATGAATATTAACAGAAATTTGGTTGGTAATAAAGAGTATATAATACAAGATGAGGGTGAATTTAAGAACAGATGTGTATTCCTCTAACCAAGCCTACTATAATAAAATGTGACTCTGTATATTAGTTAGGGTAAAGAGTTCTTTACCATGGACTTCTGGGAGGCAGCAACAGTGTCTTGTTCAGATGAAACGTATCCCTAGAGCCCAGCATAAAGTAGACTCTCCAAATATATTTGTGGAGTAAATGGGCTTGCTAAGAAATCTTTTGCATTTTATGATTCAACATAGACATCTTTTAAATAATGAATTTGCCATACTATTATATTTGCAAATTCCCAGTATGCTCATTGTTGAAGAATTACATTGATAATCATACAGCAGCTGGATATTAATTTTAATGAGGTCTAATAACTCAGAGAGGAAACTTTCAAGTTTGTCCCTCTCACCATTAGCTGACCTGTAACTGGTTCTTTCTTTACCCATTAAATTGCATTATAATTATCTGTTGCAATCTGGAACTGCTTGACTTGGGATATACTGAAGTCCCTAGTGTAAGGGTTTAAATAAGAAAGCAAGGAATGTATGTGGATGACATTGGCTAACAGCCTTACTCTACTTGGATTATTGCATATATCTCCATTGGCAAAGATCCCTCAGCTTAGGAAACTGTGAGTTTCTATCAAGCTGCTGGTAACCTGTCTACCCTCCCCTCTGATGAGTGGTTACTCCTTACCCTGGAGATTAAGTAAATGTATCTGAAACATGGGGAAGGTGTCACTAGGTTTATTTGCCAAAGATTCTAAGAAGATATCCTTCAGGAAGAGAAAGGAACTTTATTATCCTGAATGTCTCTTAGGAGAGGTTCTCAACTTTTAGTTTGCTATCTAATCATCCCTGAACAAAACTTTTAGTGCCCTTTCTTGAGAGGGCCCATACTCTATAAGAACCTAAGAAATCCAGGGGGAATGGTGTCCCAGCAGATACATATTGAAATTAATGGTGCCACAGTACCGGAAGGAACTTGAATCCCTCCCTGAGTGACCAGATGGAGGAGAGCATTTGTTTACCCACATAAGACTTCAGTGAGCAAGAAACAAACTTTTGTGATGTTCTACTGTAACTGAATCCCATGGTGCTCAGAGGCTGAGGGGCAAGGCAGTTTTGTTGTTCCCCAAGCTCTGTTCCTGTGCGATGGACTCCAGTCAAGTCTTCTTGGAGCCCACAGACCCAGAAGCCTGCCCTCACCTGAGTACAAGCTGGCCTAGGCATGGACCAGACTTCCCTTTTATATATGGCTCCAGGACACTAAATGAACCAATCAGGTTCAAGCTCAATAGAACAATCAGGTTTGAGCTACATGGACCAATCGGGTTTGAGCTCCCCAATTAGCACTCAACCTCGAATTAGTTACTCAGATTGAAAATGGAAAGAAAGTTGATTGATGCTAAGCAGTCCAGATGCTTAGGATTAAAAACAGTCCAATCAGGCTTGTAGGATAGGAGACCCAGAAGAGGATATAAGGCTGAGCAAGAGCCAGCTTGAGTCAGTCAGCAGCTGGCCTCCAAAGAGAGAACAAAAGATTCATCAGATCACCTTTGAAGACAAAGCATTCAACAGATGGCCTCCAAAGAGACAGCAGCATAGAGCAGACGACTTCTGTGAGATTCACCAGACCTGCAGAGACCCGGCCACTGCACCTGCCTCCAGCCCTGCCTGGAGCACCATTGGCCTCAGCCCCATGTCTCAAAGAGCTGTTCACTGTTGCAATACACCAACCAAAGGCTCACAAAGAGCTATTCACAGCCTCTGATTCTCCAGCACCACCTCCTGGCGCTGTTGAGTCCATCACTGTCTGGTCCAGTGTCTAGTTCAGTCTTCAGGCTGCTGCTGTGGGCTACTGCACTGTCACCTCATCTCCCAAGGTGGCTTTTGTTTGGGATTTCTAGACACTGTAAACACTATCTGGAGTGAGACAGAAGGCCACTTGTGGCCTTACAGACTTTCCTTTTTGCCAGTCACCTGTTTGTTAAATAAACACTGTTGTTGTTGGACCCTGAAACTGAGCGGTCTTGCGGTTGTGTATACAGTCGAGAACCCACTGACAATGACATATCACCCACCTTGGCACTGTCTTACATACTGTTTTTGTATTGTTTTATTGGCAATTGTCTATTTCATGGCTTGCCTCTTGTGGCAGCTGCCATTAATTATCCTCATTTTAATGTACATTAAACAAATTGCACTTGTATAGGAAATGAAAACTAAAACATACATATAGCAAATTCCAAATAAGATGGGGTGGAATTTTTTGAAAGAGGAGAGAAGATGATCAAGAAGTCATCATCTTACTAGTGACGGAGTAAGAGGGAACAGTAGGTGATAGAAGAACCCCAGCCATCCTGGAACCCATCCCCCATCTCAGCACACCCAAATGTCATCAGTCCACCTCCCTCATGAGCATCCACCCTGCAGCCAAAGCTGTGAATGACTTTCACACCAGTTTAGACATTTTCAGATCATCTTAAGCTCAATTACAGCTAAACCAATAATATACCCCAAATATCATTATCGGAAAATCACCAGCCAGGCCTGCTAATTGTATTTACAGCTTCTTCATCATATTAGTAAAGTCATAAGTGCAGCTTGCTCTGCCCAGGAGACAACCATTCACAAGGCCAATTTCCTTAAGATGAGACTTTCATATCACATCACTTTGGCACTAATGTGTCTCGGGAAATAAACTGTCAGATCAATAACATTTGCGACCAAAAATATTTGGAGCAAATAGCAGAGGAGAACCTGCAATTGAAACTTACATGATCCTCACCTGACACTTGGAAACTCTCACGACTTGGAAACTTCGGGTTTTTCCAAAGGGTCAGTTTGGAGATATTGTTAACATTCCCTGGCAAGACACAAAGAAAACTCATATATTACTTTGCAACTTGCTTCTGGAAAATTCACAATATCATCACTGATCTGGAAAAAGCCAATATTTATTAAGCTCCTTCTGTGTTTCAGGCTAGATACCTTGAGTGGTACCTGTGGAAATAAGCTATCTTTATAGAAATCCATAAAAGGATTCAAATTCTGGATCTGAAAGTTCCCAAGGCAAACTGCTTTACTTCTCTGAGTCTCAATTTCCAAATGTCTACAATGGAGATAATACTATCTATTTTCCAGGGAAGTTTAGATGATTGAAGAGAAAGTGATTAAAATGCCTAGCTTAGAGCATCGCCCATAGGAGGCGCTCAATAAATAGTTATTGCTATGACTATAAGTGCCTCTTCTTAATTGAAATTAACAAATATTCATTAAACAAATTAGTACTCTTCCTCAGCTGGGCCATTTGAAGGAAATAAGTTTACACAAAGTCTGGATTCACCCACATAATCTTTCCATCCAAATAGAAAAAGCATGTTATTTTGTTTTTGAAGTAAAGGAGAATATTGCTTCTTTTCTTTATTTTTTCCTTTTTTTTCAAGAGAAGCCCTCGATGTGACCTGACATTCTGTAAGTATGATAAAAATTGAAATATAATAAAGAAAGGAGGAATCTATAAACACCATGGAAGAGTTAAGAAGTTTTACCAACCCACAGTCAGGGTAACTTTTGAGCCAGGTACACCTGGGTTTAAATTCTAGATCAAATATTTAGCAACAGTGTGATTTTGGGGAAAAGACATAATTTATCTAAGCCATGGTTTACTCTGTGCAAAATGGTAACACCATCTTTCTCAAAGATTTAAGGTGAAAACTAAATAAGATGATAAATAGCAAAATGTATAATGGGTGTGAGTTCTCATTGCCTCCTAGTCATCTTCCATCCTTACAGGGCTCAGTTTACCAGGTGCCATGAGGGTGGACAGTAGTAAAGTGGTCAACGAGACTGACAAGGTCCCCATCTTCATGTTCCACATTCTGGAGGGAAAGAGATAAATCACTCAGCCAATGCCACAAACCAGCTGCAGAGAATACTTATGAGAAGCACTCTAAAGAAATAAAGTAGGGTGTCAAAGAGCATTTGCTAGGAGGACCTAGCTGAAGTGTTAAGAAAGATCTCCCTGACAAAGATGACCTCTCTTGTCCAGTCTGGACTTCCCTATAGGGGAGTGAATCTAGGAACTAGTGTCCCCAGAAAGGAGAGAACAAGCAAGGAGTCAGGTCAAGTGAAACTTATAGGATAAGTACAAGTAAATACATGCCACAACCCCTGGAGACCCCAAATCACATCGAACATATAGCCTTAGTTGCTAGCAGTCCTGGCAGACAATATGCACATAACGGACACCGCAGGGGACCAAAACATCAGCAAAATACAAAGTGGGCACAATAACACATTTATTCATTTATTTATTTCATATAGAAGAACCAGAGTGTAGACCAGCGGTGTAGGGAATGGGGGCTGAGAGGATTCACCAGAGACAAAGCAGGGTGCAGAACAGGAGGATCTACTGAAATACACTAAGGGGAGCAGCAGGGTAGACAGGAGAGTAGCAGGGAAGGCTGCACCATGTGAGTCAGCTCCTTGGTGAGGGACCTGACTGAGGCTGTCACAGTGATAGCTCTCAGACTTAACCCCTAAGACACCAAGAAGGCCCATGAGAAAACATTTAGAATTAAAAATAATGCAGTCTGTGTTCCCACCAAGGATAGCTACAAAAAGTTGGCTAAAACGCAAGCACACATCATTTTATTAGAAAGCATCAGAAACAGTCAAAACACAAAATACCCAAGGCCTGAAAAGAAGGAAAGATCAATGAGAAGAGGCTGACACGGCACGTACCACTTTTTCAGCAGGGCACTGATGACTCTTTAGCACTATGGACTGCTCAGAAGCAGAGCAGAGGGAGCAACTGAAAGGCAGGGAAGCCTCATGAGGGAGGGACACAAACAAGCTTTCAGGCGTGTCAAACAGCTAAGAATTGAGCATCCAAAAAATCAGGTGATAAGAGTAATCCAAAAATACTGCACGAATTCCCCCTTATTTATGCTCTGTGAAGTAAGTGGCTTAGAATCAAAACAAAAAGCAATTGAAAAGCTGAGTGGCATTTTTGATATATTTTTTAATACTGGGGGACAAAACTGGAGTCCAGGGAGTAAGCCTAGTGGACGGGTCTGGTTCTCTCCTGGAAAGACTGGCCCAGAGAGTGGAGGTGAATAAGAGGCAGACTGAGCAGTACAAGTCCACAATCCAACCCCGAGTCTCCTTAGCCCCCTGAGTGAGTGGTGTGATCTGTCCCTGTACTAGCTGCTTGCAGAAGGTCAAGGAGAATATTCCTTGGAAGAAAACACATCATCTAGAACCTCCACAGTATTTATACACAGCGTGTGACATTCCAGCTAAAATCCCAGACCATGCAAGGAAAAATAGTCAGCAGGAAAAAAGTATAGGTGATACAGATATTGGTTATCAAAAATAACTGGTTAATATAATTAACAAAATAGGTAAGAAAAAGAATAGACCTAGTTGGTCAAGCTATATTAGAATAAAACAATTTTATGATGCCTTTATGAAATATACCCTACATATAAGAATAAAAAAATGATTGAAGATAAAAGATTAAAAAAAACATAGAAAAGTGTTATAGTTGTACTATTATCAAATCAAGTAATCAGGAAGGCAAGATGCATGATTAGCTATAAAGAAGAAAATGTCAATAGAAAGGTTAATCCACCAGGAAGATATAGCAATTTTATATTTGTATGCACATAAGAGCATGCTTTCAAAATACACCAATTAAAAAACTAAAAATGAAAGTAGATAAATCCATAATAATAGAATATTTTAACAACCTCCCTCAAAAGTAATAAAACAAGCAAACAAAAATTGGTTGGACTATAAGAAGCCAAAGAACATGATTAATAAATGTGATTTGTTCAAAATTAGAATGTATAACAATAGATTGGATATATCTATTCTTTTTTAAAGGATTCTGAAACTGGAGATGTTAGGAGAAAAAATTCATTACTTTCAGTGATAGCAGAATACGTATTCCTTCATGTGGACATGAAGAATTTACCTAGAATAATGAAACACTGGGTTATGAAACAAATATAAACAAATTTCAAAAATTAATATTATTCAAAATATATATTCTGACAACAATGCAATTATGCTAGAAATCAATAATAATAACTTAAAATCATGAAAACATGCCAGGAAATTAAGAAGATACCACTAAGGAAATTAAGAATATTTTCAATTGAATTATAATAAAAATAAGACATACCAACAAATGTGGTCAATAGCTAGAGCTCAGGTTAGACAAAAATGTATACCTTTAAATAGATATATTAGAAAAAAAGAGAGAATGAAAATCAATGACATAAACATCCATCTCAAGAAGTTAGAAAAAGAACAATAAATCAAACTCAAAAGAAAGTAGAAGGAAGATAATAATAAAGATAAAAGCAAAAATCAATGAAATAGAAAGCAAGCAAGTTTACAATAGAAAAAATCAGCAATCCCCAGAATTGGTTCTTGGAAAAGGATAATAAAATTGATAAGTGCCAAGCAAGATCGTACAGTCACTGAAAGATAACAATGTGATATTATATTTTAAAAAATGTTATGTCAATAGAATTTGATAATTTAGATGAATTATACAAATGAGAAAAGCACATCTCACCAAAATACACACAAGAAGAAACAAAACATCTGAATATTTCTTTATCAAAGAAATTGATTCTGTAACATTCCCACACAAAACAACACAAAACAAAAAAAAACCCTCCAGGTCCAGATATCTTCACTAACAAATACTTCCAAGCATTTAAAAACAAAATATTGACCTTATACAACCCCTACTAGGAAATATAAAAAGATGAAACACTTCTCAATTTCTTTTTTGAGGCCACCATAACTATTATACAAATGCCCCAGTGCCAAAGCCTGACAAAAAAATTATAAGAAACAAACATTACATCTGATCTCTCTTACAGACCCAGATGCAAAACTCTTCAGTAAAATAAAATCAAATCAAATGCAGTAATACATAAAAAGAAGGCTTTACCATAACCACGCTTGGTTTATCTCAAGAGTAGAAAATTGGTTTCACATTTGCGAAGAAATCACTATAATTCTCCACCTTCATGAAATAAAGAACAACACCGCCACAAAAAAAAAAACAAAAACATAGAGTTGTCTCAATAGATGAGGAATAGCATTTGAAAAAGTCAAATAACCCATTTATGATTTAATCTTAGCGAACCAAGATAGTTTTGATAAAGGGTAACTACAAAGAAACTGGAACCAGCATTGTTCATAATGGGCAACTATTGAAAATTTCCCACTGAGGCTGGGACTAAGCTAAAATACCTATTATCACCACTTCTACCCATCATATTAGAAGCCCCACAGACCAGCTGTTCCACCCAGGCTCTCTTATCACTTCTTTCCCCACTCATTGGCTGGTCATTCCATTGGTCAGCCTCATCCCACACCCTCCTATTTCCAGTCACTGGTGGATTGCGTGTTTCTATGGAAGTCACGCCTCTCCAAAGAAGTCTGAATCTCAGCCTTGGTGACGGGGAAGGGAGGATTCCTTGTAAGTTTTCAAGAAGCTTCACTTATTCACTCTAACTCTACTCCAAAAGTAGCAGCTGCATTCTGCTGTCTGGGCCACCTTCTACCCTTTTCACCTGCTATCCCCTGTTTGACTCAACACTTTTTATATTCAGTTTTTCCTGTTCAAATTACTGATCTGGCTTCACATCTCTTGACTGATACAAAACTTTTATTAAGTGCAGGAACAAATAATGTTCATTGATTGGAAGACTCAGTATTGTAAATTGAGCTATAGGATTCACAAAATCCCAAGCAAAACAGATTTCTTTTATGTTGAAATTGGCTAAAGTATATCTGTATCTGAGAGACTCTTTTTTTTTTAAAGATTTATTTATTTATGCATACAAGCACTAGGGTAGAGGCCAGAGGTGTGGGAGGTGAGAGGATCCACCAGAGACAGAGTGAGGAACAAAACAGGCGGATTAACTGAAAGACACTACTGAGGGGAGCAGCGGGTGAGGCAGGAGAGGTCTGCCGCACCACGTGGGTCACCTCCCTGGCCAGAGACAGGGATCGAACTTGTGCTGCAGTTGCTGCGTCCACTTCATAGTGCATTGCTTAACCCATTGCGCCACCAGGGAGGCCCCTGAGAGACTCTTGATGATGAGGAAAGTTGAAAGACTCATACTTCCAAATGTTTTTTGGATTATGAATTATGAATAAGTATATTATGACCTATGATAAAGCAATAGTAATTAAGATAGTGAGGCAATGGAGTCGGGAGAAGAGAATATGGAGTCCACAAACAGACCTTCGACATGGGGCTTCTTGATTTTTGACAAAAGTCCATTGCAGTGCAGCAGAAGACACCATTTTGAGGGTATTTTTTGTTTGTATGCTTGTTTCCTAATGTATTTTTTGTTTGTTTTCTTAGTAGGGGTTTTAGAAGGTCGGTATTATTTATTTTCTTCAATTTTGGACAAAATTTGATTTCTCCCCTCAGGTGTAGTCCCCATAGTTCTCCCACCACTACGACATCCGTGGTCCATCACCACAGTCCCTTGTGCTCTTCCCTCCCCTGTTTTGGCCCTTTGCATTCACCCTCCCCTGTTGTATGCCTTAGATCTATGGTCAGCTTGCAACTTCTGTCTTATTCCTGACCCTCTGTTCGGTTTCTCTATATTCCACACATAAGTGAAACCATCGGTCTTTATCTTTTTCCTTCTGACATAAATCGCTTAGCATAATCCCTTCCAGTTCCATCCATGTTGCTGCAAATGGCTTGAATTTCTCTTTCTTGATCACTGAGTAGCATTCCATTTCATACACACACACACACACCACATCGAAAAAGTTATTTTTGAATATTGATGCTCAGTCAATGGGGGAAAAAAAAAAAGAATCTTACTTCACACTCCATCTAAAAATTAATTTCAGCAATGGTAGATTTAAATGTAAATGTACAACAAAAAGTTTCTGAAAGGTAAACCTGAATGGACCGAGATTTTTCAACACTATAAAGCACTAATCAATTTAAATGATTGCTACATCAAAATTGAAAACTTACTCATCAAACCTCTCAAGAGCTGCCAAAATCTTTTCCACATTTTATATCCCCACCATTCAATATGAGGGTTCCAATTTCTCTACATCCTCACCAAAATTTGCTTTATTTTTTTTTTTAATCATAATGGTCACGTTAGTGGGTGCGAAGTGGGATCTCATGGTGGTTCTCGTTTGCAGCTCTCTACTTACTCATAAAAGGCCTGAGTACGGATGCCTGGTGCTACCTGATCAACCTTGAGAACAGCATGCTGATGAGCTAAGTCGGATACGCAAGGCCATGTCATACAGTATTCAATTCACATGAGAGATCCAGAATGGGCAAATCCATATCTCACAGAAAATGAATTAGTGGTTGCTAAGGGTTGGAGGCAGAGAGAAAGTGGGAGGGACACTTAACAGGTATAGGGTTTTCTTTCAGAGCAGTGAAAAGTTCTGGAACTAGATGTTGGTAATGTGCATGTACCACATTGCAATGTCCAATAAAAGACTGAAAGAACAAGTCACTCATTTTGTAGTTTGTGGGGGAGATAGTTGACATACACACTACTTGACAAAAAGCTTCATTGCCAGAATATGCACCAATAGCAAATCCATTTTAAATTTTTTTTAAAGAGTTTATGTTTGTGTAGAAAAATTGAGGTTTAGAACATAGGTTCTGTGGGTGAGCGTGAAACAGAGGCCACAGGGGAGGATGAGGAGGCTGCTCTGACCGAGACAGGGGTCAGAGGCCCCCAAAAGCCCCTAAAGGCCAAAAGGCCACAAACCAGAATCAAGGGCTATAGCAACAGGGGCTATAGCCTATCAGA
>JAGFMF010012286.1:4826049-4850327 GCA_019455555.1 Galemys pyrenaicus | reverse complement strand
CAGCCAGGACTGAGTCTCAGTCTCTCTCTCTCCTCGGAGGGCGGCGGCTGGAGGCTTCCCTCCTTCCTTCGAAGGCTGGAGCTGTCTTCTCTTCCTCTGCTGGAGCTCTTCTTCCTCTGCTGCTGCTTCCAATGAACTGCTCTCCCAGCAAACTGCCCCTCTCAGCGAACTGCCACCCCTAAACTGGCTTCGACCAGGCCTTATATTCACTTCTTCAGGTGCCCCCCCACACAGTCTGATTGGTCCATTTTCCTGAACCTGATTGGTCCATTTTGGCCTGTTCCAGAATTCAGGAAGTGTAACGGGCTCAGCTATCACTACCTTGTGCTAGGCAGAGTCCTGGTGCCAATCAACCCAAGGCTAACACCCGATTGGTCCATTCCACGATCCAGGCAGCACACTGCTACATAAAAGGTCTCTGAGGAAGGACTGCCACACTAACTTGCAGGGGAGCCAGAGACCACTCCTCCTGCCGGCTGCAACCCGGTAACACTAGTGCAATGAAAATTGATGCCATAACTTTGGGGAAATGTTTGATTCATCTACTACCCATTGAACATGCACATGCCTTCTCAGTCAGCAATTACATTCCTCAAAGTAGCCCCAAAGTGGAAAGGTCCCAAATGTGCATCAGCAGCAGCATGGATAAGATAAACACAAAGTGATAAATTTTCAAATGGAGTATGATAAAATGATGAAAAAGAATGCATGAATAAAATACAGCTACAAATAAAATTCAGAACATAACTTTAGTCAAAATAAGCCCAAGAAAAATGGCAAATTTTACAAGTTCAGAAATAGACCAAATTAAGTAGGGTGGTAGAAGTAAGAATGCCTTTTGGAATACAAACAGAAACAAAGACTGAAGAAATAAAATAGAAATAAACCCACACTAATACATGATTAATCTTTGACAAGGAGCCATGTATATATAGTGGAGAAAAGAAGATTTTTTAACAAATGGTTTTGGGAAGCACCTATTACATGTTAGGAAATAGCCACATTTAAAAAGAGAGCATAAGGAATAAAAAGAAATTAGGTCCTTACTTAACTCCATACGTAACATTTAATTCAGAATGGATTAAAGAAACCATAAAATACTTAAAAAAAATAACCTATGGGTGGGGGCCTCCCTGGTAACCTAGAGGTTAAGTCTCAGCACTATCACCACTAAGGCCTGAGTTCAATCCCAGACCAGGGAACTGACCTGCATGGCACCGCATGAGGTCATGCTGTCTCACTGGTTGCTTACCTCAGCAGTGTACTTTAGTCAGTCTACCTGTTCTGCACCATGCTTTGTCTCTGGTGAATCATCTAACCCCCCACACCTCTGACCTACACCCCATTCGGGAGGGAGGGAGGGAGGGAGGGAGGGAGGGAGGGAGGAAGGGAGGGAGGGAGGGAGGGAGGGAGGGAGGGAGGGAGGGAGGGAGGGAGGGAGGAAGGAAGGAAGGAAGGAAGGAAGGAAGGAAGGAAGGAAGGAAGGAAGGAAGGAAGGAAGGAAGGAAGGAAGGAAGGAAGCGAGATAGGGAGGGAAGAAGGAAAGAAGGAAGGAAGCGAGATAGGGAGGGAAGAAGGAAGGTAAGGTGATACTCTCTTGGATCTCCTGGGCAAGTGCAGAGATGTATTTGAGGATGCAAGCCCAATAGCAAGGTGCCCCAGCCCAGCTCCACAATGAACCAGGGTCCCCACAAGATGAGACAGCCAGCGTAGGCAATGAATGTATAGGGAAAGGGGAGAGAGGATGAGAAAACACAGCACTCCTCCGATGCTAACATCCTCCACTGAGTGTCTCAACATATCTTTATTTATACATTACAAACAAATGGCGAGCTAACATTTGTTACATTTTTGTTAACAATAACTGGGGGTCCTCACCACCTCCCACCAGTGCTTTTTCCTAGTTAGCTGCAAAACATGTTTTTCCCAGCTGGATGCAAAATAACATGTATCCATCGGTAAGCCAAACATTAGAGCAACCATACAGCTTTGTCCCAACACTGTTAACTACTTTGTCCTACTACAGGTCTCCAATAAAAGGATAATATTAAAACCTAGATTATATCTGCATCTTATTATTTAATTCCTAAAAGAAACCCATAACCCCAACTTATTCTAAACCCAGAACTACTCAGTAATTTTTTAATATTAAGGGAATCCCCCCATATACAATTAGGATTCAGTGTAATGGTGGCAGAGAAATGGGGAGGAGGGCAGGATGGATACAAGTGATTTGTTTATCAACTGAGAGAGGCAGAGCCACCTGGGAGGCACATAGCCTTTCAAAATGGGCCAAGCCACAGTGGTCTTCTTTTGGTTCCCTAGGTCAGTTTCCCATGGTAAATGTTTGGGCTTTGAGAAACTGTCTACTTTTTGAATTTTTTGTAAAACAACCCCATCAAATGCACAGCAATCAATTTTACAACCTCCCCTGGGTTATTCTTCAGGAAGCACATATCATGAGCCTATAATTATCAGGTTAGCCGGAACAAAATGGAATCCAGCAGGGGCCAGTTTTGGCGCTCCTGATTTTTCAGGGGTGTCCCTCCTGCCGGACTTTTGTCACACAGCACAAGTAGCTTGGCCCTCGTCCGCAAGGGAAACAAAACCAAAAAAAAATCAAATGGGGCTATATCAAACTAAAAACCTTTTGTAGTTCAAAGGAAACCACTGCAAAGACTACTTACAGATTGTGAGAAGACAGTTGCAGTTCACGTACCTGACAAGGGGTTCTTTGCCAAAATATATAAATATTTCCTATAACTTAATAAAAACTGCCCAATCAAAAAATGGGCAGAAAACCTTTAATAGACACTTTACCAAAAAAGACATTCAGATGGCCCATAGGCACATGAAATGCAAATCAAAACTACAATTGATGTATCCCCTCACCCCTATGAGAATGGCCTATGTAAAAAAAAATTTTTAAAAATGAGAAACAGCAAATACTGGAGAGAATGTAGAGGAAGGAACTTCATTCACTGTTGGTGAGACAGTAATTTGGCGTAATCTCTATGAATGTCAATATGGAAATTCCTTAAACAAGTAAAAATGGAAATACTATTTGTATTGACCCAGCAATACCACAGCAATAATTTTGAAGAAAACTTCAATACAAAATGATTTCTGCATTCCTATGTTCACAGCAGCATTATACCCAGTAGCCAAATTGTGGAATTAACCTAAGTGCACTATAACAGATAACTAAAGAAACTACAATACTCAGTGGAGTACTACTCAGCTATTAAAAATATGAAATTGTTTGGGCAAAATGGATGGATCTTGGGCATGACTGTGCTAAGTGAAATAAGTCAGAAAATGAAAATCAGATACCAGATAAGCTTCACTATTTGTAGAACAAATCAAAGAAAACAAACTGGCAAAGCACAGCAAACGTCATTGTCAAACTGTGAAAAATATATTGGTTATCAGAAGAATAGGGGGAAGAGGATAGGAATAGAGAAAGGGAGAGTACAGGACATCAGCATGAATGTTTTGGTGAATGTAAGTGAAACATGTATACACATGGAGATTACATAGCTATGGAAACTACTGACAAATTAATAAAATTTGACAAAAATAAATAAACAAGAATGAGTCCTAAAAAAAGTTGTTTGAAAGCAACTGTAATGAAACGTCAAGGTCATTGCAAGATTCCAGTTTTTGATCTGGGAGACCATTGCAGAGTGTGTTCATTCACTCATCAGTCCGCATTCACATAATTTTGGCACTTTTTGTTTGAATGTTACACCCTAACTAAAATGTTTCTTTTGTGTAAGTGAAGAACTGGCATGTCCATCTATTTGAACACTACTCAGCAATAATAAGAATGAAGTCTGGTGATGTACAACAGCTTGGGTGAATCTCAGGGGCATTATGCTGAGTCAGATTAGACAGTCTCAAAAGTTACATACAGTATGATCCCATTTAAATGGCTTGTATGAGGAAAACATAAATGTAGATTGAAAACTAGATCAGTGGTTGCATGGAGTTAGGACAGGTTATAAAAGAGTATTTGGGGATTATGGCACATCATCTCTGATGATGGTAATATAAATTTATACATGCATGTTAAAATTCATAGCACTGAATATCTCTCCCCAAGTCAATTTTACGATCTAATCGTTTTTAATGAAAAATAAAGTGCAGGCTTGGTAGCCAGATTTCCTGGGTTTGAATCACTAATAGATGTTTATCCTGAGACACGTTACTCCATCCTTTTATTTCCAATCTCTTCGTATTTCCAATCTCTTCATAAGAAGAATGGAAGTAGTAGTGACATCCCTTTCATAGAGATATAGTGACCATTAAGCGAGCTACAATATATAAGCTTTTAGAACTTGATACGTTCAAAGTGCTCAGTAAATTCTAGTGGTCATTTTTATATGCCAATTTATCATGTGGGACTTATGTTATAAGCTGTGGAATCTTCAAAGAATATTACTTTTCAACAACCAAGATTTTCATGCATTGGTGAGTGAATAAAGAAATATGGTAGATCCATACAATGGAATATTATTTGGAAATAAAAAGGAAGGAAGTGCTGATCCATGCTCCAATATGGCTGAACCTTACAAACATGGTGCTAACTGAAAGTCAAACATAAAAGGTGACATGTTGCATGATCTCACTTATATGGAATGCCCAGAATACACAAATCTATGGAGACTGAAAGTCCATCAGAGGTGGCCAGGGATGGGGAGAGGTGGAAATTGGGACTGATGGCTAATAGGGATAGGATTTCCTTACTGTAATGACAGAAATGTTCTAGAAGTAGATAATAGTGATGGTCACAATTCTGTAAATGTACTAAACACCACTGAATTATATACTTTTTATATTATATATGTTTTTCTGATATATATTTATAATATATATTAAATTATATACTTTAAAATTGCTAACATTATGGTTTGTGAATTATATCTCAGCAGTTGTTATTTTATAATAGTAATTCTTGAATATAAGCTCATTCCTCCATCAACTTAGTCTAATTGATCATCACCTCAGATTATGTGTAAGACCCTGAAATAGATTTTGGTTAATTTGCTTCTTAGTAAGTTATACCTGTTTATTTTTATATAATAAATCAGTTTGCAAATGGTCAAAGAGAGTTTTTTTTTTTTAAAAAAGGATCTTGACTTGAAAAGATTTATTGTGAGTGTCCATGGGCATAAAATGATGTTTTACATAATTAAAAATAGTTTTTAAATAACATTAACCAACAAGAGGTGTGATAAAATAATTTAATGGCCATTAATCTGAATAAATAGGTTTTAAATCATAAGGTGGCACTTAATTGACCTGCAATAACAGTCTTGTTAAATCTAAATTAAATCATTATCTGAGGTACTTAAAAGAATTAGAGTTCTTAAAGATTTGCAGGAAAAAAATCAGCAAGGTCCAAGAAGTAGCCAATGATAGCAGGATATAGACCAATAGAAGAAGCTTGTGGACCTTTGCATTACTCCTATCTCCCATGTGGCTTAATAAAAAACATGCAAGCATCTGCTATCACCAGGTATTCTGTAGACCCTGAAAGCACAGTGGTGAAACACGAAGATAAGGTGTCTACCTTCCTGGTCCTTATAGTCTAGCTATTGGCACTATCCAGGAGAAAGAAAGGTGAGCCTTACCTGTCATTTTACATGTTCTACTAGTACAGTAAAGAAGCAAAAAAAGACAAAACTATCAGGCAAATTATACACTGAAAACATTCAGCAGGGGAGGGAGAGGGAGAAGGGTCAAAACAAGGGAGGGAAGAGCACAAGAGTATATGGTGACAATATACAGGTGACTTGGTGCTGGGAATTTTACAGGGATTACACCTGAAAGAAAAAGAACATTGTACAAAAATGAACAATGATGTAAGAAATATATATATATACTAATAAAATATAAAAATAAAAATAGAGAAGCAAAAGTAGTTGGGATTCATTGGAATAATATATCAACATTTCATATACCCCAATATATGCTAATATAATTTCAGCATGTTACATTATAAGGAATTATAAATGAGATCCTTTACATGTTTTCCTTCTTACAAAATCTTTGAAACTCAGTATGCTATTTTCACTTAAGGCACATCTCAATTCAGAGTGGCCATGTTTGAAGTACCCCAAGGCCACCTGAGGCTTGTGGCTCCATGTTGGGCAGTGCAGGTGCATTTGTATCACCCCCCTCATTTTTCTTCCTTTTTAACTCTATTTTCTTTAATGTTCCAAGTATATCATTTGGTCCCTACCTTTCAGGTTAGAATCAATATGGAAAATAGGGCTGCACAAGAAATAGTACATTTTTACCATAAAATCTTTATAATAACAATATAAGCATCATCACATAATATACTCACTTACCCAATATCTGGCATCTTGTTGGCTGTGGCATTTTCACTACTGGGCACGTAGTTGATTGACTTATGTCACCATGGTGGGTATAAGACAGAGTAGATGCCAAAAAATGTTTACTGAATGCTAACCCAATAAGTGCTGCGAGTTTACAGGGAGAAGGGATGTCCACAAATAGGAAAGTTATAAAGACTTCTGAAAGGATCTATTCATTCATTCATTTGACAAATATTTATTGAGCAACTACTATGAGGCATTTGAACTGGTTCTGGATGCACCAACAGAACTGGGATGATAAAAGTGATACTGGAATGACAAAAGTTGGTTCCCCATGTTGACCCAACCTTAGTCTCTAAGCCAGAACTTGATGTCCCTAGAACAGCTAGTCAGAAAGGAAGTGGGATATAAAGGGAAGAGAAAAAAAACATGCTGTTCCACCACAAGAGACCAGAAACCACAACTGTTCTTGTTGTTGTTATAGGTGATGTGAGTGTCCTGAAGAAGTGTGGCCCTTACTCACAGAACGGAACATTCACTTAGTTCTGGAGTTGAAGGTGCTGAAGGAATCCAGGGGAAGGTGGAGCAGTGACACATCCAACTGCTGTTTACACATTCCCAAGATAACCAAACTAACCTAGTAAAATCTGTATGACTACAAAATGGCTGCTGCTCCCCTCTTGACTGCAAATCTCCCAAGAATCTCCTTGGTGGTTCACTCTCACTAGACACACAAGAAAAAGATTATGGGGAATGTAGTTCATACCAGTCAAGTGATGAGTGCATTACAAACTTCCATAGTTTCTAAACGAATGTCCATGAAAGGGTTTGTACACCACAGTGCCATGGAATGTTACTTGCTCAGCTAGCTGTGGAACAGTGTCATTGAAACAGGCATAACCAACAAAAATCTCTCTCTCTGGCTCTCTTTCTCTCTCGCTCGCTCCCACACTCTATCTCTCTGTCATCTTTGATGAATCTCTGTATGCAGACATAGAAAGATCTCTAAGACCTCTTGTTAAGTGAAAAGAACTTGTCCTAAAGCAATAGACATAATAAAATCCCCTGAGGTTAAATACACACATGAACAAGCACACACCAAAAAAATACTTAACTATATATGGTTCTTAGGACATATATGTTCATAGAAAAGTAAAATGTCCAGAATGACACATTCACTGCCAAGAGTGTTCACTTCTGGGGAGGGGGAGAGAAATGGAGTATCATCTTTCCCTTTCAACTCCGTTTAAGTCTGGTAGACCCGCGAACATTGTGTTTGTCCCAACATATTTATTTGAATTAGTTGCTGACACTTCAGAAGCACAAGACTTCACACAAAAATCTTCAATTCTGCATTTCATCTTTTTTTATTGAAAGAGCTGGGAATACTATCGCACCACCCATGTGGCAACAATGGACTGGCGCTGTGCAGCCGCTGACACCCTGGACAGAGCACAGAATTATTTCAACACACCTCCAAACTCAGCTCCAGCCTTCCATTCCTGCCCCCTATAGTGAGCCTTCAGAAATGTGAGTTTCCTGCTTAAAAATCACCTCATGACTTCCTATGTCATTTAGAGGAACATTCAAATGCATCGCTAGGCTACAGGGCATTGCATAATCTAGCCCCGCCCACCTTACTGACCCTCTCCCTACTTCATCCACAGTGAACCATGTTCTGTCCTGTGTTCCTTACCTACCGAGCTCATTCCCATCTCAGGGTTTGACACTTGCTATTTCCTCTGCTCAGAACACGATTCCTCCAGATCTATACATAACTACTTCTCATCGTTCAAGTTGCCAAACTTTACTTATTTTAATGACTCCTCATCATCTAGAATAGTGCCAGGCAACTGTCAGAAGGTCAAAAAATACTGAAAGAGTGAATTTGTATTGGAATAGCATGGCACCAAATGACTCAGTATTGAGACACACATGGGAAGGATGGATGTGATAAAATTCCTTTTGTATTGCCACTTCCCAGATGAGAAGAAAAGTACCCTCCAAACAAATGACACCACTCTTCCCTTTGGCATGCTGAAACACACTATTTCTTCACATCAGCTTCAGTCCACTTTACAGGGAGGGGAAAGAGCACAGTTCAACCTCTACAGGTTTATTCCAAGCTTCAATATTGACTGACAAATGATGGATGCTACATAACAGATCTTCACTGTCTTCAGCACAGAACTCAATAAATATTTGAGGAAGGAAGAACCAATCCACCAGGGTTAAAAAGTTTTGCTCCTACTACCTGGAAAATCTGAACTTTGGTCTTAATTGCTCCATGCTAAGGTTCGGGATTTTACTGGTGACTTTTAAGAACCCAGCACTATGCTAAACCCAGAGGAACATAGGAGAAGACCAAAAACAGGCTCCTAACACATGTTCCTTGAGGGAGTCTACAGAAATAGGAGGTTAGAATCAAAGTTCAAATGTCAACACGTTGTAATTCTAATACAAACACTTTCATCACATCCGTTGGCTGACTTCTTACTAGTTTAGGGGCCTTGGAGAGATAACATATCACTTGAGCCCCAGTTTGTTAATCTATAAAAGTGGTGTATCATTCCCTTCCTCTAAGAATCATTCCAAGAATTAAACACACACAGACACATACACACATCATATATGGTTAGTATGATCTGGTATATAAATGTCAAAATGATCAGCTATTAACATTAATGATATTATTATGAATGTCCTTCCCCTAACACCCACATCTCAGTTTCCACACCTTTACACAAGTTAGGGGAGAAAGGTGTGCATGGATTTTTTTTTAAATGAGGATTAAATAAGTAGCTCTCAATCTTAGCTGCATCTTAGAATCATCTGGGGCGATTTTAAAGCTCAGTGACTGCCTCTAGCATTTACTCCCAATTACATCATATTCTCTGAAGATCAGAACCAAGCATCAGAACTTTTAGTTCCCTAGATCATTCCAATATGCAGCCAACTTGAAAACCAGTGGATAAAATGAAATTGCTTTCATGAGCACATAGTAGGTGTTCAACAAATGTCCCTTCTAGCCCTTAAATAACTAGAGAAAGAGTCCTTTGTATGGTCTAAGATTTTTGACACTTCTATGATTATATAAACAGAAATGACAACACTTTAGGAAATCAAGTGTGATTTCACAGACCACGATAGGTTATGCAAATCACATGCAAATAAGTGGTTAGTTATGCAAATACTCCCATGGCTCTTCAATTTCAAATGCCTGGATGAGGCCCCAGAAAGATGTTAGTGGAAATACCTGCCTTAAATGATAGATACAAGGAGAGAAATTTACTGTCTCAAAGGCAGATGTTGCCCGAACAAGGCAGCTCATCTGAGTCTGAGGGAAATGGAGAGACTCAGCAAAGATGAGAAGGGACTTGTTTGGGCGCTAAGCAAGGAATAGTCATCTTTGCCTAGGGTTTAATTACCTCAAAAATAGGTGCTACCTCTTCCAGTGTCAAGAAACACTTCTGAAAGGCCTGGTACTAAAGGACAGTAAATCATTAATACCAATAGCACAAGGTGTTTTTACCTGGCTTTTCATGTGGCTTTGGAGGCACTTTATAAACATTACTTAATTAAGCTTACCCAACAGCTTTGCAAAGAATATATTATCATCTCCATCCTTCAGATGCATGAAACCACCCTAATTGGAATATAATGCTAATTCATTACTGCAGGATCTGCCAACTCTCACAGCCCAATCGACATCTCTGTTGGGAAGGCCCATGCTCATTTATTCATACAGTCATTTATTCAGCAGACATTACTTGAGCACCTACTATGGACTCCAGGCTTGATGGAACATTTGAGACTTTGAGGACAGGGAATAGGCCTCAGTGCTGAGATTGAGAAACCCTGCCATAAGCAATATCATCATAATAACCCGGAAAGGGTTGAATAAGCAGGGTTTTATATTCCTGCTGGTTTGAAGTGGGGCTCCCAGGAAGATACAGCCTAGCCCTAATACTCACGAATTCATTTAAAAGTAGGGTCTTTGCTGAAGTCACTAAGTTAAAGAAAGTCAGATAAGCTCAAACTGAATATATGGGCCCTAAGTCCAACTGCTTCCCCACTAGAGAGAAAGAGAGAGGGCATTTAAGTGACAGAGAAAAAGCCATAGAAAGATGCAGGTTGAGTCTAGTCAAGGCATTCCACACCCTAGGGACACCCAGGATGGCCAGTCATCATCAGAATCTAGGAGAGAGGCATGGAACAATTCTCCAACAGGAATTCCAGAAAGCACCAACCGTACCTACACCTTGACCTGACTTCTGGCCTTCAGAATGGTAGAAAAATAAGTTTCTGGTGTTTGAAGCCACAAATTTTTCAGAAATTTTCAGCCTAGGACTCTAATACAATTCCCCATATATTTCATGTAAGGACTACCTTCTATATTTCTTTTCAAAATTTTTGTTCTTATGAAACACCTCAAACTTGATTTTTAAAAAAAGGAATTGAAACTACTGTAATGGGTACCATGAACTAACTTCCATCTTAGGAAGTGAAACTTTCATATACTAATCAAGCCCTCAAAGTGGCCCGATTCCAGTCTACTCTCTCCCCCCAAAAAATAAGCACTCTCCCAAACTTAGTGCTAATTATTCTCTTGTGAGCATTTTTACCTTTCCTGCATAACTATTTTGAAATTTCTAAGTAAATGGAATTCCTGTATATAACTGTATATAAAAGGTACTTCCTAATATGCATCCTTCCTCACCTTGTATTTTCACTCAACATTGTTTTTCCCTGTGTGCTGATGGGGGTTTGAATCCATTCATTTTCACTGTTCTACTGTGTGTGCCATGTCACCAGGTGTTGCAACATTCTCCTGTGGCTACCCCTTTCTAGTTTGGATTTATTTATTTTATTTTTTCCAGTTTTTTGTTAATACAAATAATGCGTCAGTGAACCTTCTTGTATTTCCTGGTCTGCACGTCCAAGAAATTCTGGCAGGGTGGGTGGGAGGGTTGCGGTTCTCAGTTCTCAGAAAGTTCTTCAAAGCATGATGTGACACTCACTGGTGAATAATGAAATTTCAGAGATTTGTGGCAATATTTTCAGAGGGGAGGAAAAATTATTAGAGCCCATCACCCAGTGAGGATGAGTATTGCTTCATGCAGAGCTAGAATGTGTTTCTAACTGGCAGACAGATGCTAAAGGAAGTTTAGAAAAAGTGCACTCCAGTCTTGTTACTCCAGGCATGGCGGAGCATCGCATGGAAGTTAGCAGGAAATACAGAACCTTATGCCCCATTCAGGATGGACTGAGTCAGAATCTGCATTTTATTAAGATCCCCAGGTCTCTCATCTATTCTTTGAAATGGAGAAGCAATTCTTTGCGGGATATAGCAGTGCCTAAAATAGCCAGATCATAGAATATTCCCACATGTATTTAGCTTTACTAGATATTGCAAACCTGCTGATGGACATGTTTATACCAAGAAGCTCCTTTAAAAGTCTGCTTTCTGTGTGAATGCATAGAAAGATTGCATTTGATCGAAGCATCCTGCAAATGCAACTTTTTCCTTAAAAATAATTTCTTTGCAAATTTCTTATTCTCCCACCCTCCTGGTTTTGTACAAAGAGCGAGAGAACCCATTAAGGAAAAAGGATCTTCACCCAGAAATATAACAGGGACAGCCGCTATCACGGGAACCACCTGAGCTTTAAACAGAGCAATATGGACAGAGACCAGCCCCAGGGAACACAGTGCCCTGGCAGCTCTGGAGGAAGGAACACTGCAGCTTTCTCCATGAAGCTCAAGTTTTCTAGCTGCAACAGCCCCTCCAGATTGCAACCTTTGGTTTTTTTCACTGGAGTAGGTCAGGCATTTCTAATGCTTTGTGCTCATGAGATCCTGGCACCCTGCCAAGTAAGCCATTTTCTCCGGTTCCCCCTCCACATGTTCTAGTTCTCACTTCCTTTTACTGGGTTGTCAGTCCTTGATTCACTACCCTGTGTCCACTTCCTTGACACTTGGCCTCTGGGCTGACAGCCGCTGTGGCATACAGAAGTGCTAGCCAAACCCAATGCTTCCGGGTAAGTATTTCATTTTCCACATCACCGTAAGCTACAGTGGTGCTAAGCTTTTCTCCTGAACATAAGAAAGATCCCCTTTCCTCCAGTTTCCAATAACATTCCCTCACTCTAAGACACCCCCAACAACCTTCTCAGGGGCCACAAGGCTTCTACCAACATTCTCTTTAAAATCCTCCTCTCTTTGTTTCATCTGCCACTTTCAAAACCAATGTCACGTACTTCAGGCATTTTTACATCACACTTCCGGGCACCAACACATCTTGGTCTGGATTCAACCACTGTGAGTGATGCAGAATAGGGGATTTATTCAGGGAGTTCACCTCCTATAATTTGGAAAAGTGGATCTGGTGCTGTGCTTGAGGAAAGCAGAGCAGACCATCAAGAGGCATGATGGGAAATATAAAGGAAAAATTGGAAGCAAGGAAGGGAACTACGGAATGGACCAATATAAGCTGGAGATGAGGAGGAAGAAGAACCTGTTAGACTACCAGTGGAATAAACTGGGGCAGTCATTTTGGAAAAAGACCAGATGAACCTTTAAAAACTTGAAGTGGAAATACCGTATAATCCAGCATCCAGCCAAAGAATATGAAACCATCAACTCAAAAAATTATATACCCAACCATGTTTATTACAGCATTATTTACAATAGCTAGGGCATAGAAACAACCTAAGTGCCCACGCAGAGAGAATTGGATTAAGAAGATGGGACCTATTCACACAGCAGAGTATTATCCAGTCATAGGGAAAGACGAAACATTGCCATTTACAGCAAAATGGAAGGAGTGGAAGGGAATTGTGTGTAGTAAAGCAAGTCGGAGTGACAGAAACAAATATTGGACTTTTACATTGTGGACGCTTCAACAAAGCAAAATAGTTATGAAAACAGACACTAATAAAGAAGTGAGGCTTCTGAGGCTGGGGGGCAGGGATTATGTTGGGCGGTGGGGAACAGGAATCCTGAATGGCTGATTCTTCTCAAGTGACAGAACAATGTTATAAAAATTAAATTTTAAGACATTCTATTCTCAGTAAAAGTAAAAAATAAGTAAGATTTAAAAATTTGTTCCACAGGATTTAAAAGATGAATGCGTTAAGTAATCATAAATCTATATTATTTTACACGTAATATATAAAGATATACTTTGTCACAATATAAAGAAGGGCAGAGCTGCACAGAAATATATGGGACTTGGATACTATTAAAGTTGGTATCTATTTAAGTTGGACTATTATAAATACAGGATGCTAAATGCAATCCCCAGGGAGATTGAAAAGAATGAGCTAGAACCCCTACCTGTCCCTCACTGCCTCCAAGCTTTCAATAGTGATGCAGGTGACCCGTGGGGAAAGCTGGCAGCTGTTACCTCCCAGCTAAGCCCACCACTGGTCCAGGAGATGGAGCAGTTGAAGGAGAAGATCCAGAAAGTGCCAGGAGCTCCAGGCTAGCCACTGCCATCAAGATGAGTGTGGCGGTGTGCCTGTGCTCCAGAAGCAGCCAGACCACATCTGACCAATCTCTAGACATGCGCTCCTTCACTTCAGCATTTCAAACCTCATCCCAAACCCAGTCCAGAAACAGTGAGAAGGGAATTCTAGAAAATGCAGTTCTGACTTAGCTAAGCTGACACAGGAGAGTCACTAGAGGCACAGAGACTACGGAGGGGAATGAATGTCCATGGTCTTGAGTCACATATTATTTAAGAGAGCTGGGCTCAGAATGTCCCCAAGTGTTGGATGTGACAACATGAGATAATGCTTGTGGGCGCTTTGCACCGAGCCTGGCACACAGCAAGTGCTCAATAGATGTCTCTTCTGATTTTATCATCTCTGCCCTGAAGCAGCTCCTCAACCTCAAAATAATTAGAGCAGTGGCTTTGACCCTCAGGACAGAGCTGCTGACTTGGTCTGACTGGCGCCTTGACTTATTTCTCCCTCGCTGTTTCTCAATTCCCTCTGCAGAAGCTCCAGTGCCAGATGGCCAGGGGAAGACAGTGACAGATGAAAACTAGTACAGTGAAGGTGGTAGCTGCTCCTGATATACAGATAGGCCATGCAGGACTGAAAAGTGGGTAGGGAAGAGGCAGTTAGAGGCTAAATGAGCCCTAGGGACTTCGGAACCTCCAGACAGGCAGCTGCCGGAGGGTCAGCCTGGGCTTGAGCTTTTATTCAGGGCCCAGCAACCTCAGGCCAACCCGATCCATCTAGCAGGGGACTCTGGCTTCTCTGCTGCCTATGCCTTTTGTTGAATCACCTCTTCACTTATCTCTACACAGTGAGGTCTAGCAGGTTGTTAAGGACTGTGAGGGACACTGTGATGGTGGCTGTTGTCAGCCGTGGTGTGGCAGAAACAGGGGAAGAGGTAGAGGGCCTGGTTCTTGGTTTCTCCTCCTTGAATGTGATCAAGGTGGGAGACAATCACATCAGCCCCTTCTGCTCACTGATGCTCATTCTCCCCCTCTCCCTTGCCTCCTTTCCTAGATTCCTTCACCTCCTCTAATCCACTGATTTTCCCCATTCTTACCACTCCAGTACACCCCAAACTTCTATGTATTTTTGCAGCCAAAGATTTGCACCTGTGACCTTTTTCAGAGCATGGTCCTGGAACTCCACATGCAGACCCAGAAATCCCTGGGAATTCATACAACCAGGAAAGTCCATGGCAATGACAAGTCCATGGGTCCAAATGCCCAGTTCCTTGAGGTAGGACATGTATGAAATGCAATGAATATGCGAGAGCTCCCCAGGGGATCAGGCTAAGACTGGGGCTTCACCTGAAATCACATGTTTACTTGGCCTCCTCCCCATCCCCTCTCCTACTTCCCCGCTCCCTTGTCAGTTTCCCACTCCCAGAAGAATTTCTTAAGAAATTGTCTACACAATGAATCTTCTAATCTGCTCCTGGGAGAGCCCAGACTAACATACATGTCCAGCACTCATTCCCCTTCTTCTAGCAAAAAGAACCCAGATCATCCTTTGAAGAAACTTAGCCCTTGTGGTTATTTGAAAGTGATGATATCCCTAAGTTTGAGGGAGTCAAATTGTCCCAAATTGGACAGTCAACTTATTTTGTCAACTCAAAAGATGGTCTGGGTGGTTGGTTCAAGGATGGACTTGTGAAGGACTCATACCCATAGATTTTTCTGTATCTATAGAGAAAAAGATCTTGTTCCTATGGACTTATAAGGGCTACTGGGGAAAGTCTTGCCATCAGGAGGAGAGGGCCTTCTTTGGAGTAAAGTCAACCTGAATGAAAGCAGAGCTAAAAGAAGTATAGAGTGGGACCAAGTCACAACATCATATGAGCAGCTGGATCCAGCTGTACCTAAAGACCTAATTCATCAATTTTTAATTAATATTTTTGATATTGCAGAATCTCAACCAGCACACCATATAGTATTAGTAATAGCATTTATTTATGGGCATCAACAAGTGCCAGGTATTGTGCTAAGTACTTTATACACATCATTCCTAACACTCAAAAACCAGATATTATTTTCCATTTACATAAACAAAAACTGAGGTCCAAAGGGGTGTAATAGCTTTCCCAAAGTCATGTTACTGCCATGTGACAGAGCTGGAACTTGATTCCCAGTCCTCACAGCCTCTTTACCAGTCAGTGCTCAATCAATGCGTTTTTATTTTAATCAACTCAACTTTCCAACCCCCCCCCCCCAGAAAAGCTGCAAATATGCCACCATTTTCATAGAATTATGCCAGCAACATTAAACTAAATACAACCTTCTGGGCCTCCCTGGTGGCGCAGAGGGTTAAGCAACGCACTATGAAGCAACCGCAGCCACTGCAGCACAAGTTCGATCCCTGCTGCCGGCCAGGGAGGGGACCCACATGGTGCGGCAGACCTCTCCTGCCTCACCCGCTGCTCCCCTCAGCAGTGTCTTTCAGTTAATCCGCCTGTTTTGTTCCTCACTCTGTCTCTGGTGGATCCTCTCACCTCCCACACCTCTGGCCTGTACCCCAGTGCTTGTATGCATAAATAAATAAATCTTTTAAAAAAATAAATAAATAAATAAATACAACCTTCTACCCCAAAAACGTCTCCTCAAATACTGCTCATAAGGCCCACATGTCTTCCCTTGAGGTAGATTTATTCCTCGACTCTGAAATATTTCACAGCCATATGAAATAGGAATCACCACTATCCCCATTCCTCAGATGATGAAACTGAGGTTCATGGGGTGAAGTCATATGTTCTAGATCACACAGTCTTAGCTAAAATCAAGGCCCTGGAGAAAAGAGATTTAATGGAACTATGTCTTTACCCCACTCATGCTCACAGAAAAGGAAACAGAAAATGCTTGTTGGATGCATGTCTGAATGGCTGAATGGGTGTATAAATGGTGAATGGAAGGAAAAGCAAACTAGTAGTTTCTTAGTTTGAATATTTTGTAGAATGTAAGAGATGGTCATGACTGATGAGAAATAATCCTTCCAGTCTAGTTTCCTCACATGAGACTCTAAGCAAAGGGGTGCGAGTCAACTTGGTCTGGGAGCCAAGAGAAGTAAGATCTGACCATGATTTTATCACAATTAATGATGGAATGGATTAATCCAAAGACCTTGGAGATAAAGCCGGGGTCAAGTCCCTAATTCATCACTTATTAGCTGTGTGATATTAAGTGAATCACTTGACCTCTCTGAGCCATTTTTCTCATTCATTAAAAAGAGACAGCTCCTAAGGTTGATAAGATGTGCACAGTAGGCATTCAGTAAACACCAGCTCTCCTAAGCACTTCTGTTTACTCTCCCATGACTCAATTCCCCACCCTTTAAATAGAGGTGACCATCATCTTGTCTGTTTGAAGAGAACTGAAGGACAGAAGGGCAGAAACCCACTCACATAATAGCCACCAGCTGCTCCTTGGGGAACTAGAGGCTTAACTGGGACATTGCATATGAAATGCTTTGAAGACCTTGGAAGAAAAGAGGTGAGAGAATCCAGAGGGTTATTATTAGACCTGGAAACCAGAGAGCAGGAGCCCACACACGCCTCTCTTATAATCAAACTGACATTGAGGTTTACAGTGCATTGAACACTGCGTTCCAGTCTGGGGAGCTAAAAATGGAAACCTGTGAAAACAGCAGCTGGATTAAAAAGGGAGCAGGCTGGTGCACACCAAGAAGGCTTCGCAGGCTGGAGAGCAGACAGGACACTGGGCCTTGCCACCTGAGCTGAGCAGCAGTGAGCCTTACACAATGGGCACATATTCTCCATCTGCCATAAACCTCCAGGTGAGCCTGAGAAACCCACAACCTTCCAGGACTCTCAGAAACAGCCAAGCCTATCCTTGGGCAAGATACTTCAGTGTTCTGGCCCTCAGTTTCCCATCTGTAAAGAGGCGAATATTGTGAAGGTCATTATAAGGATTTAGTTAGTTGATACATGAAAGTGTTACAGGGCAGGGAGAGGGGCACCCCAGAACCCCCAAACCTGCCCTCTCTGAATGGGTTCTGACATCCGTCGCATTAAGACAAACATATAAAACCTTTAATGGAAAGGAACTTTAATACAATTAGGGTACAATACAGAAAGGACAAAGAATATAGTGACTACGTCAAGCATCCAAAATTACCCACATCCTTGAGGGTAAAAGTCCAACCAAATAACATTGGCCCAAAGCAAGGCCCAAAAGTCTGCCACACGTCTAAAGGACCTTTCAGATGAGAAAAGGGTTAGAAAGAGTCAGACAAATCTGGAAGGAAAAGAGCAAAATCAAAATCAAGATGAAAGCTGCCATTGTTCACCTCCCCACGGGTCTCTCACCCACATCTGTCCCAACCAGTCCAAGACCAAAAAKCAAGCRCAGTTTCTTCACATGTCCCTCTGCTCCAYGTKYCTCCTCCAGGTCTCCTTGCTGCTCTCCATCCTGCTTCCTTCTTCCTCCCTTCTGTCCTCTCCTGTCTTCTGTTCCCAATCTCCTCTGCAGAATCTTCTTATCCCTACTCAGCTCAACCCCACTTAAGGCAGGACTGGGATTCTGGAACTTCCCCCTTTCCTGGGGACCACCCTGTTACAAAAGCACTTAGCAGAGTGCCTGGTTAAGCTTGCAGTAGATGTGAGCTTGCATTGCTATGGCCTCTGCTTCTACGTCTTCACCTTCACGTAGGCTCTGTTCCCCACCTGGACTGTCCTCTCCCTCCCCATTTGCATTTATCTCTTCCTAGAAAATACTATCCATCCCACAAATCAAAGCCCAAACACCATTTTCTGGTGAAAGAGACAGAGAAGTGGGTGAGAGACCGTAGGGAGGATAATAGTGGCAGCCTTTATCTTGACTTGGGTTTTAATTTTGCTCCTTTCCTTCCAAGCTTGCCTGGCCCCTTCTGCCCTTTCCCAGAAGGTGCCATAGACATTTGTGGCAAGCTTTCAGGATTCAGCAGCCCTCCCTGCTTCAAGGCCAGCACTGTTTGGCTGGGCATTCACCCATGGTGGATAATTTGAGAAGTTTTATTGGGAATCTTATTTGAAATCCTTTCTTCTCTCTCTCTGTCTGTTTTCCTATGCAGACTAATTCTATTAAGACCCTTTCACACTATGAGTCTGCTGCTTTTGTTTTAGTGTGGTAGATGGCTGAACCCTACTAGAACATCTACCCCTTAACAGTTTGGGGTCCCTGGATGATGCTCTTGATGACTCTTTAACAATTTCTGAGCTGACAGCCCCGGGATGAGGATGTAGTGCTTGATGGCTAGATGAATTTGGACAAACTGTTGAAGCCTCAATTTCCTCCTCTGGAAATGGGCTCGTTAATGGGTAATGAAGAGTAATAACACAGCCTATCTCAATTATTCAGCTCCTATTCAGGGCTACCCACTTTCACTCCTTCAGAATTTACAACAACCCATGGAGTAGAAATTATCATCCCTGTTATACAGAAGAGGACCCCACGGTGCTGGGAATTGCTTTCTTCAATCCTTGCAGGTCAAAGTGGTAGGGATGGGGTTGGAAGCCCGGGGCCTGGGCTCTTAACTGCTTCATTATGCTGTTTAAGTGAGTATAATCATCCTACCACTTACTGAACTTCTTGTTCCTGCCTCCTCTCCATAGTCCTCCTAACATGACTGTCATTAAGTGGCTGGTCACCAGTAGGTGTGCACCAGTAGGAGTCACCAGTAGGTGTGCAAGGACTCTCTTCCCTTGGGAGGAAGCCTGCTTTGTCTTAAAGCAGGGTCCTTCCCTTACCCTCACATTAGGTTCATGTAGGGAAATCATAAAAAATAATGATGCTAGGCCCTATAACAGAGCTTCTGATTCTGTCAGTGAGGAGTGGGGATCCAGAGTGGGTTTTTCTTTTGAAGTACCTTGGGTGATTATATTTGTAGGCAGTATTGAGAGCTTTCTTATGGAGGTGTCAGTGTGTGTGACCCAGGGATCCCCAAACTTGCATGCTTGAAAGGGACCCAGCCACCCCTGCACCAAGGCAAAGAAGACTCTTTTTTCAAAAAGATTTATTTTATTTATTTATGCATACAAGAACTAGGGTACAGGCCAGAGGTGCAGGGGGTGAGAGGATTCACCAGACAGAGTGGGGAGCAGAACAGGAAGATCTACTGAAATATACTGCTGAGGGCAGCAGCAGGCGAGGCAGAAGAGGTCTGCTGTGCCATGTGGGTCAGCTCCCTGGCCGGGGATCGAACTTGTGCCGCAGTGGCTGCAGGTAACTTCATAGTGCTGAGACTTAACCCCTTGCACCACCAGGGAGACCTCCAAAGCAGACTGTTAGTGTGAAAGATCTTTCATACATTTAGTTTGCCTAGAGAGGGAAGAGAGGAGGTGGAGTTCCTAATAATAGTCTCCCAATAAAACACCCAAAATCATCCATCCCCTCATGAACAAATGCCCAACCAAACAGGGTCCACCCAAAGCTGGGGTGCTGAGATCACAATCTTGCCACAGCCTAAGATACTTTCTGACAAGGAACTTCTAGAAAGGGGCTAGGCATGTCCCAGAGACCTGGACCAAGTAAGACCCAAAATTCAAAATGTAGCACATAAGAATAATCTACATTGACTTGAAGATAATGGCTACCGTGGTCTCTGCCACATCTCTTACCCTGTGTCTCTTCCAAGTGTCCTACATGTCTCTCCTCTGCATGACTAGCCCGCATCCCTCTTCCCTTTGTTCTATTTCCCTTTGTTTGTCTACCTTGCTCCTTCTCAGCTTCCCCCACTCAGTAAGTTCCATCCATGGCACACTGGGATGTGTAATCCAAGGTGCTGCATGTAAGTGGGGTGGCAAAAATGGCACCTCCCCTTCACAGAGGGGCAGCTGTAATAAAGTCACTAGCTCGGTCGCTCTCATGGCCTTGCACACTCTGGCACACACCCTCCCCTCTCCTGCCACCAGGTCTGTCCCCTGGGTTCTTCCCATCATTTTCATGATTTCAGTTTCTGGGGCCTGCAGCCACAGGCAGACATGCAACACTAATCACGGAAATGAGTTCTGAGTCAAAGACACAGCAAACACAGGGTCCCTGCATCCAGGAGAGACTCAGAGCCTGACAATCTTTCCACCTTCCCCTTGTTAGAAAACAACTCCTCCAAATAAACTGAGGGCTCTGATTGGCTTTATTAAACGATTCATCCCATCTAGCAAGTAGAAAGTCTCTCTGAGGAGCTGTTCAAAATGAGAGGTTTTTACAGCCAGAGAGAGGGTGGGAAAGAAATAGAAGATTATTTCAGACAAAGCTACGGTCCCTTGGGGAAAGACAGGGGATCTTGTCATGCAGATCTCCTCACCAGGAAATGCTGACCAGGAGACTCTAGACCAATTGGTTTAAAAGGCCACTTTTGAGAGAGGCTGAAACTGCAGTTGGGTTAAACAGTAAGTCCTGGTGGGTTTGACATAAACAATTCCATTTTGGGCCTGCTATTTATTTATTTATTCACCAACATAGTCTCTTTTTATTTTTTTATTATAATTTTTTTTAAAAGATTTTATTTATTTATGCATACAAGAGTTGGGGTACAGGCCAAGGCGTGGCAGGGGGCATAGTTGGAGTATTCACCAGAGACAGAGTGGGGAGCAGAACTGAGATATACTGCTGAGGGTGTTACAGGGCAACCCTAATATAAAATGGGTTTCCCTCACTGGGTCCTCACCCATGCACTCAGAAGACTTTTTATAATAAGCCCCAACTGCAGGCACACACGACAAAAGTTATTAAAGGATTTTATTTTACAAGAGAAGGGGAATAAAGTAGTAATAACACAAAGAAAAGAGAGGGATACAAATCTGTAAATATCTACCAGATCTTCCGAGCTGGAACACAATGGCGCATTGAGAGCTGGCTCTGAGTCAAGTGAGATGGCTCCCAAGGAAGAGAGAGCCCAAGGCTCACCTCTCTGGTTTTATAGGCAGCCTGGCTGCTTAACTCCACCCTCAGGTCCCAGTGATCCACCCTTCGATAATCATCTTATCGGATTTGTGGTTCTGGGACACTGGTGGTCTGGAGTGGGGGTTGGAGTCCACACACCCATCTGTGTAATCCATACAGGACGACCCTTCCCACTAACAATGTAATAAATATATGTTTTTTTAAATTACTCCAGCAGAGCTTGTCCCAGCAGGAGAGACCCAGCTGTCTACCTCTTCTTGCACAGTAGCCTAACCCTATAAAGTCCTGCTCTCCCTATTTTGGCTTGTGATTTTCACTCTGCAGCTGCCCAGAATCTCCCCTCACAGACAATTGTCAGTAAAGCCTGTTCAGTCTGATACTCGTGGCCTCCTTTTGTTAGGGGGAAAGGTCATCCTAAATGCATGACACAAGTAGGTTTATGGACTCCAACCCCTGCTCCAGACCAACAATATCCAAGAACCACAAATCCTATAGGTCATCATGGAAGAGTGAATCACTGGGACCTGAGGGCGGAGTTAAGCAGTCAGGCTTGGCATAAAAGCAGACATGTGGGCCTTGGGGGGCTCTCTTCATTTGGAGCCAGCTCTCAGCATGCTGTTGGGTTCCAGCTTGAAGAACTGGTAGGACATTTACAGATTTGTATCCTCTCTTCTCCTTGTGTATTTCATTACTTTATTCCCCTTCTTTTGTAAATAAAACCCTTTATTAACCTTTGTCGTGTGTGCCTGCAGTTGGGGCCTATTATAAGTGCCTTCCGAGCACACGGGTGAGGACCCAGTGAGGGAAACCCATTTTATATTAGGGTTGCCCCATAACACTTTCTTTTCTAACATCTTGGTTCTTTTTGCCCTGGACTGGGGGTGGAGTCCTATGTTTGTGCCAACCTATGTTTGTGGCATTTGTTCTGGACATCCTTGCCCCCCAACAAGCTCACCACTAGAAGTCCAATTCTGGGCTTCCCTGATGCCTAGGGGTTAAGTCTCAGCCCTATCACCTCAATCCCACATATGGCGCAGCAGACCTCTGCTATCTCATCTGCTGCTCCCCTCAGCAGTGTATTTCAGTCAATCTGTCTATTCTGTCGCCCACTGTCTCTGGTGAGTCGTCTCACGTGCCACACCACTGACCCCATTTCCTCTCTGCAAAAATGAAAAAAATAAATAAAAGTCCAATTCTATCCCTCACTGTAAAATTGTCTCCTTTAACCTGACTCACCCACCCCCCTTCCTCCTCTTCAGGTAACCACTAACTTGGCTTTATAGTCTAAAAGTTTACCTTTTGTTCCGTTGGGGTTTTTTTAGCACTCTTCTCTGTAGAGAATCCAAATCCTGTGAATACCTGATGATATTACCTACCAGCCTGGTCTAATGCTTCACACATATTATTCATTTAATTCCAAAACAACCTGATAAGATTCCCACGGCTACTTTCCCCAATTCACAGATGAGGACAACTGAGGCTCAGAGAGCATTAAGAAAATAGCCCCAGAAGCCCAGGATGCTGGCCACAGAATCAAGCTCTCAGCCTGATCCTACCTCCATATGTTACAGGGCAGGGAGAGGGGCACCACAGAACCCTGAAAAATGCCCATTCTAAATGGGTTCTGTCATCTGCCACATCAAGACAAACATGTAAGACCTTTAATGGAAAGAAACTTTGATACAATTAATAAACAATAAAGAAAAGACAAAGAATAGAGTTAATAAATCAAGAATCCAAATTTACCCACCCCCTCAAGGGTAAAAGTCCAGCCAAATAGGATTGGCCCAAAGCCAGGCCCAAAAGCCTGCCACACGTCTAAAGGACCTTTTGGTAGAGACCTATAGAAAAGGGTCAGAAAGAGTCAGACAAATCTGGGAGGAAAAGAGCAAAATCAAAATCAAGATGAAAGCTGCCACTGTTAAGTTCCCCCACGGGTCTCTCACCCACATCTGTCCCAACCAGTCCAAGACCAAAAAGCAAGCGCAGTTTCTTCACATGTCCCTCTGCTCCACGTGCCTCCTCCAGGTCTCCTTGTTGCTCTCCATCCTGCTTCCTTCTTCCTCCCTTCCTTCCTTCTTGTCGCCTCTTTAGCATCATCTTATCCCTGCTCAGCTCCACCCTACATAGGGTGGGGCAGGGATCCTGGAACATCCCCTTTTCCTGGGGACCACCCTGTTAAACCAAGGCAAGTAAAACATCAGTTCTCAGTGAAAAGGGAGGTGAGGATGCAAATCAAAAAGAAGGTGTCTGGGCTTGTTTTTTGATTTGTTTACGTTGTGTTTTGTTCTTACTAGGTTCATAAAGAAAGCCTGGGGCCCAGAGTAAAAGGGATAAGAAGAGACTCCAACACAACACGAAGGAGAGCTATCTAGCCATCCGAACTGCATCTTTTAAAGAAAAAGTCTGGGGTCTCCCTGATGGCACAATGAGTTAAGCAACACACTATGAAGCAAACCGCAGCCACTGCAGCACGAGTTCAATCCCTGCTGCCGGCCAGGGAGGGGACCCACATGGTGCGGCAGACCTCT
>JAGFMF010012286.1:4758130-4825999 GCA_019455555.1 Galemys pyrenaicus | reverse complement strand
CCTCTCCTGCTGTGCCCGCTGCTCCCCTCAGCAGTGTACTTCTGTTGATCTGCCTGTTCTGCTCCCCGCTCTGTCTGTGGTGAATCCTCTCACCCCCACCCCCACACCTCTGGCCTGCACCCCAGTGCTTGTATGCATAAATAAATAAATTTTTTAAAAAATAAAGAGAAAGTTTGCCATAGCATTCAAAAGCATAGTGGAATTATTAAGTATGGTTAGCTCCAATTGGGTGGAGGGGGAGTGGTTTGGAGTAGCCCCAAAGAGCTGGCTTAAAAACTCTCGTTGCCCTGAGCTCTGGGACAATTCTGTAATCTAATTCTTTAAATCCAGAAAATAAGCATAAAGAATGCCAGCAAATGCTCACTTTGAAATATTAAACTCTTCATTTCAAGAAGAAAATGTTCTGTGGATAATCTGGCAGGAAGGAGTGGAAAGATTTTTTTAGTCTATTCTACAGACTTTTCCATTGCTTGACCTCTGGACAATGACCATGAGCTACTTTTACAGATGAAATAATATAAAAATTATTTTAAATGATTTGAAAGAGCATTTGATGATGAAGAAATGTTTGTGATATCAATTCAATGAAAAATGACATAAATAACATTTCACAATGTAACCTTTTTTCTTTCATGTTTATTTTTATATACCTACACATTGACAGTAGCTCGTGGGTGGTAGTATGATATGTGGATTTTAGTTTCTCCTTTTTTCTATAGTTTACACATATCAGCTGTGTAGTTAGATAAGACAAAGGTGTTTTTGAAAAGGAGTGAATCCTTGATAGGGATTAAGCTTCCAAGATAAAAAGGTTAGAGCAGAAGCAGGGAATGGGGACAGCAGGTTTCTAGTTTGGGGGAGAGGACAAAGATTTGAACCCAAAAGAAGGTTTATAAAACCTGTACAGTAAATAAATGATCGGTGCACTGGTAAAAAAAAATGAAATAATAGGAGTCTAGAAAATTGAAAAAGATGGTACAAAGAAATGATGGTGAGATGCTGAGAGGTAAACAGTTCACCTTAAGAGATTCAGGCAAGATGGTTCTAGCTCTGTAGAAAAGTGGAAGCAAAGTCACCACCTGGAACATGAGACTTGGGATTAGAAGAGAGAAAATGGAACTTGGGGGCCAGAGGAAAGCAAGAAAAAAGAGGGAAAACTCTTGGGACAGCTTTGAACAATGCCTAGTACAAAGTAGTGCTCAATACAACTTGGTGGAGTGGGTGATTAATTGGGTGGGTGGTTAAGTGTTTGGGTGGTAGGTTGGTGAATTGTTCTATTGGCTAGTTAACCAGTTAGCTGGCTGATTGGTTGGTTAATTATCTTTAAGAGACGAGAATGTATTATTCTTAAGTATTAAAATATTCCAAATGTGTCATTAAAGAATTATAGAGGGATAGGGTCAGATTAGGTGCCTCTTAAGAACTATAACCACAAGATTAATTTCTTCCTGATTTCTTTTGATGACTCTGTCTTTCCCGAAAAAAAATAAGGACCTAAACCAATCCCCTTGACCCCTTTGGATTTCAACTGCATCAGCAGGGGGCAAGCCCATGCCCGCTGCTCATATCCCACACTGAATGTTCCCTTGAGCCTATGGCTTTCTCATCCTCTGGTTTTTCAGCCCCAGGAACAGCCTCCACAGGAGCATTCTTAAAGTACAGAGGGATACACGTCCCCAGGGAATTGACCCTCAACCAAAGGGGACAGAATCAAAGGGCAGGGACATCCCTGTCCCTCAGAGGACTGTCTGAACTGCATTCTCCACAGCTCCTCTGAAGGTTGCCCACGATTTTGACCTTCTCAGTAATGGACACTTTACCACCACTTTGTCCTTCCCTGACCATTATCCCCATTCTTTCATTCTAGTTTCCGGAGGTCACCTCCTGAATATATCAAAATCTACACCTCAGCCCTCATCTTAGGTACTACTTTGGAGTGTACCCCAAGCAAGACACCCACTATTCACTTCATGGGGGTTGTATTGTACTTTATGCTACAACCACTCAAGTCCTCCCTCACCCAGCTGCTAGGTACCCACAGGGATTTCCTTGACTGGAAAGAGCTGTTGCCTCCACAATCACTTGATGGGGATGCCCATATGAAGGGACCAAGACTTATGGTCCCTTCACCGCAACCTGCGATAGACCTAAAGAATCACCCAGTTTCAGAAGTGGATTGGCCGAGGCCTCCATTTAGATTGTATCACAGCTCAAATTCCCCCTCTGGCCAGTCCTTCTTCAGTCCCTTTTTCCTCACACATGCTGATCCCAGAGTTCTCTCTAATAAACCTACTATATATTCATCTTTGCCTCAGTGTCTATTTTCAGGGAAATTTCTCTGCAACATTTCCAGATCACTGCATTCTCAATGCCTAGACAGTGCCTGACTTATCAATATGTACTATATACTTAGCAAGTATATTGAGTCATTAATTAAGGTTGGGTTGCTCTCTGTGGAGACTCTACTAATCTCAGTGGGGACATCACGCCAGAAGAAGTCCTCCTTCACTTGAATCAGCATCTCTGCCATTTTGAAACCTGGACACATCGTCGTTGAACAGCAGCTCCCAGTGGCCTGGGTACGGGGCAAATTTCACAGTTCATTTCTCAGAGGCATTTTATCTTCCTTCTAGTCACAAATCCAAGGCTACAAAAGCAAAACCCAACTCAGCCCATGAAGATCTCAAGTGGGAGAAGTAAAATCTGTGTTTCAAATGGCATGTAGAAGAGAGTCCAGGTGTGGGTCCAGAAGAGGAAATGAAATTGCAAAATGTATGTGGCATCAAAAGAAGTACCGAGCTGTAAATAAATCACTTTCCCTGTGTGTTCATTTTCTCTGCATATGATTAATTGTCCAAGTTTGAAAAACAACTATATTCTGGTTGCTGCCCGTTGAGAAGGGTTTGGCTTTAGTGGCTCCTCTGCCCAGCAGCAGGGAATTGGCAGGCTAATGACAAAATTCAGCAGTCTGACCTTTACAGCCACATCTGCTTGGGATAAGGCCATAGAAGGTCAGCCATGCTGGGAGCAGAAGACAACAACTAGGTCCAAAATCTAAAGAATTGCCTGGTGCTGGTAATGAAGTCACATTGTTGACTGTCTTCTTTTACAAAGTGTCTGGGTATAAGCATCAACCTTTCAACTGGCTATACCACTTAAAAATATATTGATGACGATATTTAAAAAACTGGCAACTCCAATGTTGGTAGGATGTGGTGAAAAAGGAACACTTTTACACTACTGGTGGGAATGCAAACTGGTCCAACCTCTATGGAAAGCTGTGTGGAGGATCCTCAGTCTACTAAACATGTAGCTACCTTATGGCTCAGCAATTCCACCCTTAGAGAGCTACCCAAAAGACACAAAAACATTAATTCAAAAGAATACATGCACCCTTATGTTTCTCACAGCATTATTTATAACAGGTAAGACTTGGAATCAACCCAAATGTCCAAAAATAGATGACTACATCAAGAAAATGTGCTATAAAAAATAGATGACTGGATCAAAAAGATGTGGTACATATAAACAATGGAATACTAGTCAGTAATCAAAAAAGATAAACTAATGACATTCGCAACAACAGGGATGGAGCTAGAAGGGATTATGCTCAGTGAAATAAGTCAGAAGGCAAAAGAAAAATATTGGATGATTTTACATTTAGGAGGAATCTAAGGGTACCAAATAAGGGATCAAGGGGAAAAAAACAATAACAATTTAAAAAGATCACAGCACAACAAAAATAAAAAGACAAAGACGAATCAGAAGCACTTTGTGGGGGCAAAGGGAGAGGGACTGGGGTGAGTGCAGGAAGAGCAAAGGAACTGAGGTGATGCTGCCCTGGTGAAATGGTGGTGGGAATTCCATGGGACTACAACTAATGTCAAATATATATAAATAAAGAAAAAAAAATATGGTGTGTATATATATATATATACAATGGAATATTATTCAGTAATCAAAAAAGATAAATTAGGCCATTTGCAGAAACATGGATGGAGCTTGAAGGGATTATGCTCAGTGAAATAAGTCAGAAGGAAAAAGAAAAACACTGGATGATCTCACCTATAGGAGGAATATAAGGGATCAAGGAGGTGGGTAAATAAAACATCAACAGCAACAACAAAAACTCAACAAAACAAAAATAAACAGACAACTCCAAATCAGGGACATTCTGCAGGGAAGAGGAAGGGATTGGGATCAAGGTGGGGAGGGGAAGAGCACAAGGGACTATGGTGACAGTGAACAGGAGAATTGGTGATGGAAATTCTATGGGGACTACAGCTAGAAAAGAAAGCAATAAAAATAAATAATAAATAAAAAAATTTTAAAGTATATATTAATGATAAATTAGCTACAAGGATGTTGATCAGAGTATTTTATAAAACAATGGCAAAAGTATGGGAACAGCCTAATGTCCGTCTGAAGGGGATTTGTTACGTACATCATGGTCTCACAGGCCAGGGAAAGGAGTCATTAAAAACGATGTGAAGCAAAGCAAAAGAATAGACAAAATCAAACCAAAACAAACCCTTGAAATCTGACTGCAGAACTGAGACGATCAGAAAGGGTGCAGGTGAGAGTCAAGGGGGACAGGGCCTAACAGATTGTGAATTAGTGGTGCTTTGGAGTCAGCCACCAGTGACATTCGTGATAACACATCTGCAGAGGTGCAAACCTGTACTTCTAAAATATACAGCGCTGTAATCAATGCTACCTTCATAAACACACTTTCTATTTTTTTTTAAGATTTATTTATGCATACAAGAATTGGGGTGTAGGCCAGAGTGGGGTGCGTGCGTGCATGTGTGTGTGTGTGTGTGTGTGTGTGAGACAGACAGTCAGACAGACAGAGAAACAGAGTGGGGAACAGAACAGGTGGATCTACTGAAATACACTGGTGAGGGGACTAGCGGGTGAGACTGGAGAGGTCTGCTGTGCCATGTGGGTCAGCTCCTGGCCAGGAATCGAACTCATGCCTCAGTGGCCAGCAGTAGCTTGATAGTACTGTGTCTTTAACCCCTGCATCACCAGGGAGGCCCAACACACATTTTTTTAAGTGATGTTATGATATATAATTATATTTGTGGGCATATACAGACATGCCTGATGTACTGTTAAATAAAAAAGGCAGTGTATACCATATTCTTCCACTCAAAGTAAAGGAAGGAGGAAGGAAGCAAAGTGGCTAGAAGGAGGTGACAGGAAAGGGACAATGTGGTTCAAATCTGTCATCTCAAATTGCTCAGTGGAAAGTGGCCTGAGTCCTCCTGAAGTCCCAAAAGACAGCAGTTGATCTCAGGGCAATTTTTTCAAGGACCCACTTTTCAAGGACAGAAGGAACAAAAAGAAAACATAGTCATGTGGTAAATCAACAGTCTTCTTTCTACTTTCTACTCCAAGATCTGCTTCCAAACAGCTTCCTGACTGGGCCTGTTTCCCTAATGCAGAATGGGGTTTGTTCAAATTTGACATTCCTAATTAAAGAACAATTTTAAGGTGCATTTTAATTGATTATAGATCCCCACTTTGCCTCTTCTTAGCTTCTTTTGTCTCTACTGATGTTCCCACACTATACCCAACTCTCTAAAAGGCTACTCACCACTCCCATCTGTTTTATATATTGGATTCCTTTTTTCTAAATATTCTGCTAAATTAAAACATTTTTAAAAAAACATTGATCTAGTCAAGCTAAATCGCTCATTGATGAACTGAGGTCCAGAGGGATTGAGTGATTTATAAAAGAGATGAAGGAAAACCAGTGAGAGGCAAGAGCTCTTTTTATCCCACCCTGGTAGTGACTGAGCTAAACAGGCAGTTACTAAGCAATCAAGCCAGAGGGAGTAGCACATTGTGGCAAAGAACTTGAACTTGGGTGCACTCGTATGTTTAAGCCCTGTCATACATGCCTCTAAATGTGTTGTGAGGAGGGATTGAGGAAAGGCACAGAAAACATTTAACACAGCACATACTCAACCATGTAGGCTGTTGTTATTGACTAGCTGGTATTACCATTACTTCTAAACATTTCTTGTCTCTGAAGCTTCACTATAAGTCATTGAAAGTATTGCCCAAGGTGACCTGGTTTTGTGAGACAACTGTGACTTTCACTCCTCTTTACCTGACCAGTTCCTATTTATTCTTCACATCTCAGTTGAAATAACCCTTCCCTTTGGAAGTCATCTCAGACCACCCAGAAGGCATCAGTTTCCCTGTTTTACACTCTCGTAACATCCCAAATCTCTCTTGCAGCCTTCATCCCAATTATCATCAGGTAATTACTTATGCAATAATTTGTTTGAGCCCTGCTTTTTCCTACACAACAAGCTACAATACAGGCTCTCCAAAGACAGCGAAACACACCAAATATTCTATGTGCTCCCTTCAACATTCCTCAGCCTCTTTTGCAATTAATTGGGGTCTTGTTTCTAATCCTGGCTCATGGGCTGAGTACAGGATTGACACAAGTCGCTTGGCTGATGCATAGAAAAGCTGGCAGTCATCAATTCCCTGCTACAGTGATTGGCAATGTTCCATCAGCTTGGGTCCCAGAGGAGTACCCTCTGTGAATCCACATTGGATATGTAGCATGAATGGGAAAAAGACTTTTATCATGAGGAAAATGCAAATCAAAACCACAATGAGATGTCACCTCAAACCAGTGAGACTAGCCCATACCGAAAATACCAGAAACAACCTGTGTCGACAAAGATGTGGCAGGAAAAAAGGAGCCCTTAGACATTGTTGGTGGGAATGTTAACTGGTTCGGTATGACGTTTTCTCAAAATATTAAAATTAGAACTACCATATGATCTAGCAACTCCACTCCTACTTGTCTATGCAAAAAGCACAAAAACACTAATACAAAGGGATATATGCATTTAACGAAACACTATTTACAATAGTTAAGTTATAGAAAAAACATAAATGCCCAAAGACAGATGGGTGGATTAAAAGATATGGTATACATACACACCAAAATATTACTCATCTATGAAAAGAGAAGCAATTTTATCATTTGTCACAATTTGATTAAAAGTGGAGGGGATTATGACAAGTGAAACAAGTCAGAAGGAGAAAGACAAATACCAGATGATTTTAATCATATGTGGAATACAAATAAACAGATAAAACTAAACCAAAACAAACCTAAAATTCTGAATGTAAGATTGAGGCCACAAGAAGGGCCTCCCTGGTGGCGCAAGGGGTTAAGTCTCAGCATTGTGAAGCTGTCATCTGCCACTAAAGCACGAGTTCGATTCCCGGTCATAGAGGGGACCGGGCACAGCAGACCTCTCCTATATCACCAACTGCTTCCCTCAGCAGTGTATTTCAGTCAATCTACCTGTTATGCTCCCCATTCTGTCTCTGGTGAATCCTCTCACTCCCCATACCTCTGGCCTGTACCCCAGTTTTTCTATGTAAAAATAAATAAAATCTTTAAAAAAAAAAAAAAAGAATTGAGGCTACCAGAGGAGGGTGGCATGAGGAGCATAGTTCTTTTGGTTGTGGGTGTGATATGCTAACATAAATCTGAAAAGGTATGAACCTATGACTCTAAATCACATGCCGTGTTGTGAAAAACAACAAAAAGAAAAAACCTGTGTTGCATCAAGTCTCTGGGACTTCAAAGTTAATTTGTTATAGCAGCATAACCTAGCTTATCTGGACCAATACACTACTGTATTCCCAGAATCCAATAGTGTTGGGCACATAGAAAGTGCTTGTGAGTATTTGTTGAATGAATGAATAAATAGCCTCTGAAACAACAGATAAAGTGAACTCCATGTCAATGGAGAAAGACAGCTCTCTGCTACCAAAAAAAAAAACAACCAACAAAAAAAAAAGACTGAGCCACTAGTTAGTTCCATAAGTGAAATAGCAGCATCCCTGTTACCCACACAGACAGATGTTGGATATGCAGGCTCCTTGACCTTGAAGCTGCCAGGCTCTGAGTCATTGTCATGTTGTTGCAGGTCACAGAAACACTCAGTGAGGCCGAGGACGATTAGGTGCTCAACAGAGTGATAAAATCCACTACAACAAGAGCCATTAGTCACAGGGCATTATTCAGAAATTGTTGCAATTTATAATATTTATGAATTGATCTGCAGGAACCCATAAACATTGCTCATCAATATAACTAATTGGCATTTATGAGTTTGTTTGGTTGCCTTGAAGAAAAAAGGGACATGGGCCTGCTGGTGACGATGGCTGGGTGTTGGTGTTCTGACAATTCCCCTGGATTGGGAACTGAGTGAAAGTAGAATATCTAGGAAGTGGAGGAAAACCCAGTGTAGAAAGAAGGAAGAGACCGTGAACAATGGTGGGCTAGTAAGCAAGTTACCACAAGGAGCAAGCAGGGCCTTAATCACAGGAGGAAACTGGGAAAAGTACAAACATGTCTCTCCACTCCGCTCTCCCCTCAGGTCTCAGGTGAAATAACTCACAGAACAAGGGTGTTGGGGTATTTATACATAACTCCCATGAGTTACTGGTCAAAGGCATCTCTGGAAGCAGGGGGCATTAATTCCTTGATACTCTGAACTGCTATTCATTGGCAGTTTGGATTCGGGCAGTTCTGGCGAGGACACAGATACTGGTAACAGATGTTGGTCAGAGCACACTGAGGCAATGGGTATCTCCTGCCTCTACTTACCTGTCTTGATGGAAACAAAGAAACCCAGAACCATAGTTGGTGAATGCCTTCTCTGCACCAGACATTGTGCAGGGAGGTGTGAATAAAGCCTTGAGCATGACAGGCTCACAGAGTCTGCAATCTAGAGGAGACCCAGACAGTCCCAAAAGAGGGGTAAAGTTATAGCTGGGGATTTGGGAATCCAGTGAAGAGGCTTCTCACTCAGCCTGCTAGAAGGGCATGTCAGGGAAGACTTCCTATAGAAATAGACTGCACTTGGATCATGAAAATGAGTCCACAGAGACCATCTAGGGAAAGTGATGTGGGAAGAGTGTTTCAGACAGAGGGAACAGCATGGGCAAAGGTGCAGAGGCATGAGAAAACATCCAGTTTTCAAAGAAGTACAAATCTTCATGAGGGTTGAAAGGCAGGACAGAGGTAGCTAGAGAGGTAAGGACAAGTGAGAGGAGTTCAGTCTGAAGAATTTGAGATTGGGGTTGCTTGTTGATTTAGCTAAAGTACAATCATGAGTCACTTAACAACACAGAGCATTGTCAGGTGATTGTCATTGTGTGCACAGTATAGAGTTAACTACATAAATCCAGATGGCCCAGCCTACTACACACCTAGGCTGCACGGTGCAGCTCACTGACACCACTGCCATATGTGTGACCTGTCACTGACAGAAAGTTCACTAAGTGATGCATGACTGCCGTCCAGGGAGGGGTGCCAGAATTAGCATAAATGACTCAGGCCCTAAACCCGGGATCAGAATCAGGACACTTAACTAGCCAGGTTGAGCAGGTCCTTCCCCTTCTTGGGCCCCTTCTCATCTGTCATCTAAAGGAGTTGCTAGATGATTGGCTAGGCCCCACCCTTTCATTCATTCATTCAACAAATACTTTTTGAGTTCCAAATTTTTTCAGGCACTTTTCCAAATACAGGGGCTAAGAGTAGTGAGAAAAATCTCACCTACCATAGACTTACCCTTCTTGGAGGAAAAACAAAAAGTACATAAGTCATACATCACTCAAAGAAAATCCTATGATGAATACAGCAGAATTGGGAGTGATAGGTGAGCAGGCCTCTCTGAGAAAGTGACATTTGATCAGAACTGTTAGTAAAGTAAAGCAGAGAGTCCTGGGTATACCTGGAGAAAGAACATTCCAAACTTGGTGTGTTCAAAGAGTAGCAAAATGAGGGGATTCAGGTCAGAGAGAGCAAGAGTCAGGTCCAGAAGAGACTCCTGGCCAAAGAGCTTATGATTTTATTCTGAACTTGAAGCCACAGGAGAGTCTGAGCACAAGAGTGATATGCTCTGACCTACTATTCAAAATGTTCACACAGCCCAAAGTGGAAAAAACAGAGGCCCACTCACTCATGGATAAATAAAATACGGCATAGCCATTCAATGGAATATGATTCAGCTGTAAACAGGAATGAAGGGCCTCCCTGGTGGCACAGAGGTTAAAGTCTCAGTGCTATCAAGCTATCTGCAGTCACTGTGATCTGAGTTCAATCCCCAGCTGGGGAGGTGACCCACATGGCTCTGTGGTTCACCCACTACTCCCCTCAGCAGTGCATTTCAGTCCATCTGCTGTTCCGCTCCCCACTCTGTCTCTGGTGAATCCTCTTACCCTCGCACATCTGACCTGCACCCCAGTTCTTGTATGCATAAATAAAATGAATCTTTAAAGAAAATTATAAAAAGTAGTGCAGTATTGATGCGTGCTACCATGAAAGCATCATGCTAAGGCAAGAAGCCAGTCTCTCCCCAGTCTTCTTGGGAGAAAAACAGCCATCCACCAATTTCTGTCTGCTGCATTTTCAGGCACTAGAGACTAAAGCTTCCAAAGGGCCCAGCTTGGTCTGGAATTCACATCAGGACAATGTAAGGCCAAAGACCCAGGCTCACTGCAGTAACAACAGCACTCGAGGTGCCCTAGTGATCAGAGCACTGAATTGGGTGATGGGGTAGGGTGGGGGCAGAGTTTTCCAGAAAGAAATATTGCTTAAATGAATGACCCTTAAGACCCCTGACATTCACAAAATCTTAAGATTTGAACTTTAAGAAGATTTGAACAGATAAACTGTTTACAGTTGAAAACGGCTTAGTGCCTTTTAACAACGACGGCTTGTTCAACCAGGCTGGCACCAGTCTTGAACTGCAAGCACAGCATGGCAGCGTTTTGTGCCTGGCAGGGCTCAGCAGAAGAACTGGGTTCAGGGGCAAAGCAAAGCTCTGTATTTATCACCAGCCCCTCATGTCAAGGCTTGGCCTCCCACCCCTCTGGTCCCCCTCAGAAAAGTGACCCCACAAGACAACCACAGGGGTCTCCAGCTGACGCCTGCTGTCTGCTCAGCTGAAATGCATTTCCCCGGATCACACCGTGATGGTCCTGGCCCTCACTCGAGCTGCAGATGGCAAATGGAGCGCTCATCTCCGCCCCTCGTCCCCTGGCCCGCTGCTTCCACATTCCTTGACAATAATGCTGTTTCAGAAGCTGGTATCGGAGCCAGCCCTTGCTAGGCACAGCAGGGTGGGCAAGGCAGAAGGAGAGCTGGCAAGGCGGGAAGTAGGGGCTATTTATTTTATGCTGGCCCCAGCAGCCTGAAAGCACTGTGAAAAGTGGGCAGCAAGACCACAGCAGATGACAGAGCTTTATCAGGTAAGGGGTGGGGGGTGGGGAGTCGTGCAGGAATACCACGGCTCCACTTGCCAAGTCTCAGAGACACCTGCGTCTCATTTAACATAAGGAAGGTATTATGAGGAAGGGCTGCCATCTTCCCCAGATGCAGACTCTCACTAAATCTTGTCTACTCTGTCTCCTAAATCTCTCCCTGCTTGCTCTCCAGTCCCACCCCACCTGCTCAAAGCACTATCATCTTTACCTGGAGGGCTGCATTTCCCCCCAGTTCTCACTCTGTTTGAGCTCCTTGGCCACAAGTGTTCACCCAAAGACCAGAGTGATCTTTCTGAGCTGTGGGTTGGACTATGCCTCATTCTTACAACTCAACAGTGGCTCCCCAAAGGGTATTGTCCGGCATCTTTACTCTGGCTCCTAAGGCCCTTGACACATTGAGTCTGGCCAAATCCATCCCCTTGAAGCATCAATGGAAATGAGAGTGTGTGTGGCTGGTGCCCTGTGGGTCCCTTTGCCTCGACTCTAGCAGCAAGGGAATCACTTGTGCATGTCGACTCTCCCTGGCAACTGAAGCCCACTTCCCTTGTATGCAAGGCAGGGCGTCAGTTCTCCCCCTGCCCACCATCCCTCAAACAAACTGGCGGAAGACAGCGTAGACCTCAGCGCCAGTACTCTTTGGGTGGTTGTAGTGGCAGGAGGACACAGGGCAGGTTCGCTATGATTCGAGCAGACAGGTAAAGGAGGAGTCTTGGAGCCCTCAGTGCCTTTTTCCAGCTTTTATTACTCTTCACATCAGAGGCGACCAGGTGCACAGCAGGTAGGGAGGCCGGGGGCCAGGAGGTTGGCAGACCTCCTAGCCCCCGGCAAATCTTCCCTGTCTAGGCTCTCCAGCCTCTGCTCTCCTCTTCTTCTCCTTACTCTTCTCTTTCTGCTCTCTTCTCTGCTGCGTCCTCATGACCTTATGCAACCCCTGTCTCAGCGCAGGTGCACCCATTTGCGCATGCCCACACCCTACTTGAGGTGCCCACCATTAGGCGTGCATGCAGAACCACAGGTGTCCATCATCAACACCAATGGCGGGAGGGCAGAAAAGCCTGATCACTTTCCACTTACCTTATAGAGGGTTAACTGAGGTCATATTTGACGCTGGACTCAGAGTTGCTCATGTGTCTGTCCACAGCTTGATTATGTGGCCTTTCCTGTCACTTTACCTTCCTTGGCTCACTTCCCTGTTCTTCAACTGGTTTTGGGGTTGCCTCTCAGAATCGTGTTTGAGGGCAAACCTCTTTATCATTGTAGGGCAAAGGTTGATCAGGTCTTTCCACCCTCCCACCACTGATGATGGACACCTGAGGTGCTACGAGCATTCCAGGGTGGGCATGCGCAAGTGGGCGCACCTGTGTTGGACACGGGCATAAATGGGTGGCGTCATGAGGTCGCCAGAACTGTGAGGACCAACAGACAGAACTGTGAGGACTGACCAACAGTAGTGACGAGCGGCAGCAGCAGAGAGAGAAGAAGCAGCCGAGAGGGTGAGATGCACCGGGCGCATGCACGCCTGCCAGCCTCCCAGCCCCCTGGCATCCCTGCCTGCCATGTACCTGGCCACCTCTACTAAATAAAGCATGAAAAGCCACCGAGGGCTCCGAGACTCTCCTTCCTTGACCCATCTGCCCAGAACCATCCCAAACCTTGCTCCTGTGCCGCAACCTTCCTGTCGCTACAATCATTCAAATCTTTCTTCTTTGGGGAATGTAGAGGCAGGAAAGGCATCACACTGGGCAGGGTTCAGGATGGTTTGGTGGCTTTTTATGCTTTTATTAGTAGAGGCGGCCAGATACATGGCAGGCAGGGGCGCATCTCACCTTCTCGGCTGCTGCTTCTACTGCTGCTGCTCACGTTGGTCAGTACTGTCAGTTCTATTGGTCCTGTTGGTTCTGGCGGCCTCATGACGCCACCCATTTAAGCCCGTGTCCAACTCACATGCGCCCACTTGCACATGCCCACCCTGGAATGCTCGCATTACCACAGGTGTCCATCATCACAGTGGTGGGAGGGTGGAAAGACCTGATTGTTCTCTGACCCTACAGGGAAATCCTTGAAAAAGCAATCCTTTTCCAAACCAGGTTTCTTAGCTATTGGCACATTTGTTTCATGAATATGCCATGTTCTCTGCAGCCTCATGGCCTTTGCACAAACTGTTCCTGCTGTTTGGCATACTCTCCCTTCAGCCCCCTCCCCATTGCCTCTAGCTCTACTTTTAGCTTGGATCTACATTCTGTGGTTGACGCTTTATGATCACACACACACAAAAGAGTTTTGGTTCCCTTGGAATTCATTCTCACACTCTTTCTCTTTCATTTACCTTACCCTACCTTTACTTATTTGTTTGAAGGCCATATACCAAAAGATAAGCCCTATCAGAAGAGGAACTGTTTGTAGGATCAGCTCTGTACCCCAGAGTAGAGCACAAAACAGATGCGCAACATAGAGATGAATAAATGGTGCTTTGACTTCAAAGAAGAAAAAAAATGAAAGTATAAGATTACCCAGAAATGTAAATATTCATCACATTCACATTGGATAATCAAAGTCACCATCTTTTAATACATCCATGACCTGGCCTTCAATTAACAAACATCAGCTCAATCACCCTAAGTAGATATGTATGTTATTTATTTGACAAAGGGGGAAACTGAGTCAAAAATAGAGTAGTGACAAATAACAAGGGGCAGAGCTGCGATCTGAACCCAGAGAGTCTGGCACGAGAGGGCACTTGCTTAACCACTAAGCTCTCCAGCTTCTTATGACTCCAGAATGAGACTCCTTCCTCTCAGAAGCCATGGAATGAAGGAGAACGATCTGGGGGCAGATCACTCATTGGACCAGATCTTCATGAAGCACCTACTAGGTGCTAGGTGTCAGGCACAAAGATGATAAACAAGACAGACTGTTCTTGCCCTCTTCAAGCTTACAACACAGCAGAAAGACAGACAGTGAAAAATAAGTACACCCACAGGGGTATTATTACCATTGTAAATGCTAGAAAGACAATGAGCTGAGGAAGCACCTGATAACATTTAAATGAAGACCTGAAAAATGTGAAGAATTCAACCACCTTGAGGGACCCACCAGGCCTTATGAAATGTTGGAAGTTTTCCTAGGTGAAGTGGGAAGCCACTGGGGACAGGGGCTGGGGGCTGGAGATGAGTGTTGTAGTGCCAGGAAGAGGGCACAGGGCAGGTTCGGGATGGTTCTTAGCAGGCGGGGGGTAAAGGAAGGAGTCTTGGAGCCCTTGGTAACTTTTTATGCTTTTTATTGTCAGAGGTGGCCAGGTACATGGCAGGCATGGGTGCAGGGGGTCGGGAGGCTGGCAGGCTTCCCAGCCCCCGGCACATCTCACCCTCTTGGCTGCTTTGCTGCTCTTCTGTTCTCCACTGCTGCTTGTTGGTCTTGCTGCTCGTTGGTACTCTCGCTGCTTGTTGGTACTGGCGTCCTCATGATGCCGCCCATATAAGCCCATGTCCAAACTCAGGTATACCCACTTGCCCATGCTCACCTAGGCATGCACGCAGCACCGCAGGTGTCCATCATCATACCAGTGGCAGGAGGGCAGAAAAGTCTGAGACTTTTCTCAGCCCCTACAAGTGTTTACATTGATGTCACTCAGCTGTTTCGGGGACAGTGGGTGGCAGGAAGGTAGGAGCAGGAACAGAGAGGCCATCTCCCAGATCTGCAGGGGTTTAGGTGAGAGAGGAGGGTGGGAGCAGGGGAGATGAAAACACGGGTTCTGTTCAGGATACATTTGGGGGGAAGTGGGTGGCAGAACTTAGTGCTAGGTGGAGTGTAAGGGTTGCGCGTTATAGAAGAACCCAAGCTGACTCTTAGCAGCCGGTGGTGACTCAAATCTGGCTTAAACAAAACAGCTTTCACAAAGTTTCATGCAGGCAGTTCCTCTGTCCTCAAGGCGATGGCATCTTTCCCCAGGCTCTTCCTTCACCCTAGCAACCGCATCCCATAATAAACTGTCAGAGAACAAGTTTGCAAAGAATGAAAGTATAATTCAAAAGTTAGCCATTTTTATATCCTCATAATGTACCAAGCAAATTTTTCAGGTCCTTTTCCCAAATATCCTGTTTTTAGCAACCTTTGACCAGTGAAGCTTAGGGAGGTTGACAGATTTGCAACTACTCAGCGACAAAGGGGCATTCAAACTTGGAACTAACAGATTATCCCGCCACCCCACATTTCTTCATTCTGCATTTGAGAGGCTTAAAAAAACAGTAGATCATTTTCCCTCCTCTTGTAGGCCCTGAACACCCTAGGACCGCCAGCAGTTGCCTGTGAGGCCCGAGAAGTTGCCTGCAGGTACCACTGACACCTGGTTCTGAGACCACTGCGTAGGGCTATATGATCCCATCAGCTCCCAGCCAGCGCCCCAGTGCCATGCATCCCCTTCTTGGCCCAGAACTAGGAAACCTCAATCACAGCTCAAAAATACCAATACCATGCACATTTACCCTCGGTTCCTGAGACACCACCAAAAGAGAAAGGCAGAAGAAGGCAGCCTGAAACACTGACTGATCACACCTTTGTTTGGTTCAGTCTCTCCTCCAATCCCCTGCCTCATTTACTTTTTCGCCTTCATCATCTTTGATCTCTGGGTACATGTCATTCTACCCATTCCCACAGATAAACTGAAGATCGGTAAAGTGAAATTGAAACAGGGGGGCAGGGGAGGCAGCTCTGACTGAGACAGGGGCCAGAGGAGGACCCAAGGCCAGAGAGCCCCCAAAAAGCCCCTAAAGGCCAAAAGGCCACAAACCAGAATCAAGGGCTATAGCAACAGGGGCTATAGCATATCAGAGGACAGTGCCCAATACAGGTCACTGTCTATGGGTTCTCACCCGTGCGCACAATTGCAAGGGACCTCAGGCTACAGGAACAACAGTCATGGGGTTTATTTACAAACGGGGAAATGAGAGCGCTTATGTATCCACAAGAGGCTGGCTGCTCCATCTGGACAGCATCAGTGTTGGCAGTCACTGGTCACCAGTTCTAGGCAGCACTGTCCAGTAGCAATGGCCTACTACGGGCCTGCAGAGGCAGTGTTCCAGTGAACACCCAGTGTCACAGCTCTTGTGAGTTGTTGCTTTATGCCACCGACAAACAGCTCTTTAAGACACCAGGCCCAGAGCCTTTGGTGCTCCTTCCAGTCAGTGTCCCAGGACTGAGTCCCAGTCTCTCTCCCTCCTCAGAGGGTGGCTGCTGGAGGCTTCTCTCCTTTTTTCATAGGCTGGAACCCTCTTCTCCTCTTCCTCTTCAGGAGCTCTTCTTCCTCTGGGCTGCTGCTTCTCTGTCTGCTCCTCCAGGTCGCTCCGAATTCCCATCAGCTCGTTCTCCAAATGCCTGCCAATTTGTCCTAAGCTCCCTTTGACCTGGCCTTATATTCACTTCTTCAGGTGCCCCCCCCTCCACAGTCTGATTGGTCCATTTTCCTGAAGCTGATTGGTCCATTTTGCCTGCACCTGATTGGTCCATTTTGCCTGCACCTGACTGGTCCATTTTGGTCTGTTCCAGAATTCAGGAAGTGTAATTTACAAGACGAGCTCGGCTATCACTAACTTGTGCTGAGAGGTGGAGTTCTGTCAATCAACCCAAGGCTCACACCTGATTGGTCCATTCCACAATCCAGGCAGCACACTGCTACATAAAAGGTTCTTAGGAAGGACTGCCACACTAACTTGCAGGGGAGCCAGAGACCATTCCTCCTGCCCACTGCAGCCAGGTAACAAAATAACCTATAAGTTCAGAGCCAATTTCTAAAGCCAGACTCAGCTGAAATTCAGCAGCCTTCCCAATACACTCAATAGTCTGCTGTGAAAAAGCTTCTTAAAAGTTTACTTTTTATTGATTTTGTTCTGTATGCATTTTTACCACTGCAGCATCAGCCAAGAAGAGGGAGATGGTGAATGGGGCAGGGAGACAAGAGAAGACTTGAAACAAATAAGGGCATGACCTTAAAAGCAACTGTAATTTAAATTGAGCAGAAACTGGTTTCCTGCTATCTTTGCAGCCACTGCCACTACGTTTGCAATTCAGGACCAGATGCCCATGTATGAGGCTAAACATTGCCAACTCTTTTCTGATCAAATCTCCGTCCTTGCAAGAGCAGATTAAAAATGTTTCTGTAACTAACCAGGAAATCTAAGCTCTTCTAAAAGACCTATCTCACTGCACTAGGACTCCAGCCCCCCAAAATAGCCAGAAAGAATACAAGAGCCACCACATTCACAGGGGGCCGCATTCTAAGATAAATTCATAAAGGTCTTTGTGGAAGCCGAAGGCAGCACAAGGCACTGAGACACCAATCAGTGCCTCCTGCCACACCCTCGCTAAAACAATCTGCCCCCAATTACAACCCCCAGGTCCCCATTAGTCTCATGACTGATAAGCAGCTATTTCTCACAAATTCAGGCTGCACTGGAGGTAAAAATACTGAAACTCTTCTGTGACCATTGATAAATTAGCTCTGTGAATGCCTCCAAGAAACTCCATTTAAAAATCTAAAGATACATCATCTCATTCACTAAGAAATCTCTCAGTAAGGAGGGCTCAGGGCTGCTTGATTCTGCTGCTGAATAAGGAAGGACCTTGCTTTTCTTTGTCCCTCTGCTCTGCCAGCCATGGTGCAAACCACATCCTAAGGTGTCAGGCTTGTCCGATGGTGGTCCGGGATACCTGCTGCTAATGCTCCATGCTTAAGTCTACGAACAGGCGGGCTGAACCTTTCCCCAAATAAGACTTGCCTTTACTCCATGGGAACCTGCCAAGTCACATGACAGCCCCTAGCCGGATAATAGTCCCCCCGGGAAATGCACCCAGGGATGTCTGGCAATTTCTGGAATATTTTGAGTTGTCACAACTGGAGATGGGATGCTACTGGCATCTAGTGGGTGGAGCCAGGGATGCTGCTGAACATACTATGAAGCTCAGGAAGGCCCCCACAACAAAGAGATGTGCCCAAAAGTCCATAGTGCTGAGACGGAGAAACCCTGGCTTACATTAATCTAGATTGAGGTCCGTGAACTGCAGTCCATGGGTCACATTTGGCCTGCTGCCTGATTTTATAGGTGCCTTTTTACTGGAACAGAACCACACTGGTTCATTTACATATTGCCTGTGGCAGCTTTCACACTACCACAAGGTGCTTTTATGCCATTACACAGTTGTTGCACAGTTACATATGCCTCCCAAAGCTTAAAAGAGCTAAGCTGGCCTTTTTTCTGACAAAGTTGACTGACCCTGATTTAGATCCACCCTTAAAGCCATAGATGGGGAGAAGATACAGAGAAAATTCGGGTTCTGTTGAGAAAGAAGAGAACTTTCGATATTGGGAAGCAATAAACAGTAGCTACCACCAGAATAAAGTCTATTTCTGAAGGTCATATCATACAACATTAGCTCTCAGCAGAGAAATGTGTTTCCATGTCAAAAACTAGGGAATTAGGCATTACACAATTTTATTTAAGATTCACTTATTTATGCATACAAGAACTAGGGTATAGACCAGAGGTGTGGGGCGGTAAGAAAATCCACCAGAGACAGAGTGGGGAGCAGACCAGGCAGATAGATGGAAACACACTGCTGAGGGGAGCAGCGGGTGAGTCAAGAGAGGTGCTGCACCATGTGGGTTATCTCCCCAGCTGGGGATTGAACTCATGCTGCAGTGGCTGAGTTCTGCTTCATAGTGTGTTGCTTAACTCATTGTGCCACTAGGGAGGCCCTGTCTTAGACAATTTTTAAGTCAGTGAGAGGTGAAGCCTCTAACTGTAACAGGGTCGTCCTGGGAAAGGGGGAAGTTCCAGAATCCCGGTTCCACTCTAAGTGGGTAGAGCTGAGGAGGGAAAAAAGATTCTGCAGAGAGAAGGAAAGAAGGAAGCAGGATGGAGAACAGCAAGGAGACCTGGAGGAGGCACGTGGAGCAGAGGGACATGTAAAGAAACTGCACTTGCTTTTTAGTCTTGGACTGGTTGGGACAGATGTGGGTGAGAGACCCGTGGGGACATTAACAATAAAAGCTTTCATCTTAATTTTAATTTTGCTCTTTTCCTCCCAAATTTGTCTAACGCTTTCTGACCCTTTTCTGTGGGTCTCTACTGAAAGATCCTTTCTACATGTGGCAGGCTTTTGGGCCTTGCTTTAAACCAATCCTATTTAGCTAGACTTTTGCCCTCGGGGAAATGGGTAACTTTGAATGCTTAACTTAGTCACTATGTTCTTTGTCCTTTCTGTATTGTACCCTAATTGTATTAAAGTTCCTTTCCATTAAAGGTTTTATATGTTTGTCTTAATGCTCGGATGGCAGAACCCATTCAGAAAAGGCAGCTTTGTGGGTCCTAGCATGCTCCTCTCCCTGCCCTGTAACATAACCACCGCACAAAAGAAAAAAAAAAACAAGGACAATTTTTCCCCCTTCTACCTTCTAACCTTCTACCACAAAGATCACCAGAGAGTGGTCAGTCCTGAGTCTACAACATCTCAGTCATGTCTTGGTGGCAGTTCAAAACCACACTGAAATCAAGAGGAAAATACAGGAGTATTTTCTATTACTTCTAGGAGAGTTTCTCAGCAGAGAAAATCAGGAATGATATGAGAGAACCATCTCCAGAAAAATGGCCGCTGGACAACAATGCTATCCCATAATGCCCAGGGGTCCTCAGAGCATCAGTCCCTGCTAAGTAGTCCTTTCTCCTCAACAAGTCTAACTAGGGTTTCTGATCCTTGGAAACAAAGGATTCATGAGGAAGACCAGACCCCTAATCATCCCCTTTCCAGAACCCCCACCACCACCACCATTGCCTCAGGGGCAGAGTAAATATTTGCTCAGGAGGTTGACTGCCTTTCTTTTCCTTCAATCCAAGCCACCCAGGAATTCCTGACCTACTTGGCAGGAAGCTGAGCAGGCTCAGAAGCCTGACAGAACTTTCAAGGCTTAAAAACTAAGCAACCCAGGGGAGAAAATGCTATCTGACTTTTGATAGTTATTTTAAAGGTTTCTTTTAATAGCAACTCTAAATGGTTACTGGACTTGTCAAACCTAAGTCCGTATCAACTCCTAAAAATGACTAAGAGGAGGAAAAAATGTTTTAAGTGGAAAAAAAAATCCATGGCCATTTCTTTTCCGCATGTGATAATGTTACTTTGCTCCTCCTGCTCACACAGCCTCTCTTTAAGTTATCAGAAGCCCACCACTAACACCCTGTTCCTATTACTTCCCTATTTGATATTTTAATTGAAAGAGAACCATCCTATCCTGGCCAATATTCATTCCCCATCTGCTGCTTCTCTGGCTTTTTTCTGGGAGTACCGGGGCAACACTGCTTTCTGGAACAAAATCTACTCTCAGACTTCCTCTGGAATAGATTGTCTTTCCTGAAGCCAGAACCATTCACCTCCTGGCAACAAATCTGTCCTGGAGGTGTCCTTTAGGGGCCACCATCTGGGTTTCCAACCTGCCCTTTATGGGGTGGGGGATAGTGGTACTCGGGTTTTTTTGCCTCCACTGCTTCCAGTCCACTGTCCTCAGGCTGAAGCTTTGGAAATAGGGTCTTTCCATATGAACCACATCAAAGCCTGGTCAGTCAAATAATGATTCTAGATCAAATTGATTTCTCCCCAGCCCCATTTTGGAAAGTTGCTAGCAGCAGCAAGACCAAAGTGAACCCAGTGTAAACACATTCAGTGCATACACACCAAATAAGTGCTGGGTTTTACACATATATTGAGGAAAATGCAGACCATGCTCTTGTAACAGGGTGGTCCCCAGGAAAGGGGTAAGTTCCAGAATCCCGGTTCCACTCTAAGTGGGTAAAGCTGAGGAGGGAAAGAAGATTCTGCAGGAGGACAGAAGGAAGGGAGGAAGAAGGAAGCAGGATGGAGAGCAGCAAGGAGACCTGGAGGAGGCACATGGAGCAGAGGGACATGTAAAGAAACTGCGCTTGCTTTTTGGTCTTGGACTGGTTGGAACAGATGTCTCCCATGGGAGCTTAACAATGGCAGCTTTTGGCTTGGTTTTAATTTTGCTCTTTTCCTCCAGGATTTATCTGACTCTTTCTGACCGTTTTCTATGGGTCTCCACTGAAGAGTCCTTTAGACGTGTAGCAGGCTTTTGGGCCTTGCTTTGGGCTAATCCGATTTAACTAGACTTTTACCCTTAAGGAGATGGGCAATTTTAAATGCTTAAGTTAGTAACTATGTTCTTTATCCTTTCTGTATTATTCCCTAATTGTATTAAAGTTCCTTTCCATTAAAGGTTTTATATGTTTGTCTTAATGCGGCAGATGGCAGAACCCATTCAGAGAGGGCAGGTTTGGGGGTTCTGGGGTGCTCCTCTCCCTGCCCTGTAACACTCTCAGAGAAACTCGTCTTGAACAACACTGTCCACTATAAATACATACATTGCATTTGTAATTGGAAACTTTCAAGTAGTCACTTAAAACAAATACCAAAGAACAGTTACTACCATTCACGTCACATGATTATTTTCTAATTTAATCCACACGTATAAGAACCAAGAACTTTTATTTCCTCATTTTACAAGTGGTAACACTGAGGACCAGAGAAGTTAAAACTGTGATCAGGCTCTCGCCTGGTAAACACAAGGAGAATTTAAACCAGATGATTTGATTACAAAGCTTACACTGCTGGCATTCTGGATTGCCCCAGAGAAGTTGTTATTTGGAAAGGTCAAGTAGGTGTGTCCCTTTCAAAGAAGGTGATTTTTTTCTTTCATCCTTTAATCTCTTTCCTGCTTATAAATTCAGATTCAGAAAAATCTAGTTTTATTTTTCCTGTGGCAAACATGTCAAGCCAGGACTTGAAATTCACACATACCTAACCAAATATGCTTTTCTCAAAGCTACAAACTGGTTTTCTGTTTGGCTCTTGTTTGTCTGCAAAATACTTTCCTACCAACCTTGTATCTGTTTGAACATTCTTCTTTTCCTTTTTTTTTAAATTTATGCATAGAAGAAATAGGGTGCAGGCCAGAGGTGCAGAGGGTGAGAGGATTCACCAGAGACAGAGTGGGGAGCAGAACAGGCAAATCTACTGAATACACTGCTGAGGGGAGCAGCGGGCGAGGCAGGAGAGATCTGCTGCACTATGTGGGTCCCCTCCCTGGCCAGGGATGAAACTAGCACTGCAGTAACTGTGGAAGCCCCACAGTGTGGCATTCAACTCCATGTGCCATCGGGGAGCCCTGTTTGAACATTCTTGCAGAGGCACAGGGAAGTTGAGTAACTAGCTGTAGGTCACACAGCCCATGGCAGATCAGAATCCCTTACTGGAGTTCCCAGTCCATACTGGTTCCCCAGGAAATTCCTCTCAGAGCTATACAATATCTCAAAGAAGAACATTTTCCCTGAAAATAAAAAGATTGAAATAGAACATCTTCAGGCATTCATTTTATTGAGCAACTGCTATGTGCTCGGCACTGGTCTAGTGCTAGAGTTAGAGCAAAAAAGACAAGGGCACTCACTGTCAGAAAACTCACATCCTCTCAGAGGCAGCTGGTATAGAGAGGACCATTGCAGTACTGTGTGATGAGAAACACATAGAGGAACTATGGGAATGCCAGGGCAAAGCACATAATGAGGAGGGTAGCAGTCAAGGAAAACTTCCTGGAGGAAGTAATGCCTGGACTGAGTCTTAAAGAATGAGAATAAAAAGGCAAGAAACAAAAAGTCAGCAAGACATGACGCTAGAGGGAGAGAAGGCCAGATTATGAAAGGTTTGGGACACCTGACAAAAGAATATAGATGTTTCTGTTACAGGGCAGGGAGAGGAGCACCCCAGAACCCCCAAACCTGCCCTCTCTGAATGGGTTCTGCCATCTGCCGCATTAAGACAAACATATAAAACCTTTAATGGAAAGGAACTTTAATACAATTAGGGAATAATACAGAAAGGATAAAGAACATAGTTACTAACTTAAGCATTTAAAATTGCCCATCTCCTTAAGGGTAAAAGTCTAGTTAAATCGGATTAGCCCAAAGCAAGGCCCAAAAGCCTGCTACACGTCTAAAGGACTCTTCAGTGGAGACCCATAGAAAACGGTCAGAAAGAGTCAGATAAATCCTGGAGGAAAAGAGCAAAATTAAAACCAAGCCAAAAGCTGCCATTGTTAAGCTCCCATGGGAGACATCTGTTCCAACCAGTCCAAGACCAAAAAGCAAGCGCAGTTTCTTTACATGTCCCTCTGCTCCATGTGCCTCCTCCAGGTCTCCTTGCTGCTCTCCATCCTGCTTCCTTCTTCCTCCCTTCCTTCTGTCCTCCTGCAGAATCTTCTTTCCCTCCTCAGCTTTACCCACTTAGAGTGGAACCGGGATTCTGGAACTTACCCCTTTCCTGGGGACCACCCTGTTACATTTCCTTGAAGACAATGAGGCATTTGCCTCATTTCCACATGTAAACAAGGCAAAACTCATATCTATCTTATAGAGTTGCTGTGGGTTTAAGGGCTTAGTATGAGAGTTGGTTCATGAAATGCTCAATAAATGCTTGATAGTTATAATTATCATTGAAAATTTTTAGACAGCTAATAACAAGATAACACTAATTACTTTTAATATGACAACTACCACTAATTAAACATCTCTGTGTGCCAGATGTGGTACTAAGCATTTCATGTAGGTTATTATTTTTCTTCCAAACATTTGTCATGACCTGCTTGTATCATATATATGTTGAATTCTGTAGTTACTGCCCTTCTCGCCCACTAGAATGAAAGCTCTGTTTGTCTTGTTAGCTGCTGTATCCCCAGGGCTGGCAATAGAGATGGACACATAACATGGGCATTCAATGGATCATTGTTGGGTGAATAAGTGATTAACCCCATTGACAATCATCCAGAGAAGTGACTTATTACCTTGATGTTACCAGTGAGGAAACTGAAGTGTAGAAAGAGCATTCAGGCTTCAATATGGACAAAAGATGCAAGATGGGAAAGGTTGGAAGCAAGGATGCCAGTAAAGAGGCTTTTTCAGATGTGCAAGGGAAGAAACTGGGATGGAGAGAAATTACTGGATTGAAGAAATATTGTGAAGGTGAGTAAGTAGGGTGGTGAATGAATGAATGGATATGTAGGTAGATGGGTCGGTAGGTGGGTGGGTGGATAGATATGTGGGTAAATGGGAGGGTGGACGAGTGGATGTGTGTGTGTGAATGGACAGGTAGATGAACTGATGAATGGGTAGATGAATATTGGTTAAATTGGTTATGGATAGGTAAATAAATAGATTTTTCACAAGCCCTTAATGCTCTTGCATAAGATATTTTATACATAGAATAAAAAAATTACTAACAATAACTATAATGGATATTGAGCTATTGTCGGGTGATAAGGGTAGACTCTATAACATCATGAGATTGAGGGAGCTAAAAAATCCTCTCCAATAAGCCTTCATATCAGTATTGTTCAAAACTCATGTGCTCAATTGTTCTTCCCTTTAGCCCTCCAAGTCAAATGAAGCATAAATCAGCGCTTAACTTGATATTCCTTTAGCTGATTTCCAAAACCAGAATGCTGAAGCTTTAAATTATTCTGCACCTAACTTGGTTAGCAATACCCGGATCTAAACAGGATGATCTTATTGTCAGAGAAACAGAGTTGTCTGACCTGCAAAATCTCCTGCCGGTGCAGTTGCTATTCCAGGGAGAGTGTTAAAAGCAACTCAGTATGCCTTTGAAGGATGAGTCCTTTCCAGTTGAGTCAGACAGATATCTAGTCATAAAAAGTCCCGTTTGGGTCACTTCCTTACAAAAGGCAACACCTGGACAGAGAGAGTCTGATCTGTTCTTTATTTCATCCCCTCCTTCTTACCTTTCACCGATGTCTTGAAAACAGACACCAACACACACGCACACACAGAGAGCCATGTTCAGGGCCTAGTGTAGCTAAAATATATTAGTATAATTTAAGGGAAAACTTCACCCAAAACAGTACCTTCCAAAGTTTCCTTGAAATTTTCCCATTAACAAAATATTCCTTTGTGATAAGCATTACCCTCTTGGGACCTAGTCATTTCTTTTAAAATAATACTTAAGATTTCCACAGTCTGGACTAACAAGAATCGTTATGTCCCTATGGGAACTTCCACTAGCCTGTAAATTATTCAAATTACCCAGCATATTAGTTTGCTGAGGCTGCCATAACATAACAAAGTACCTTAGTCTAGGTGGCTTAAACAACCTAAATTTATTTTTCACAGTTCTGGAAGTTAGAAGTCTGAAGCTAAGATCTCCCCTCTATATCTAATTTACAAGATCTTGTCTTATAAATAAAGATACCAGGGCCTCCCTGGTAGCACAGTGGGTTAAGCAACGCACTATGAAGCCAACCGCAGCCACTGCAGCATGAGTTCGATCCCTGCTGCCGGCCAGGGAGGGGACCCACATGGCGCGGCAGACCTCTCCTGCTGTGCCCACTGCTCCCCTCAGCAGTGTACTTCCGTTGACCTGCCTGTTCTGCTCCCCACTCTCTGGTGAATCCTCTCACCCCCCCCACACCTCTGGCCTGTACCCCAGTGCTTGTATGCATAAATAAATAAATAAATTTTTAATAAATAAAGATACCAGTCTTATTGAATTAGGGTCCACCACTTAATGACCTCAATTATCCTCAGTTGCCTCTTTAAAGAGCCTGCCTCTGAATACAGTCACATTCTGGAGGTGCTAGGCATTAGAACATCAATATATGGGTGCGCACACTCATAACACTGGAGTATTAAGCAGTCCAGTATTAAGCAGCTCCCCCAGACCACCTCTGGCAAGGACTGTATGTTCTCTTACCTCAAGACAAAGCAAGGGAACCTCAGAGAGCTCAACACATGCTTTCTGGGGTCCAGTGAACTCAGGGAAGGTATTGGACCTTCAACAGAAATCTACAGGGCAATTCCTAGCACTGGAATTCTTCATGCTAGGTTGCAGAATGAAGTGAGGACTTCACTGGAATAAGCTTCCCTTCCACTGTCAATTCATTCAAAGGAATGAGCTTCATGAACATTAATATGTTTCCCTCAAATGGGAGCGGTTGGCACCACCTTAAAATGTGTGCAGATTCAAGGACTGTGGCAGCTAAGGACAGAAAGAGCTCTGTAGTCAGAGATCCAAAAGGACAACTCGTGAGAACCCACAAAACGTCCCATGGAAAAGGCAGCTTCTACTTTGCCCAGAGGATAGCAATGCCAATTTACAACTGCATAAGTTCCAGGAGCTTCCTCACTGCTGCTCCATTTCTACCCCAATCTCTCCTTTCCACCAACCTCCTCCAACCTCCAGGGGGCTAAAAACTGCAGCCTACAACCAAGGGAGTATGTTGTAGGAAGAGTGAAAAGTCAGCCCACACTCCTTCCTGCAGGTCTGCACCTTCAAAGGGAGAAGAAAGAGCAGATTTGAATTAGATAAGAGATCAGGCTTTGTAGTTACTAAAGGATCCTGTCTTTGTAGTTGAATGGTTCCCCAAAGCTCTGGGATCTGTCAGAAAAGTCCAAGATCAGGAAAGAACAACCATAGGTAGTAGACTTCTTTTCTCTTTGTACTCCATCGTCAAGTAAATCCAATAAACTCCTTACCACCGTATGGAAAGCACTGGGAGCTCAGAACTAAAGGGATATAAAATCTGGTCTCAAGGAAATCTTTATACAATCCTTAATTTATTATTGTAGGATTCTGTTTCTTTCAGACAGGGCTCTGTATAAAGAAGGGATCAGGTGCTTGCTGGAGGAAGACAGTCAATATATAAAGGATAACTTAGATTTTGGGAAGGTGGCAAAGACAATGATATGGTTCTAGAATTACTCCAAGTCTTCCCATGAAGACAGAGGGAATAGCTGAATGAAGTGGGTGCTGTTGGATGCTGTGGGTGCCCCCAGACCCCTGGGCTGGGCTGCTGCACCCCCTCCACACATGTGTGGCACTCTGTTGATGAATTACTCAGTCCAACGGATCACTTTGTCCAGCAGGTTGCACCTGACATGAGGGGTAGGAGAGTGACCTCCTTATTTAAGAAGGGACAGTTTGGTGCAAGTCCCTCCCCAGGCCATCCCTGGAAGTAAGCTGATGTTCCTCTCCACATGACACTCCATCTTTGCTTAACTCCTTTCTTTACTCTCTCCTGCTTCCCTCCCTCCTTATCTGCTGACAGCACTTCCTCACCTACTCATGTGCTCCCCCTCTAGGAGACCTGACCCAGAACAGGGAGAGAAACTGAAAACTTGAAGACAAGATCTACAATGGGGTAAAGGTGTCCCCACAAGTCCCAACTAACGAGTAGGTGAGGACAAGCCATCAGCAGCTCTTAGAGCCACACGGCACCAGCATCTTTGCAGGAAACAAAGAGAAGGAACAGGTCCTCCTAAGACCTCCAAACCCCCAACTCATGCTCATAGCAAAGCAAGCAGCAGACCTGAGAACATCAAATTGAACTGGAAGGGGATTTGCAAATCCCAACTCATGAGTGGATGCAAGGGACCAGCTGGTGATAAGGAAGGTCCAAATGTGGTCTCAAGGCTAACAAATCAAAGCTCTCTTCTAGCAAGTAAAGGTCTAGCAAGTGAGGAAACACTGCTGAGAGTAGAGTCCAAATAGGACAGAGACAAAAAAATTGATAAAGGAGAGCCTATGCACAGATGTACGCAGAAGTGGGGGGTAGCGAGAGAACACAGGCCAGACTTCATCACTTCATAATAACCGAAAATGGAGTTCTCCAAACAGGAAGGTCTGAAAGCTATCCTAGCCTGATTTTTTTCATTTTTTTTCCACATAACAATATAGGAAATATCATTTCACTTAAAAAATTAGTATCATTGTCAAAGCCCATTCAAGCAGAAATTAACAAACCTGATGTATGCTTGATGGGGGTGTATGCTTTAAAAGGTCCCCAAAGATTATGTTAAGATTGCTAACAGTAATTACCTTTACAGAGTGGCAAGGGAAGTGGCAAGTTTCTGGGAAAATGACTAAGCTTGTTCACTATTTACTTCTATAAATTTAGAAGATTGAAAGAGTATATAAAGAAAGAATTTACAATAAAGATACATTTTAAAATTAAAATCCTCAAGCAAATTGGTGGTACAGAATACAAATTTTAAAACTGCTTGAGACAAATTAATATAATAGAGCTATTTGTACATATAAAATTTTGTTTCTGTGTTATTTATAATGTAGAAAATTTTCAAATACACCCAATATATTATTGGTATAATATACCCAATAATGGGGCACTGGTTAAATTAATTATGTAACATACATGTACTGGAACACTGGGGAGTCATTAAAATCCATATTTCCCAAAGCCATTTAATGAATAGAAAAATGTCTACAACATACCATAAGTGGAAAAAAATTCTAAAGAGTATTGTATATGGACACACCTCAAAGACATTGCAATTTCAGTCCCAGACCATTGCAATTAAGCAAATATTACAATAGAGTCATATATATCTTTTCCAGTCCTCCTGCATATAAAAGCTGTGTTTACACTGTAAACACGGTCTACTAAGTGTGAATAGCATTATTTTTTAAAAAAATGTTAATACCTAGTTAAAGTTATGTTTCATTGAATTACTAAAATAAAATTAATTTACTGCTTAAAAATGCTGACTATCATCTGAATCTTCAAAAAATCATAGTCTTTTGCTGGAGGAGGGCCTTGCCTTGAGGCTGACAGCTGCTTACTTGTCAGGACAGCAGTGGCTGAAGGTTGGGATGCCTGGCAATTTCTTAAAATAAATCAACAATGAAGGTTGCCACATCAGCTGTCTTCTTTTCAGAAAAGATATCCCCTAGCATGTGATGCTATTTCATAGCAGTTTACCCATCATAGAACTATTAACATTGAAGTCCATTTCTCAAATCCTGCTGCAATCTTAAAAGCTAAGTTTCTAGGGCCTCCCTGGTGGCACAGGGAATCTCAGCGCTATCAAGCTATCTGCAGCCACTGCAGCATGGATTTGATCCCCGGCCAGGGAGGGGACCTACATAGCACAGCAGACCACTCCTGCCTCACCTGCTGCTCCCCTCAGCAGTGTATTTCAGTAGATCTGCCTGTTCTGTTCCTCATTCTGTCTCTAGCAAATCCTCTCACCTCCTGCACCTCTGGCCTACGACCCAGTTCTTGTATGCATGAATAAATAAAAATAAAATCTTTAAAAAAAACAACTAAGTTTCTGGAAGTTTAAAATCATTTCAACAATATTCACAGCACCTCATCTAAGAGTGGATTTCATCACAACAAACTGCTCTCTCTGCTCATCCGTAAGAAGCAGCTCCTCATTTCTTCGAGTCTTATCATAAGTGTTATCATTACTTCGAGTCATATCATAAGATGGCATCAATTCAGCCACATCTTCAGTCTCCACTTACAATTCTTTTGCTATTTCTGCTACATTTGCAGTTACCTCCTCCACTGAAGTCTTGACCTCCAGAGCATCATCCATGAGGGTTGGGATCAATTTCTTCCAAATTCCTGTTCATGTGGATATTTTTACCTTCTCCCATGAATCCTGAGTGCAATTAATGGCATATGGAACGGTGAAGCCTTTCTAGAAGGTTTTCAACTGATTTTCCCCAGATGCATCAGAGAAATCACTATCTATGGCAGCTATAACCTTACAAAATGTGTTTCTTTTTAAGAGCCTTTACATTTTTAATACATTTCAAGCCAGCATACTTGGCTCATTTCAACTCCCTTATCACCAAACCTGGGGACAAGAACTGCTTTCACTTCTCTGCCTTCTCTTTGTGGTAACCCACGTATAAAAGATAACCGCCTTATCAAATTTGAAAATTCACATAATTCTTGTTCTTGATTTTGATGTATTTGGCAGTCACCCTTCCACATGACTGTGAACAGAGTCCTTGATGGCCTCAATTTTGCAAGTCATGGTTAGGCGGTGTGCAGGGCAATGTGTAACTGACTCCAGACAAGACATTCAGAGTCCAAAATGTATTTCTTAAAAAGACTTGCTCCTTCATCTGTAGGGTGCAGGATGGACATTGTGTTAGCAGACCTGAAAACAACATCAATCTCTGTGTACATCTCCATCAGAGCTCTCAGGTGCACTGTAAGTGAGCAGTATTATTTTGCAAATTTTTTTTTTCCCCTAGCAGCAGGTTTCAACAGTGGGCTTAAAATATTAAGTAAATCATGTTGTAAACAAATCTGTTGTCATTCAAGCTTTGTTTTTTCATATTTAGAACACAGGCTGAGTAGATTTCGCATAACTTCTAAAGACGCCTGGTATGTTCAGAATGCTAAATGAGCATGGGCTTCAACTTAAAGTCACCAATTAAATGAGCCTCAATGAGCCCTCCTTTGAAACTTTGAATCAAACACTGATATCCTTTCTCTCTTTTTAATGTAATAACATTATTGTTCATTTTTGTACAATGTTTGATTTCTCCTCTCAGGTATAGTCCCCATAAAATTCCCACCACCAATTCACCTAACTGTGCACCATCACTATAGGCACTTGTGCTCTTCCTGCCCCTATTTTGATCCCTCTCCCTCTTGCTCCCCTGCAGAATGTCTCTGATTTATAGTTGCCTACTAATTTTGGTTATTTATTTATTTATTTTCCTTATCTCTTATTTGGTTCCCCTATATTCAGCCTATAAGTTAAACCATCCAATATTTTTCTTTTTCCTTCTGGCTTATTTCACTGAGCATAATACCTTCTAACTCCATCCATGTTGTTGCAAATGGCATGGTTTTATCTTTTTGATGGCTGAGTAGTATTCCACTGTGTATATATACCACATCTTCTTGATCCCAGCATTCCCACTCCTAGGAATCTACCCAAAGAACACAAAAACATTAATTCAAAAGGATACCTGCACCCTTATTTTTATTGCAGCACTATTCACAATAGGTAAGACTTGGAAACAATCCAAATGCCCAAAAATAGATGACTGGATCAAGAAGACATCTCCTTTGTAACCATGAAAGTCCAGATGGTATCTTCTTCCAATAGGAGGACATCCAATATTGGACATCCAATATCTTCCAATATTGGACATCTGGTGTTTAGTGTCAATACCTTCGTCCATGATCTTAGCTAGATCTTGAAGATAACTTGTAGCTTCTCCATCATCACTGGCTGCTTCACCTTGCTCTTTTATGTTATGGAGAAGGCTTCTTTTCTTATGAATCAACATCTGCTAAATGTAAACTTTTCTCTGCAGCTTCCTGTCCTTTTCAGCCTTCACATAATTGAAGAGAAATGGAGCCTGGCTCAGGCTTTGACTTAAGGGAATGTTGTGTTTGGTTTGACCTTCTATCCAGACCACTTAAAATTTTCTCCATATCAGCAATAAGGCTGACATTCTGACAAGGTTGTATCAGTTTTGTCATATATGTATTCACTGGAGTAGCACTTTGAATTTCTTTCCAGAACATTTCCTTTGCATTCACAACTTGGCTAATTTTTTTGTACAAAAAACCCAGTTTTCAGCCTGTCTTGGTTTTCAACATGCCTTCTTTATTCAATTTAATCATGTCTAGATTTTAATTGAAAGGGAGATACATGCAAATCTTCCTTTCACTGAAGCACTAAGAGGCCATTGTAGGGCTATTGATTGGCCTGATTTCAATATTGTTGTATCTCAGGGAATAGGGATACTCAGGGAAAGGTGGGGGAGGAGGGAGAGAGAGAGAACGGGGAACTGCCAGTAAGTGGTGGAGGAGTCAGAACACACACATTTATCCATTAAGTATGCTTTGTGGTAACCCCTAAAAGTTATAATTATAGCACCAAAGATTACTGATCACAGATCACCATAACAGACATAATGATAAGGAAAAAGTTTGAGGTAGTGCAAGAATTACCAAAAAATAACAAAGACACAAAATGATCGTGTTTGTTGGAAAAATGGCACCAGGAAGCTTGATCGAGACAAGACTGCCACTATCAATTTATAAAGATAATAATATATGAATAGTATGATAAAACTGAACACAATAAAACAAGGTATGCTGGTTTAAGATTGAAAATTTGGTTTAAAATATTTGTGAGCATAAGCAAGTGTATTATATAAAGCCAATATATTCACACACATGGAAAATGTTAATAAAGGTTATGTCTGAGTTACAAAATTATTTGCAATTTTTATTTTTATTCCTCTGGTCACCTCATAATTACTATGTACCTACCAAGTGTTTTCTGCATTTTCCTCTTTAGGAACATGTTTTAGTTTTGTAATTATAAAATAGCAATGTGTTCATTTTAAAGGAATAAAAAAGGATCTCTGCAAATGAAATGGAAAGCTACTTCCTCCCACTTCTCGTAAAACTGACTTATTGTTTTGCACTTCCTCTGAGCACATGAGATCTGATCATGGCAGGAACCTTAAAGAAAACAGAAACAAGAAAGGAGCTAAGCTTTGCTTCTGCCCCAAACCGGCACCACCATCACCCCAAGTGGTCATGTACTAAAAGACACTCTCATCTCTCCTTTTCTACCTAGTTCTCTTGTCCTATACATCTCTGAATTTTCCATGCTAAGGCTCAGGGTCATGTCCTAGGTTGAAACTAAGTGTTGGACATTTGTAGTTTTACCAACCTGCATCTATTTACTCTTCTCCTGGCAAAGCATCCTGAATTCTCCCTAGAGAATACCACTATTCCCGTTTGTATCCAGTGTCCTATGACGTGGCTCCATCTCCAGCCCAGGATCAGGACATATGACCCAGGTCCACTCCAACCAGTCAAAATAATAAGATCAGGGATAATCATGTGAGCCAGTGACAATGAGCTGTTAACTAGGAATGCTGGAACAAAGACCTCCCTACTTCCCTGATGTGAATGTACCTATAAGGTGTAGTCCTGGAACCAGCTGGTGGTCATCTTAAGAACATAAAGGGAAAATATGCCTATGAACGTGGACAGCTCAAATAAAGCAGAAGACAGACATGGAGAGGGAGAACCACACAGCACGATATTATCATTTAGGATCCTGGATCCATCTTTGCCTGAAATGTGATCTACCCCTAGCCTTTTTAGTTACTTGAGCCAATAAAGTCAAATGGGCTTAAGCCAGTTTAATTGGGGTTTTTTTCTCTTACTTATGGCCAAATAATCCCACTTGACATACCTGGCTTCTTCTGTCTTAACAGTCATATGCACTGAGAGATGGTGTAAGTAAAATAAACAGAAGTCTAGACTCAGAAGACCTGGGTTTGAATCTCCTTTACTTCTCATTAGCAACCTTGAGCCTGTCACTTATGTTTCTGAACTTCAATTTCTTCATCTGCAAAAGGGTACTAACCCCTACCACACAGCCTTATAGTGAGAATCAAATATTAAGAGTTCTAAATTTTTAAGACTAATGATAAGCCCTTGACATACATTAATAAAGAGAGTTCTTCAGTTTATTTTGATAATAAATCACTTTGGCTGATGCATGGCACATAGGCTGGAAGTGAGCAAGAGTGGAAGAATAGAGATCAATCAAGGGAGGGGGCAAGAGCAGGTGACTTGAACCAGAACATCATTTTTCCATGTCATCTACCAAATATCAGCTGAAAAAAAGCAGTCACTAAATTTACCAAAATCCCCATATCATTTTTTTGCCATGTTATTTTCACATAAATAAGTTTTGTGCTTAAGAAAGTCAACCTCACTGTAAGAAATAGTATTCATGACATTTTGAGATAGATTTGCAAGCTAACAATAGACAGGTTGAGATAGATAGATAGATAGATAGATAGATAGATAGATAGATAGATAGATAGATAGATAGATAGATAGATAGATAGATTATAGCTTACATATTACATATATTATCTGTGACACATCATGTATATTTCTAATGCACATCCAAATAAGTAGAAAACTATTAACTTTTTTTGATGTTATATATAAAAATCACTGAAATGCAACTCAAATGCTGCTCATAGGAGAAGATAAACCAGGATTATAGGTGGCATGAAGAAAATAAAAGGTATTTCTTCTTGTTATTTAGAGTATAAATGCTGTTTGACATCCTATAAGAAGGATTTGAGTTTAAGAAGCCTAATAAGAAAGTTTTTGCCTGTAGATGGATCTTACTTTAAGAGAGAATCCAATTTAAAAAAAAAAAAATTCAGCTGAGCAGAGAAATTAGAGAGTGATTATTTGACTGACATTCTTTTCTTTTACAAAGTGGTTCACCAGGGAGACCCTTTAAACTGGGAGCTCCCCTACTGAATAAATGCTTAGTACAATCATTAACTACTTGACAGAGAACCTGAGGGCAGCTGGGGGAGGAAGGAGGTGGAGAGGAATCTTAAAGCTAAGCCCTGGTCCATTTAAGACCAATTTGAAATGAAGATTTCAGGAAGTCTGAAAGTATAATTTAAGTGAATGGGCTAAGTAGGCTCCCCCAATAACTTTCATTTAGATGGTGTTCTTTAACATACTCTGCAGCCATTTTAAAAGTGTGTTTTAGGAGAATATTTAATGACACTGGAAACATCTCAAAAGCAGGTGGCAAAACAGCATGTACAGCATGGTTCCAATTTCATATTTTTAAAAAATTCTATATATGTGGGTAAAAAGAAATAGGAGTCCACATTAAAATGTTAATAGTGGTTATATTTAGATGGTGAGGTAGATGGATAGTTTTTATTCTCATCTTTAGTCCTGCCTATATTTACCTAAGTTTCTGTCTATTTTTTAAAAGCAGAGGAGAGTTGAATGTTTTTTATTTATTTATGCACACAAGAACTGGGCTGTAGGCCAGAAGTGTGTGTGGTGGGGAGAGGATTCACCAGAGACAGAGTGGGGAGCAGAAGGGCAATTCCACTGAAATACACTGCTGAGGGGAGCAGGGTCAAGACAGAAGAGGTTTGCTGGGCGATATGTGTGTGGGTCAGCTCCCTGGCCAGGGATCGAACTCAGTCTGTCATGGTGATAACATTGAGACTTAATCCCTAGGCCACCAGGGAAGCCCTTATATAATCATATTGTTGACTTGGACACTTCACAACTGCTCTGAGATGGATATTTCTACTCCCCACCTCATCTCCTGTTTTCCAAATGAAGAAACTGGGGCTCAGAGCAATGACACAACCTGTTCAAGGTCACTAGCTGGCAGGTGGCAGAGAATCCAGGTCTCCTGATTTCTAATTCCGGGTTCTTTCTCCTCCAATGCATTGGGTTTCTAAGGATGCCCTAGTTTATGGGCTGAAAATATCCCATAATTACTCCATAAATAAACCCTCAAACTTATTTATTCCTTGCATTTAACTTATTATTTAGCATTTAAAGGACACATTATCAAGAATCATCAATCTTTCCCACAACACTCCAGTTAATAACTTGGTAATTATAATCCACAGTCACAAAGCTGAACATGCTGTCGTTTCCATGGCGCCAGATCCCCCTTTAAAGAAGAAAGTCCTCAATTATCTCTTACCTGCACTCTCTGTGAATTTTCACCCTCCCGAAGCACCAGCACTCACCATGGTAGTCAGAGAATAGAAATCACAGAACCCTAGACATAAGGACTTGAAACCCTGGCATCTATAATCCCTTTGACACAGTATCAGAATATAATTTAGCCAGTCTTCAATGCTAATAAAAGTCCACTTTACAAAGCATCCACTCTCTGTATGCCAAGCCCTGAGCTAGATGCTTTGCTTACAGGAAAAATCGTAGAATACAGTGCTGATAAGTCCCATCAGACCCAACATCTCCTTGTATCAGTCAGTTTCCAGTGCGTAACAACCCCAAATCTCAATGACTTACAAGAAAAAAAAAAAATATCTATTTTTTACTCAAGGGTCTATGATCGGCAGTCAAAACTAGTCTCAAGGTCAAGTCCCAAATCAATTAGGCACAGAAATAGTCTCCTCTCTCTAGTGGGATGTACCAAAAAGTCACATGGCAAAGGATATTGATGCACATTCCATTAAGGGAGAAAATGAAGCACTGGGAGCAATGACCCATTCTACCCACTCTTTTATAACAAATGTGTTGTAATATGTCCTTTACTACCCTGAAATGAACTTCAGAGATAAATATAACCTACATACCTATAGCATTCTCACAAGTCAATTTCCTATGTAAACACATGATCACAGGGCCACTGTGAGCACAACAGCTTCAATGCAAGTTGACTTTAGGGTGTGGCATTGCTATTGGTGACATGCTTTTTCTTAAGTGGTATACAGCTATTGATGAAGTTTGGAGCAAAAATAAACTGTAGTCATCCCATGATGTACACAGTAAGTTGCCTTCTTAGAAAAATCAGAGTATCTAAAACTATGCAAAATACATTCTGTTTGTAAAACAGTCTCAGATGATAATGAACTGGTTTCCACCCACAGGAAAGTCTGGCAGGATACTGGCAAGTGGGACAACTGACAGTGTTCCCTACACATTGATCAATATCTTGTCTGGTTCCCTAAAGCAGATCATGACAATATCACACCTTCCCCATCAGTATAACCACCAAAATTGGACCCATAAATTTCTGGAAAGAGTCCAGTGGGAAAATATTGCCTCTCTGATAATCATTGGTGTTTTATTTGAGTACAATCTTTGAAGTTCTACAGCCTGACTTTGTATTAAGGTTCTGTGTCTTACTTACTAGCTGCGTGACTCTGGACTTGTTATTGAACTGCTCTGAGCCTGTCTTAGAAATAATGATGCTTTAAAGATAAAATGAGGACATGAAAATGCTAAGCACTTAGCACAATGATTACACACACTAAATGCTCAATAAAAGTCCATGGTGCCAAATTCACTTAACATCCCCATTTTACAGATAAAGAAAATGAGTCTTGAATGAAAACTCTTCGGGTATCTTTCCTGCTGCTCCCTGCTGTCTTCTAGTCTGGAGTTGGATGATAATTGATGTCCTGCCAAGGGTCAACTTCAGAAGAAAGGTGAAACTGGAAAGGTTGCAGCATCAACAGGGGGTTCATGGGTAGAAGGGATCTGGATTTGAATTCTAGGCTAAGACATACAATGGTTTTATTCTTTCACATCCCTATCAGTGTCACCACTTGGCATGCCTCAGTGGCACTACAGATTCACCCAAAAGTGGTCCAGAGGAGACTTCTAACTGGTGATGCTAGGAGAGGTTTGGGGGTGAAGGTATGAATGACAGACTCTGGATCCAGATGCTAGAATTCAGATCCCAGCTCTGTTACTGGCCATTCGTGCATCCATGTGAGTTTGGATAAATTACTTAACTCCCTGTGCTTCTGTTTCTCATCCATAACAGGGGGTAATACTAGAGCATTACCTCACAGAGTTGTTGTGAAATTTAATGAGTTAATATACCTAATGCATTTCGAACATGTTGACATATAATGTGATCTGTATAATTGGACATTATGTTCCTATTAGATAGGCGGTTGGTGTCCACCCATTAGTTCAAAGCAGTCATATAGAGCCTGACCCATAGTGGATGGTAGAAGTAGCTAAGGAAATGGATGAATGGAAGCACAATGGTTGGAAATAACTGTGGACTTCATAAATATGGAATTTTCATTTTCTGATTTAGGCAACTGCAAGCTTCAATGAGATATTCATGCTTACAAATACGCTCTCAAACATGACATAGTATGGTCTTTCATAAATGCAAAACCTAATAAAACAGAACTGAGGTATAGCAACATAATGCATACCAGTTAACAATCTAAATGAATTAAAACCATCAGCATCAATTTTATACTGAATTGCCCTGAAAAACAAGAGGTTTCTTACCCATTCTTGCCAACATTCACAGAGACAAATGAAAGAGGAGACCTTGGTTAGGGGAGAAAAATGAGTTAGCAGGGGAAATGAAAGCAGATAGAAGCAAAGTGCCAAGTACAGTGCCAGATACATATTAGAGCTTTGGTCATTACTTGCCAAATGAGTGAGTCAGTGGGTGGGTGGGTAGATAGATGGATGGATGGATGGATAGATCAGATGGATGCCTAATCTCCTTTTTTGGCCCCCATTTCAAGCTGCAAATCAAGACAAGATTTCTGGAGATGACCTTCACTTTTAAAAGTCTCCTTAGGAGAAGATATAAAAATACCATGTTTTCTGATCTTAGACAAATCATAAGTATCTCAAATTATGGTGAAAACTGCCATTTACAAGTTATGTGACCTCAATGGGTGCATTTGATTCTCAGAATCTTCCTTTTCTCATAGCTGGTCCCTGACAATCCAAACAGACACCACATATTATGAATGGCTGATGTGCATCAGTATAGTTCATATTTATAGATGATAGCCATTGCCCAATTTGTTAGTTTTGCTCATTGTAATCCTCTTGTCATTGTTACTGCATGGCACGTTGCCATATACCAGTGACTTTTTACTTCTACATAGTTAGTACACAAGAGTTTGTAAAACACTGTAATGCCTTGGCTACAGTCCATTTAACACTGAAAGTGCCATGCTCTCTCTCCTAAGTCCTCATAACTGAGCAGGAGATATTAATCCTGTAACAGTCATGTATTTCCATAATAATGCCATATTACCACAAAAACTCTAGGCCATGCAGCAATGACTCTTGATGCAGTGTCAGCTGACCTGGTTTGGGCTCATGTGGTTTCTCTCCCAAATACTCTGTGGGAACTTCAGGTTATCTAGAAGGCTCTGCTGACCTGCCTGGGTTCATTCACATGTCTGAGGGCTGTTGGCTGATTTTAATGGTGGCTTCTGGGACTGTGAGACAGCTTGATCCCACAGCACAGCCTCCCACCGTCCAGCAGGCTAGCCTGGGAATTTTCCTATGGCAGTTGCAGAGGAACTAGATAGTAGAAATGCATATTTTGCAGGCTTCAGCCTACATCACCTCTGCTAATATCCCTTTGGCCAAATCAAGTCCAGCACAGATCCAAACACTGAGAAAATACACTCTCCCTTTTTTTATGAGAAGAACTGTTACAGCAGTGGCTACTGATAGAGGAGTGTTACGAGTTGAACTGCGTGTCCTCAAAATTCGTATGTTGAGGGGGCCTCCCTGGTAGCGGAGGGGTTAATTCTCAGTGCTATCAAGCTATCATCAGCCACTGCCACCTGAGTTTGATCCCCTGCCAGGAGCGGACCGACATGACACAGCCGACCTCTCCTGTCTCGCCTGATGCTCCCCTCAGCAGTGTATTTCAGTCTATCCACCTGCTCTGCTCCCCACTATATCTCTGGTGAATTCTCTCACCACCAACTCCTGCTCCTCTGGCCTACACCCCAGTTCTTGTATGCATAAATAAATAACATAAATCTTTAGGGCCTCTCTGATGGTACAGCAATGTGAAGCTATCCACAGCAACTGCAGCACAAGTTCCATCCCTGGCCAGGAAGCTGACCCACATGGCACAGCAGACCTCTCCTGTCTCACCTGCTGCTCACTCAGCAGTGTGTTTCAGTCCATCTGCCTGCTCGGCTCCCCACTCAGTCTCTGGTGAATTCTTTCACACACACACACACCCATTCTATGCCAGCTCTTGTATCCATAAATAAATAAATCTTTTTAAAATAATTAAACAAATAAAATCTTTTTTTTAAGTTCATATGTTGAAGCCCTTACCTTCCATGTCTTAGAATGTTACATTATTGAGAGACAGGATCTATATAAAGAGAATCAAGTTAAAATGAGGTCACAACAGTGGGCCTAATCCAATCCAATATGGCCAGCATCCTTATGAAAATAAGAAGTTTGGATGTGGACACCCAAGGAGGAAAGGTGACATGAAGATACAGGGTGAAGACTTCCACCTATAAGCCAAGAGAGAGACCTAAAACAGATTTCCTCTCCTGCCCCTCAGGAGATACCCACTTGACTCACACCTTGACCTTGACTATCTATCCTCCAGAACTATGAGACAGTACATTTCTATTGTTTAAGTCAATTTTTTGGTGTAGTTTGTTAAGGGAGCTTTAGACTAAACAAGGGGTAAAGAATGAAGGCCTTGAATAGGGATGATGAACCCAATTCCATCATGAGTACACACTCATTGGTGTAGAGTGTCCCACACCAACAAGCAGTTCTCAGATACCAGCAGAAATGGTGTTTGAGAAATCAACTCAATTCTGACACTATCAGCCTGGATAATAGCATCAGAGTCCACAGGGTAAGAGCTCAGTCCCCCAAAACTACCCTCTAACTTAGACTCGAGTTACCAGCCCAGACTGTTACCTGTGCTTCTGACCAGCCCTCTAGAGACTCCATGATGCCCTCCTCAGGTTCAATTAATTTTCTAGAATGGCTCACAGAATGTAGGACACCCATTTGCTCATCAGAGAGTTGGTTTGTTATAATAGCCAGATGAAAGCAATGCACAGGGCAAGGCTTGAAGAAAGGCATGGAGCTTCCATTGTCTCAGTGGCTCCTCTTGTTCACCAAGCTGGAAGATCTCTGTCCCCTGAACACTTGGATTTTAAAGAAGGTGTCACACCTTCTTTAATGTTTTATTAAATCACTGACCATTGACAAACTATGTTCAATATCCAGTCCCTCTCCCTTTCCCAGAGGTCTGGGGGTGAGACTCGAAATTCCAACCTTCAAATCAAATGGTTGGTTCTCCTGACAAGCAGCCCTCAACCTTAGGTTGTTCCAAAAGTCACTTCATTTGCATAATACCTTTATCACTCTCCACATGGAAATTCCAAAGCTTTTGGCAGTTAGAAGCGAGGAACTATGGATGAAGATCTAATTGGCCAAGTACATGTTTCTTATAAATCACAATCTTGCAGGCATTAATGCAATCAATCCTCAAGATGCTATTGTCTAAATGGGGGCATGAGAGCTAGTGGTGGAACCTGGGTCTTTTTTATCAGATGTCCTTGTACATGCCACTGAGGCATTTGAGTTTACAATCCTTCATCTTTTCCTAGATGGCTTCCTTCAGGGAGTCACTGGCACATGCAGGACACTGTTCAAGCCCAACTAGGTAGTTCTCTGTGTGTTGCTTCAAAGCTTCTGTTTTACAGTCCTTAATGATCTGGTAATTGTGTTTATGGCTTTCCAATGAAGTGTGCACAGTTCTGATAGCCGTCACTGGTTTCTGGAGTGTCCTTTATTGGATCCGAGACTGTGCAGAGATTCTCATATATATATTTATATATAAAGGTATATAAAGCAATGGGGAGAAAATCCAGGTCAAATCTTTTTCAAAATGGTTTTCAGCTAACCATTCCATGCAGTTGCACCACTAACATTTGCATGAACAGACTCATTTATTTGAAATAACTCCGAAGCCACTGGAATAATTTTCTGGACAAAATGAAATAAATGGAAAAGAATTAGGTCATTAACCCATGTATTAGTCAGGCTTCTACACAAACAGAATCAATAGGATATATATGAAGAGATTTATTATAAAGTATTGGCCTGTGTAATTATAGAAGTTGAGAGATCCCACAATCTGTCATCTGTAAGCTGGGTAATGATGTAGTTCAAGGGCCCACAGAGCTGATGATGTAGTTTCCAGTCCAGGGCTGAAAACCTGAGAACCAGGAGCATGAAGGACAGAAGGAAAACAATATCCCATCTCAAAAAATCAGACAGATTTGAGTCAGTCTTCTTCCACCTTTTTGTTCTATTCAATCCCTATAGAAACTGGCGATGCCCCACACCACTGACAAGGAACTTATCGCAAAGATCTACAAAGAGCTAACCAGGCTAAACAAAAACAAAGTAAACAAGCCAGTCAAAAAATGGGCTAAAAAGACATTTCTCCAAAGAGGAAATGCAAATTGTCAACAGGCCTATGGGGAAAAAAATGCTGAACATCTCTTGTATTCAGAGAAATGCGAATCAAAAGCCACAATGAGATACCACCTCACACCAGTGAGAATGCACATATCAAAAAAAATTAGCAACAGGAAATGTTGGCAAGGATGTGGAGAAAAAGGAACTCTACTACACTGCTGATGGGAATGCAAACTGGTCCAACCACTATTGGAAAGCTGTGTGGAGGTTCCTCAAACTCTAAAAATGGAGCTCCCATATGATCCAGCAATCCCACTCCTAGGAATTTACCCAAAGAACACAAAAACACTAATTCAAAATATATATATATATATATATATATATTTATCGTGGCACTTTTCACAATAGGCAGGCTATGGAAACAACCCAAATGCCCAAAAATAGATGACTGGGTCAAGAAGATGAGGTATATATACATCATAGAGTATTATGCGGCAATCAAAAAAGGATAAACTCATGCAACTCACAGCAACATGGATGGAGCCATAAAGGATTATGCTGAGCGAAATATAGCAAGAAGAAAATGAAAAATATCGGATGGCATCACTTATAGTAGAAATGTAGAGGAAACAAACAAGAGACTAAGGGGAAAAAAATCAATAACAATAAATAAAAAATCAAAATCAACATACAATTATAAACCAGAGACATTTCCAAGGGGAGGAGAAGGAAGAAAGAACAAAATGGGTGGGAAGACAAGCAACACAAGGGATTATGGTGATGGTGCATGTGTGAATTGGTGATGAGAATTTCACGGGGATGAGAAATATACAATGTACAAAAATGAAAAATATATATTAAAAAATAAGAAGAAAGAAAGAAACTGGTGATGCCTTTGGAGAGTCATCCACTTTATTCAGTCAATTAAAATGCTTAACTCTTCCAGAAATATCCTCACAAACCAGAAAGAGTATCTGACCAGTTTCCTGACCTAATCAGGTTGACACATAAAAATAACCATCACAACCCAATAATAACTAGTTTTTGAGCACCTAATATGTGTCAGGGCACTGTTTTGGGCCTTGGGCTACAGACATGAGTGGGGCAGAATAACACACACAATAAGGCCATCTAATATTCACTCTTCAAACACTAATTTTGAGCATCCATTAAGTGTTGATGTGTGAGTCACTGAGAATATTGAGATGAACGTGATTGGTGGGGTCCTTGCTCTCGAAGTTTATAGCTCAGTTAGTGAGACTAGTATCAGATAACATGTGGCACAATTCAGCAACAATCGTGATGCAGCAAAAGTTGTTAAGGACTGTGAAATAGAAAAACCTGATCTCTTTGAGGCAGGTGGTGGGGGTTAGGGGGTTATGAATCATGATTTCCTTAGAAAATGAGGATTAAGCAAAGAGGGCAGAAACTTCCTTCTGAAATAAAAGAAACTGCTCTGACCCCCATGAGCTGGTCTGGAACATCAGCTGGGCCTTGCTTGGCTATGAGCTGATCTGCCTGTACTCACAGCCAGGCCCTGGTGCTGCTGAAAATCAACCACTGTGTTGAACATCAGCATCAGACAAGGCCCCCTGAAACCATAATGGAAGACAAAAACAAGCACATCTAAACACAGACAAACCGTGTACACTGTTAACCCCTGATAAGTCACAAAAATCCCCGAAGTTCCTCTGTCCTGTCTAAGTTGAGGGACTGCTGCTTCTTTACCAATATCATCTTTTCTTCCCTTGGAGATTTAAAATGCCCAACCATAGAATTGCTCACAATTCTAATATCTAACCCAAAGCAAAGCTCCAATTCCTTAAACCTTCCCCCAAACCACCCAACCTAAATCCAAATCCGACACTAGTCCCTTAGAACATCCTCTAAGACACCTCTCGGTTCCATTGGTGCTTTCCCCCACATCCACAATGAGTGATCACCCCAGCTCCATCAGCTGCACGTGTGTTCCTTCTGCTCCTTAGCTGAAGGGCACTGACATTCGGTAAATGCTTCTCAGACTCGAGAAATCCAAACCATCCTCTTAAAGCATTTCTAATGTGAAAGAGGCAAGAAAGATCACTACTTGGATGTTTAATTAATATTTATCATAGCTAATGTATTAGTTTTATGGTAAATTTAAGAGGGAATTGTGTTTTTATGTGCTGCCTATACACTTTCACAGTACATTGAGAGCCTTTTATAATGTGTCTGTCATATCTTTATATGGATTTGGAGCATTGTACACTGGCAATCTGGCATCCTCAGCCATATGCTGTCAGGGTAGCCATGGTGGAAACTCATTCCAGGTCTAGGGCATCAGCTTCCTCATGGCCAAGGTGTGTCAGCACCATAAGAATAATGACATGGGCCTTCCTGGTGGTGCAGGGGTTAAAGTCTCAGTGCCATCAAACTATCACCAGCCACCACCACACCATAAGTTCAATCCCCAGCCAAGGAGCCAACCCACATGGCTAAGCAGACCTTTCCTGCCTCGCCCGCTGCTCCCCTCAGCAGTGTATTTCAGTCAATCTGCCTGTTCTGCTCCCCACTCTGTCTCTGATGAATTCTCTCATTCCCCACACCTCTGTCCTGGACACCAATTCTTGTATGCATAAATAAATAAATAAATCTTTAAAAAAAAGAATCAGGACTTGGGAAACAGCGAGGATGCCTGTCCAGTAGATGAACCCAAGTGCCTCTCTATATATCCTGTTCCCCACAAGGGTTTATCTTGATGACTCATCCTTCTAGAACAACCCACCTGTCAGTGCAAATGTGAATGGACAAAACTCATGAGTGACCAGCCAAACCACTTTGAGAACAGACCTCTGTCTGCTATGGTTCATTCCTACTACAAAGAAGACATATTTTTATCAAACTTACGCTAGCAACTGCATTGCCATGAAAATAAGAAGGCTCACAGATAGGAGGCAGAGAGAAAAAGTGTTTCATCTTTATTCATAAAGGTATATTTCACCAAATTTATCATAAGTCATAGGTAAGAGAAAAATTTCCTTAAACCTAGAAAAATAAAACATTAAAAAACCATCTGCACTTTAAACAAGAGTTGTAAAAATTAATATCACCCCCAGCATCTCATACCATGTAATCCAGTCTGGTTGAGCCTGATTTTGGGTAGCTTTATAAATCTATCCATTTCCCCACCGACTTTTGTAAATTCTTACGTATTTTAGTGAAATGATCTGAAAGTTACCAGAATCTTTCCTATGAATCTCTTTTGAAGATGAACCCTTTTGCAAAAACATCAGAGGAAAAAATGTCTATTAATGACAAAAGGTTTAAAAATGTCCAGAGTTAATTAAGGATCTGATGAGAATTCACTACAATGTTATTGGGAAGGAATCTAAGCATTTCTGTGACACAGGGTGTTACAAGAGGACTGGAATTATGACTGAGAACATTTCATATCGATATTTTAGGAATTCTATACAAGTATAATAATAATAATCTGCTTTTTATAGAGCACTTATCTTCCAGACATTATGCTAAGCACATTCCCTCATGTAAACATTACAATAATTTTGTTGTGCTGTGAATACACTTCCCATTTTAGAAATGTGGAAACTTTACCTTATGAGGTGACCTAAATTGTAAGATCCACCATTGCATTATTCACCATATGCCCAATGTATAGGAAAAGGAACTAGGACACATGTGTAACTGCTCAATAAATGTCTATTGGATAAATGAATGAATAAATGAGTGATGGCAAATACACTGTCTGCTTTTACTTTGAGCTGTGCCTACATATAAAGCAACCTCATTTAATTAAGCTATAAGTTCCTTAAAGGCACATTCCATGCTTATCAGGAATGCATGCCACAGAGTAACCTCTCAAAGACGTGTCAAAAGAAAGCAATCCAAGAATAAACAACTAAATGTCACATTTCCACAACCTCAGAATATGACACCCCTTTGCTGAGAATCATTCAGTGGCTCCCTGATACCCTGAGGCTCAAGTCCAAACTATCCTTCCTGATCTACAAGGATCTGCTCACCACTCCGGTCACATCACTTGCCACTTGGAGCTCCAGCTACATTGAACTTCATTCAGCTCCTCAAATTCATGGTTAGGGCTAGGGTCAGCGCACCTACTTCCCTCCCCGGGGGCATTTAACTTGGGCAGCCTCACCTGGCCCCAACCTCGCTGCTATCCTTCATCTCCTAGTCAAGCCTTTCCTGTACCTCTTCTAGGTTAGCCCCACCAAATAACTCAAAAATAAATAAAATTTATTACATAGAAGATATATATTCACAGAAATCTGGATTTCTGGCTCCTTGTTAAAAAAAAATCCAAAGACTTAGCAAATCTGCACATGATTCAGGACAGGAGAGCAATGCCAGTGCAACAACCCACAATCTCACATTGATTCTCACTCACATTATATGTCCACTGAGGGGAGCCCATGCTCCCCTCTCCCCTGAGTTTTATCTGGAACATTCACAGTGACTGTGGCCAAAGGAAAATGAGCCACAGACAACCGTGCATGTTCCTTAAAGTCACATCCACCTCTCCCACCCATGTTTCATCAGCCAAACTGGATGAAAATATCTCCACCAAAACAGGGTGGGGATAAATAACCTCCCTGCCAGCAAGGCCACTGCAGGAGGAAAAGTAGAATATCTGGGAAACAGTAACACAAACCTATCGCAGACAAACTACTGGCTGGGTTTGAAAAGCAGCTGCCTCCTGCAGCTTGGGCATTCTCTGTGGTTGGACACACACCTCTCTTCATGCATTACCTTCACTCCCTGCTGGAACTGAGGCTGGCCACAAGGGCAGGGGGTTGTAGAAAGAACAAATAAGAAATAAATGAACAAACCCTTCTGGGCATCACAGCATAGATGAAAACCAGCTCCTTAAGAAACACACTTCATGAGAAACCCTAGCTAATCAGTCATTGCTTTTCTTGGAATATCCCTGCCTGGACTAGCCCCACCCCAGGAGTCCCCTTGTTAGCTGGCCCCAGGGGTCCCCTTGTTAGCTGGCTGGTGATAGATAATCCCTCCATGCAGGCTCCCCATGATTCTAGCACAACTGGAACACTTACCCCAACTGTCGCTGGGCGGCACTACACATGGCAGCTGTCCAACACTTATGAAACAATGAGACTTACAGAAAGGAACCAGAATCTCTGGCAGACAAGAAGTACCAATAGGACAGAAAAGTGTTGGGGTACAACCTCATTGTAATGTTTTCATGGCCTTGGGGATCAAATAGTGACCTCAAATGCCTATCTCCCATAGTGACAAGAAAGGGAGTTTGGGGGTATTGGTGGTCTCAGGGCCACGGAGATCGGGTTCTCCATGTTTATTCTTTGCATCCTCCACTTGGTAATGATACAGACAAGCCAAAGTTTCCCCTAGATTTTTATTTATTTGTAAAGGACCCTTAGACATTGAGGTGATATTAGTCTACTCTTAGTCACACCCAGCTTTTCTCCTTTTCTGATTTCCACCTGTTTGCTCATGTTCTATGTGTGAGTAAACATATGTATAACATACACATTCATGAATGCATGTGTAGTTGTCCTTCTTTCTTCTGATAAACATCTAGTACAATAGTAGACATCCAGGGTAAAAGGGTGAGCAAAATAAGCATGGACACTACTCTTCTAGAACTCAGAGTCCTAATGGAAAAGCAGCAGCAATAATGAGAATTGTTATAACGAGTTCTACAGTGAAAGAAATTCAAAGTACAGGAGGTCTGAACCCAGGCCTGCAAGGCTCATGGCTGCTTCCCAAAAGAAAGTACACTTAAGCCAACTGGATCAAGGAGATGTGGTACATACACACAATGGAATACTATTCAGCAGTCAAAAAGATAAACTAATGTCATTTGCAGAAACATGAATGGAGTTTGAAGGGATTATGCTCAGTGAAATAAATCAGAAGGAAAAAGAAAAATGCCATATGGTCTCACTTATAGGAAGAATATAGGGGATCAAGGAAAAAATAATAACAACAACAACAAAATCACAACAAAACAAAAATAAACAGACAACTAAAATCAGAGACATTTTGTAAGGAAGTGGTAGGAATTGGGATCAAAGCGGGGATGAGAAGAGCACATGGGGCAATGGTGATGGTGCACAGGTGAATTGGCGGTGAAAATTCTATGGGACTACACCTAGAAAAGAAAGCAAACATTGTAAGATATCACTACGCTTAAGGGGGGGAAAAGGGCATTTAATCTAAGACCAAAAGGTTCATAGTAATTAGAGCGGCAACTCCAAACAGAGGAAAGACCCCAGATCCAATAAAGAGCATGGACTTTCTAAGAAACAGGTGGGTTCAGCAGAGCTAGGACATGGGGAGCAGGAAGCAGGATAGGAAGCAGGGAAGCAGGTGGGAGAATAGGCAGAGAAGAAGCAGAGCCAGACCTGATCATGTCTTCGGTGCCTGGTGAAGCAGGTGGGCCTTAATTCTGAAGGAAATGGGGAGTTGATGAGCAGGAGGGTGATATAATCCCATTTATATTGGCATCATGGGGATCAAAACACTGAGTGACTAGACTTCTTGGCACTGACCCATCCGAATGGATTTAGCAGTCCTAGCGGCAACTAGAATTCCTCTGGGCACTTACCCATTGGCAGCTGGAGGTCTGGAATGTCTCAGTGCAGGGGCAGGGCTGTCTGGGGAACTAGAGGTCCCAGGACGGTGGCTTTTTACTGATATGTAATATTAAGTTGCTGATGCACAATTATATTGATACATATATAAATATAGATATATACAAGATGAAGAAAATATACACCAACAAAAGTTATCTTTTAGGATGATATGACTAGTGGTTTAGTGGAGAAGTCTTTTCATGTCTTTTATTTTTCCTTTGTAGAAGAACTGGGGTGTAGGCCAGGGGAAGGTGAGAGGATCCACCAGAGACAGAGTGGGGAGCAGAACAGGCAGATGGACTGAAACACACTGCTAAGGGGAGCAGCGAGTGAGACAGGAGAAGTCTGCTGGGCCATGTGGGTCAGCTCCCTGGCCAGGGATCAAACTCAGGTTGTAGCAGTGATAGTACTAAGACTTAATCCTTAGGCCACCCAGGAGGCCTTTTTAATGCTTTAACAATGTCTGGAATTCCTAAAGGCATGTGCTGACATCTGCACAGAAAAAGTCAGGAAAGTATTTTGAGATTAAGTGATGTTCTGTCTTCCACCTGCATGTCCTGTAATGTCATGCCCCTCTGCACTTGAGCGTTCAGACCATGAAAGGAGAAAAAGGGGCAAGTTTTAAAAGGCTGGACCTTGAAGGGGCAGAGGAGAATAAGTACAGACATGGTCACAGCAGGGTTTTTTGCCTTGATGAAGCAAAAGAGAAGTGGGGAAGGCTTGGGAGTATCTGTCCCCACGGAGGACCTTGCCCAAGGGGTTCACCCAAGAAACCAGCAAAAACTCAGGAGGAGAAATAGTTAGGATGCTGGTGAAAGTCTGACACACTTCCTTCCGCAAAGTGCTATGTGCCTCTTCTGACCCTCCCCCCACCCCCACCCCCAATTCCCACCCCAATACACTGATTTTATCGAAACCCCTGGAACTTACAAGAGTCAGGCTCTTAGCACCAACAACAAGAGATGTTCTTCGGACAATATGGGAATTTTGAACATGGACTAGGTTTTAGATAATATTATAAAATTATAGCTAATTTCATTTAATTGTAATGGCATTGAGATTATGTAAGAGAAAGTTCTCACAGATAGGAAAATATTGTGAGGAAGTAAAATACTATAATTTCTACATTTATTTTCAAATAATTGAGCAGGGGAAACACAGAGGTACATTGAGAGAGCGAGCAAGGAAAGCAAATCCAACAAAAGATTAACAACTGATCTCGAGGGATGTATATGCGTGTTCACTGCACTGTTTCAACTCTTCTATAGGTTTTCATTTTCCTGATAATGTATAAACTTTTAAAATAAAAGTTTTATAATAAAATCTATCACTGTAGTAATAAAGGCCAGCACTCACAAGGGAAGAGGTTGATCTAGTGATATTAATTGAAACGTTTAAGCAGCATAAAGAATTGCTTGCACTAAGTATATTCACAAATGTATAAAAACACATGAAAAAAGGAAAGAGGTGAAAATAATGTTGTTGCATTAGAATAGTGGGATTGTCTGTGACATTTTCTTCTATTTCTCATCCTTCTGTGTTTTTATAATGTTAAAAATTATCTTTAGTGGTATCTTTAAATTAAAAAAAAAAAAAACGATGGGAGAAGACGAGGTCATAATTGACCGCCATAAATCACCTACCACATACTTGATGTATGTGGAGTTCAGAATAAAAATTAAACTGGGTTATGGAAAAATAAGAAAGTCACTTTACTATTATTCCTGGGTTAGTGGAGCAAGAATATACACAATTCAGATTTCCTAGTTGCAAGCAACAGAAACCAATGCTGGCTCCTTTAAGCATTCAGGGGCTGGTGGGGGACTCACAGAATCACCAGGAAAACTGGGGTGTCAGGCCTGGCGAGTGGGCAGGCACCAGGCCTACCCAAAGCCAGAACATGGGAAAGGATGGCAAGAGCAGTTCCAAGAGGGCAGGACTGCAGCCATCACTGAGCCAGGGGTACTGCAGCTCAGACATCAGCCCTGCAGGCCCTGAGCACTGAGTGCTGCCCCTGGCACGTCGTTGCCTCCAGAAACCAGACCCACTGCTGTTCCTGCCACCTCCTAAATCCTCCTGTGTCCCCACCTCTGCTTTGCACCAGTGCCATTTTAACATCTCAAACGTGTGTATCTGATTGGCCAAGCTCGGGTCACATGCTCAAACCTGACCTGCAAAGGACACTGGTAAGGCAATTACCTCCTTTTGAAGCACATCTGGTGGGAGGAGGGTCCTACCTCTTAAGTCTTGTAAGAAGGGGAAATTTTCCAAAGATAGGTTGGAGAGTCTACACAGAGCCCTAAAAATGACAAATATAATTGCCCAGTTATTCGCACCACCATGAGCAGACCAGGTCTCATGTTCGAAAAAGCCAGATCAAGATTTGGCCTTTTCCTGCCAGGAGCTACTTTGAGAATACATATTAAATCTTACTCTTTTTTGTTACTTCCCTATTACTCAGCAGAACATAAACACTCAATAATGTTTGCTAAGTAAATGAAAATAAATGAACAACCTGCCCTGGACAAATCAAATGAACTTTTTACAGGCAGAGGACTGAACAAAAGAACTCTCCAGAACCTTTTAGCCAGAGAACTCTTGTGATTTATGATGTCATCTGAGAATGGCTGAGACGCATAGTGATCTTTCAGAGACTGTCTAGGAAACAGAAGCTAGAAAACTGAACTGATACATTAAATCTTAACGAAACCCAAATATTAAGTTTTGAAAATAGATTCTCCTAGTAAAGTATCTCAAATCAAGCCTAAATCCCAACATCTTAAACAACTGAACAAGAATGAAATTTGTTCTGAGTCCCTGCTTAAGGATGGATTTTCTTTTTTTTTTTTTTAAAGATTTATTTATTTATGCACACAAGCATTGGGGTACAGACCGGAGGTGTGGGGGGGTGAGAGGATTCACCAGACAGAGCAAGGAGCAGAACAGGCAGATCAATGGAAGTACACTGCTGAGGGGAGCAGCGGGCACAGCAGGAGAGGTCCACTGCGCCATATGGGTCCCCCGCCTGGCCGGCAGCAGGGATTGATCTCGTGCTGCAGTGGCTGCGGTTTGCTTCATAGTGCGTTGCTTAACCCACTGCGCCACCAGGGAGGCCCAGGATGGATTTTCTTATCAGCAAAAAGCCCGACATCATTCGTTTTGGTCCTACACTGGCCTGTGGTGCCACGCTGGGCTATGTCACAGCACACATCAGCAATAATTTTATAAATGTGTTCTCCCCAGCTGCCTACCTCTGAGCTTCAATTTCCGGTCACAGTTTGCACATTTCATGCCAAAAGGCTGCTGTGGGAGCCTTACGGGAAAGTGTGAAATCACTTGTTCTGCAGATCTTTAGACATAGAGAAGAATTATCTCCTCTCAGTGGTTCTGGTCTCAGTTTAGCCAGATGCAAAGTCACTACATTCTTTTCAGTCCCTGGACTTTTCACCAATTCATTCATTCAACAAGTTTGCACTGGATGCTTATTATCAGCCAGGAAATATGCCAGATACTGGAGCTATAGCAGTGACCACAAAAGATAACATCCTTGAGTTCTGACATGTATATTCTACATGGAGGGGCCTCCCAAGTGATGCAAGGGTTAAAGTCTCAGTGCTATCAAGCTGTCATCAGACACTGTGGCATAAGTGCAATCCTGGAGAGCGGACCTACGTGGCCCAGCAGACCTCTCCTGTCTCGTCCACTGCTCCCCTCAGCAGTGTATTCCAGTAGATCTGCCTGTTCTGCTCCCCACTCTCCCCTGACAGCCCTGTGCGTCCACCTCCCTTCCAGCAGCTATTGTCTATGGCTCCCCACCCTTTCTCCATCTTCTTGAAAAGGATGGCTGCCCTCTCTGTTGTCATGTCCTTCTCACTCCATTGCAGTTGCCACTAAAACTAGTTTGACCAAAGCCCTACCAGCACACCTCTTATCTCCTCCCATAAAATAGCATCCTAGTCTTGTTTTTTATTTCCCAATCCCCATTCCAATCCATAATTATAGATTTCCTTTGAGAATCTAAGTAACATGAATTCAAGGCAATAAATCTTGCTAAATCCAGTCCATGTTGCTAAATATTATGGACATTTTTGGCTTTTCTCTTTCCTGACCTCTCTGCAGAATTTGATAGGGTATACCACTCCTTTATTTTTTAAAAAAACATTTTATTTTAAATTTTTTCAAGCCAGTAGAAAAGTTGTAGGAAGAGTACAGTGAACATTCACATGTTCTTCATCTTGATTCAGCAATTAATATTTTGCTTCATTTACCTTATGTATTTTTATTTACTCTTTTTCCTTTGGACTATAGAAGAGTAAGCTGCAGACATCACAACTGTTCATTCCTAAATACTTCACCACGAGGCCTCCCTGGTTGTCACAGCAATAGGAAGCTCTCCGCAGTCACTGCAGCACAGGTTCAATCCCCAGCCAGGGAAGTGACCCACATGGCACAGCAGACCTCTCCTTTCTTGCCCACTGCTCCCCTCAGCAGTGTATTTCTGTAGATCCACCTGTTCTGCTCCCTAGTCTGTCTCTGATGAATCCTCTCACCAACAACCCCCTCCCGGCCAACACCACAGTTTTTGTATGCATAAATAAATAAAATAAACCTTTTTTTAAAATACTTCACCACAAGTTCCTAAGAATAAGAATTTTCTATTACATAGTCACAGCACAGTTATCAAATACATCAACAATTTTCAAATAACACTGATGCAATACTGTTAGTCTGTTTGGCTGCTATCACAGAAAACCAAGATAGCAGAATTTATTGTCTTATTGTCAAGTGTCCATTGTATTTAGTGACATGGACTGGATTTAGCAAGATTTATTGCCTTGAATTCATGACACTTAGATTCTTAAAGGCAATTCCTACTTGAATCTATAATTATGGATTGGAATAGGGATTGGGAAAAAAGAAGGGGTTAGCTTGTGAACAACAGAAATGTATGGTCTCACAGTTCTGGAAGTTAGGAAGTCCAAGGTCAAGGTACCAGCTGATTCAGTGGCTGGTGAGAACCTACTTCTTGGTTGAAAGGTGGCTGTCTCCTCACTGTGTTCACATTACAGAAGGGAGCAAGGGAGGTCTCTGGGGTTCCTTTTATAAGGGTACTTATGCCATTCAATATCTGATCACTTCCAAAAGACCCCCACTTCCAAATACCATCACAGTGAGGATTTTGTTGCAGCATGGATATGGGGGGGGGGGGCACAAACACAAAATCTACACAAGTCCTATCTAATAGACAACTCTTTTAAAATTTTGTAAACAGTACCTATCATGTCTTTAGTATCAATTTTCTTTCTGATCTAAGATCAAATCTAGAACCACATACTGCATTTAGTAGTCATGACTCTTTAGTTTCCTCTTATCTGAACTGGTACTTTAGTCTTTCTTAGTCTTGCAAATATTTTTGCAAAGCCAAGTTGGTCCCTCAGTGGGGGTTTGTCTGGTGTTCTCATGATTAGATTCTGAAAGTGTATTTTTTGGCAGGAATATCACAGGCGAGCTATGTCCACCTGTGCAAGCCATCAGGTGGCATGTGACTCTGGCTTAGCACATCGTCAGCGATGAACCTCTTCCTTGGAGCTCTCTCCTCCCTTGCCTTCTGTGGCTTTCCCCTAACTCCTTGGGGGATGCTTCTGGGTCTTTTCACGGACTCCTCTTCCTCTGTTAACCAGTAATTACTGACCACGCAGATGCCCATTTTAGGCTCTTCATTCTTTAGACTTCTGGGCAGCTACATGCTCTGTTGCATTCTGAATCTAGTCCTCCGTAACTTCCAGTTATGACCTTTGTACAGACAGTCCTCAGGCTCCCTGCTCTCCTGACCTTGAATCTCTCCTAAACCCCTGATGCAGAACTGCCCACCAGACACCAGAGTGTCACTACGCCATCCAAAACCAAATATATCTTCTTGATCCAATCATCTGCTTTCAGGCATTTAGGTTGTTTCCAGGTCTTACCTCCTGTAAATAGTACTGCAATAACCATAGGGGTGCAGGTATTCTTTTGAATCAGTGTTTTTGTGTCTTTGGGGTATATTCACCCCTAGGAGGAATATAAGAGAATCAAATAAGTGGCCAAAGAAAAGAATAATAACAATAATAATAATTTTTTAAAAAGACAAGGACAAATCAGGGACATTTCGTGGAGAGTGGGGAAGGAGAGGGTTGAGGGCAGAAAGAGCACAAGAGACTGAGGTGATGGTGCACTGGTGAAATAGTGGTGGGAAATCCATGGGGACCACAGTCGATGTCAAAAATATATAAACAAAATAAAATATATATATATATTAATAAAAAACACCAAACATCACTTCCCCTGACCGGAGCCTGCTTCTCTTCTTCCTGTGAGGAATGGCAACACCCAGAGCCCCAGCTATTCATCTGCTTTCTAACATTCACTGGGCATTCAGACCTTTTCCAATTAAATTATTCAGAGACTTCCTTCCCAATTGTCAATTGCTTAACATCAGAACTAGATCTGTTTTATTGCTATTATGTCCCTAGCAATGCCTGACACTTGGAAACAGGAGCTATTTCTAACCAGACTCTCAGTTTCCACATCTTTAAGGTGGAAATAACATCAGATAGTTCTCAGGGCATGGATGAGGAACCCCTAGGGTGAGATGAGATAACATGAACAAGAACTTCAGAAATGCAACACCACCGTGCAGTTGGCTCAAAATGATCAACAGCAGGAGCATCAGCTGGGAGAAGGTTAGAAATGCAGGTCTCAGACTCCACTCTAGGCTGGGCCCAACTGCTGAATCAAAAGCTGCATTTTAATAAGATTCCTGTGTAATTTGTCTAAGTAGTGTTTGAGAAGGACCACTCAGGTCCACGTGCAGTCCAAATATATATATATACTGCTATATCACACCATTTGTTAACGTTTCGCTCATGGTCCTCCTCTCATGGGAAGTCTTTCCTGAGGAAATGAGAACATACAAGGTCCCCATGAAAGGCATAGCACACACATGCACACACACATGACATCTTTAATCACTTCATTTACCTCTCTAGATCAGGAGCAGAATAAATTAACGTTCTCCTGGTGGCCGCATGCAGCTTTCAAATACTGATTCTTGAAAATTGCTATCTGGTTGGCCCTGGGCAAATTGCTTCATCTCTGTAAAACTCCACTTCCTCATCTTTAATGTGGGTGTGAGAGTACCCTGGTGGTGGGTTGCTGTGATAAGTTGGTCACGTACATTAAGGGGAACAGACAGAGGATAGCATGTGGCAAACTCAGCAAATTACACTTGTTTTTTAAGTAAAGAAACTCCCGTGCAGATGGCTTACCATTTGCTATGAATATGTAATGTCTGAGCTTGTGTATGGGTTCTACTTAGGTTATTAGAGAAGAAAGGGAATCACCCTCCTGTTCTATGTCTGGTACAAATTAGCATTTCACAGAGATCTGAATGGGCGTGCTTTTTTTAAAGCACCATTTATCAGATTCCTACTATGTGCCAGACATAAGTTGAATGAAATGAAAGTGCCTGGTCTTTACATTTCCATATTGGTTCCAGGCCTGGAGCACATCAGGTGGGCTCAAGCAGTGGAACAGAAGGCGAGGAAGAAGCAGGAAGTAGAAAGAGATGACTGCAGGAGCAGACTGGCGTCCTCGGGGTCATTTTGCCCAAGTTTTTTTTCAACCTGCTTGCATATTTTCAAGCTTCAAACTTAAAAAACTAAAAATAATAACAACTTCTGTGACTGTTCTCTGTGCTCACTCCCTTACCTAAATAAAAGATGCTTCTTAAATATCAAGGACCTCTCAAAATGATTGTGGATCTTCAAAGGGAAAGACCCACCAGCTAGCAGACTTCACAAAATTACAGACTGACACTCTCTAAAACCTCTTTGAAATTCTGATAAGCACTGTACCACGCACCCTCTAGAAAAATAAGCATAGATGCAAAGTTTTGTACACAGTTTCAGGGAAGGGGGATTGCAATCCCCCAAAAGAGTCTCATGACCCTTCCATTTAAAATCCGTAGCTTTAAGGCCTCATGCACTGACACACACCTGGTGTGCACATGAACGCACACACGCACACGGCATCTTTAATCACTTCATTTACCTCTCTAGATCCAGAAGCAGAATGAACCAACAGTCTCCTGGTGGCCACATGGAGACATGTTTTGTCTAGAGATTAAGATGACACAGATTAAATCATCAAGTGCTATAGTCCACCCAAATAAGGCAGAAAGATAGACAAGAAAATTTGGATATAAACGTCTACGCCCCAGCAGGAAACCTCGAGGGGGCACCCCAGGCCCATTGAAATGCTTCGGCCTTCCTCCTGGGAAAAGCACTCCTCTAATCTAAATGACATTAGTCAAGGGGAACACATCTTCTGCAGAATATTATTTTAAAAAGTAAATAACTGTAGAATTTGAAAGATCAGAGTGGCTGGCGAGCCTCTAACCACCTCACACCTCCTTTCAATTATTACCATTCAAGTGAAATTCACCTCCTTTCAAAATTTCAAAAATTACCATTCAAGTGAAATACTCAAAATGGGTTTTTTAATCCAAAGTCAAGCATTTTGGCTCTAAATGTCAGCAGAACCAAAAACCATGATGTTAAGCTTGGGAGCCATCCAGAATCTGCCCACCTGGGTTTGTCTGACTGCTGGTTCTTCCTCTCCCTCTGAGCCTTAGGTTATTCACAGATATTGTAGGGCAATGGGAGCACCTACTTTGCAGGGTTCTTGTGGGAGCTGAGAGGTGATCTGTGGAAAGCTCTTAGCACCTGGCTCACGGTGAGTGCTCCATGAATCCGATCACAACGTGGTGGCTCAGGACTCAGTTGACTCGACTCCTGATGGCCAGAACACACCACCCCCTCACTACGAATCATCTGCCATAGCACTCTGGTAATGCACTAGGACCTGTCATAGGAAAAATGTTGGGGTCCAAGTAGGCGAAGTTTCAGCACCCCATCCCTAATGCACTATTTTGTCTGACTTGGCAAAACTTTGTGACTTCAACTCATTGGAATAAATTTTTATACTGTGGTGAAAAAGATAAAACTTGTCATTTTAAGCAGATTTTAAGTGCACAATTCAACAATATTATCTACTTGCACAATGACGTACAACTATCACCACTATCTCCAAAATTGTATTAACTTCCCATTCTCCTCTCCTGGTTACCCTACTCTACTCTCTTGTCTTCAGGAATTTCCTATACCAGATATTTTAGGTAAGTGGAAGAAGCTAATAATACTTGTTTTTCTGTGTTTGTTTGTTTCTGGCTCACTTCACTTAGTACAATGTTTTTGAAGTTCACCGTATCAGAATTTTATTCCTTTTCATAACTGAATAATATTCTATTGTATATAGAGACCATATTTTGTTTATCCATTCATCAATCAGTAGAGATTTGTATAGCTTCCACCTTTTGGTTATTGTGAATAATGCCTTGAATATTAGTGTACAAATATCTGTTTGATTCCCTGCCTTGAGTTCTTGGGGCAGACATTTGGGAATGGAATTGCTAGGTTATATGATAATTGTGCTTAACTTTTTAAAGAGATACCAGACAGCTTTCCATAGAGACTGCACCATTATATGTTCCCAGCAGCAATGTACAAGAGTTCCAGTTTCTCCACATCCTCTTCATCTTATTTTCTATAACTTATTTTTTAATTCATTTTTATTTATTTATACATGCAAGAACTGAGATAAAGGCCAGAGGTGCTTGGGAGGGGGAGGAGAGGCAGAGTGGGGAGCAGAACAGGCAAATCAACTGAAATACACTGCTGAGGGGAGCAGTGGGCAAGACAGGAGAGGTCTGCTGCACCATGTGGGTCCCCTCCCTCATCAGGCATCTAATTCATGCCTCAGTGGTTTGCAATAGCTTGATAGCACTGAGACTTTAACCCCTGTGCCACCAGAGAGGCCCAACTCACTTATTTTTTTATGGCATCTCAAGACTGTCCCGACAATACAGCAAATGTATTATTCTTAAATAGTTGAGAAAAGAGTAATTCTGGTTCAGTGGTTCTCCATGAGGGACTATCTTGCCTGCCTAAGGAGCATTTGACAATAACTGGAAGCATTACAGTTGTCAGGACTGGGCACAGGGTGCTGTTAGCATCTAGAGGACAGAGTAGGGGTGCTGCTCATCATCCTACATGCACAGGAAAGTGTGCCCACAAAGAATTATGATTATGTGATCAAAAATATCAAAAGTGCCAAGGTTGAGAAATCTTGTTTTAGTTGAAAAGTTAACCTATAGATTAGTTTTCAAACTAGGTTCCATAGAGTAACAGGTTTCTAGAGAGAATATGAAACCTGTCATAGGAAAAATGTTGGGGTCCAAGTAGGCAGTTCCAGCACCCCATCCCTACTTCACTAATGTAGCTCCTCTTTTTACATATGTATCTTCCTGTTTAGAATTCATTTTCAAACTTTTTTCTTCTCAAAAATATATTTTGAGGGGCCTCCCTGGTGGCCCAAGGGGTTAAGTTTCAGCACTATCAAGCTATCAGTAGCCACCGCATCGTAAGTTTGATCCCTGGCCAGAGAGCTAACCCACATGGCACAGCAGACCTCTCCTGCCTTGCCTGCTGCTCCCCTCAGCAGTATGTTTCAGTCAATCTGCCTGTTCTGCTCCCTACTCTGTCTCTAATGAATCCTCCCACCACCAACACCACCACGCTGCTCTCCACACACACACCTCTAGCCTATATCCCAGTTCTTGTATGCATAAATAAAATAAATAAATCTTTAAAAATACATTTTGAAAATAATTATTTCAATTGAGATGTTTTTATCTACAAGTAACAGAACACCAGTTGGAAAGCAGCTTAAATAATGGTATCACATTTTTAAAAGTCTTGAAATGGGAAGTTTAGTGATTCACTGGTATCTTCAAGGACACAGGTTTTTCCACCTCTCTGCATCACCATCCATCACATGCAGGCTCCTGTTCTCTGACTGTTTCTTCATGGTTTCCAAGTGATTGCTGCAGATCCTGTCATCCATCCTCTCCACCATGTGCAATGGCAGGAAAAGGCCATTTACCTCTTCGTACCCAAAAGAAAAACCTACTCAGAATCCAGGCAGCGAATGTCCCTCTGGGTCTCATCAGGTGCTCATATCTATAGTAATCACTGGTAAAAACAATGAAATCACTAGGTCACGTTGAGGCTGCTCAAAGTTTATCCCAAAGGCTAGCAAGGAACCACTTTCCTTGAGCTCAGGGGAGGGTGAACATTCAAACAAGGGGAAAGGTTGAAGGCATTAGTATCTAGGTTGTTTCACTGGGGCTTCAAAACTATTTACTTGCCATTTGATTTCAGATAGAAATGATAAAATCAAACTGGTTTTTAAAAAATTGGGACCATCAGGCCTCCCTGGTGGCACAGTGGGTTGAGCAGCACACTATGAAGCAGACCGCAGCCACTGCAGCATGAGTTCGATCCCTGCTGCTGGCCAGGGAGTGACCCACATGACACAGCAGACCTCTCCTGCCCCGTCCACTTGCTGCTTCCCTCAGCAGTGTATTTCAGTCAATCTGCCTGTTCTGCTCCCCACCCTGTCTCTGGTGAATCCTCTCACCTCCCACCACTCTGGCCTGTACCCCAGCTCTTGTATGCATAAATAAACAAATCTTTTTTTAAAAAATTGGGACGATCATCTCATATAACTGAAAAATGCTGTGATATAGAAAGGCTTCAATACATGCAAATATTGGTGGTCAAGCGTCATCACCAAAACTTGGTCTGGCTCTCTCCAGCTGTGTGCAGTGCCTCAGTCCCAGCTGCTGATAGCACAGCCCCAAATTCCACAACTGAGTTCTCATGACTGGTCTGGCTTGATCACACATCAATTATTGAACAAATCACCATGCTTAGGGAAATGCAGTGCTCTGATTGGTCAGACTTGGATCACATGGCTCCAACAGTGTGGGAGGGGATATACTCTAAGCAGAAGAGTAATAAATGATTTGTAAAATCAACAAATGCATATTATATGGATACATGAAAAAAATGGGGGCTTCTAGGCAATCAGGATATTTTTTAAAATGCATTGATTTTCTCCATAAACATTTTTTGAATGCTAACCATGCATTAGACATGATGCATTGAGGAGGTGAAGAAGATACACTCTTTCCTACACAGGAAGCTAGCCCTCTGCACTAACCCACTGTGTGACCCTGAATGAGCTCCCAAACCCTCCCAGATTCTCCATCTCATCATCTATAACAGGAACTGGCTAAAATGCTTGATTTCTGATTTGCTTTCAAACCATGTATCCAATTAATTCCATAACGTCCTTCTTGCAAAATGCTTTGAATCTTTTTTTTCTAGGTGTTACCAACCAGAACAATTTGAGACTACTTGCATGGCTTGTTGCCCACAGAGGAACAGATAAGAGTGAAATCAACTCTGACTGAGGTGAGGCAGTTCAGTGGGGAAATGAGGTCTGGTCTAGGGGGCCTGGGGAAGTCTGTCACTGGGGAGGAAACTCTTGGCCCAGGACAATCCTCTTTCCCTGCTCCCACCCCAGCATGGGTGGGCCATTTCCAATCCAGGTCTGTCAGGGTACTTAACAAAAGGACACATTGGTACCTTGTTCAGAATGCAAGCTAAAATTAGCAGTGGCTGAGAAGCTGACTCCTTCAGAGTGATTGCAGGATTCTGGAGGTGCTGGTGTCTGCTGATTACTCATGATGCTGGCTTGCCAGGAAACAATGTCAGGTGCTGGAAATGCTTAGTGACCCTTAAAAGACAGAATTCTGTAGCTAAGCCTAAGTGAGTATGTCTGCTCGAATAACACTTTACTTTCTCTAAGGTGATAAGCACAGTAATAACAAAGAGAGAAGCTGATTGCTAGAGGGGTTGTGCAGGTTGGACACTGCACAAATTCAGAGTGCCAACTCTAGTGCAGTCTGTGGACACCTAGGCCAAGTGGAGCACCCCCACAGTGATGCAGTGCTCAACCTGTACAACCATCACAGTAGGTCATGCTGAGGCCAAAATAAGGTGAAAGTCTGCCATGGCAGGAGTCCAGATGTTTTCAATCAACCAACACATGAGTTTCATATTGACCTATATTAAAGAGCTATCTTAATAATTTATTATTAAAGTTAATTTCATCTGTTTCTCTTTATTTTTTTAATGTGGTGTAGCAGCAGGATGGGCGGTAGCACTGGAGCAGGGTTCAGGATGGTTCTGGGCAGACGGGTCAGGGGAGTCTTGGAGCCCTCGGTGGCTTTTCATACTTTTATTTAGTAAAGGTGTCCAGGTACATGGCAGGCAGGGGTGCCAGGGGGCCGGGAGGCTGGCAGGCTCCCAGCCCCCAGCACATCTCACCCTCTCGGCTGCTTCTCTCTCTGCTGCTGCTGCTGCTGCTGTTGGTTCTCTCGGTCGGTCCTCACAGTTCTGGCGTCTTCATGACGCCGCCCATTTATGCCCGTGTCCAACACAGGTGCGCCCACTTGCGCATGCCCACCCTGGAGTGCTCGCAGCACCGCAGGTGTCCATCATCAGTAGTGGGAGGGTGGAAAGACCTGATCAACCTTTACCCTACATGTGGCTACTAGACACTTTTTAATGCCATATGTGGCTTGTATTTGTAGCTTGCATTATATCCTAGTGCTGTCTTAGAATGTCCCAGCAAGACTGTCCATAGCCACGCTCTTTCATACCCTTTTCTGTAGATTTCCCTTCGTCTGTTTCATTTTCCTGCCCCCTTCACCATGTTACTTGGGATCATCTACCAAATAGATTAATTAGACCCAAATCTTGACTCAGGAATACTTTGGGGGTAACCCAAACTAAGAAACAGAATTAGTCCGCACGGGGAACCATTATAATATCAACCTTCCTGTAAACTCAGTATAGGGTTAGAGAAATCAGGTCTTTCCACCCTCCCACCACTGTGATGATGGACACCTGTGGTGCTGCGAGCATTCCAGGGTGGGCATGCGCAAGTGGGCGCACCTGAGTTGGACACGGGCTTAAATGGGCGGCGTCATGAGGACGCCAGGACCGACAGGACCGACAATACTGACGAGCAGCAGCAGCAGCAAAGCAGCCGAGAGGGTGAGATGCGCTGGGGGCTGGAAGGCCTGCCAGCCTCCCGGCCCCCCGGCACTCATGCCTGCCATGTACCTGATGCCACCTCTGTTGTAGAGATCAATAAAAGCATGAAAAGCCACCGAGGGCTCCAAGACTCCCTTCCTTGACCCGTCTTCCCAGAACCATCCCGAACCTTGCTCCTGTGCCGCCCCTTCCTGCTGCTACACTCAGTTTGCATAAGATCCGGTAGAGAGAGAAAGAAACCAACACAGGAAAGGTTCAACACCAGATTTCAGTAACAGAACAAGAGATGTGCATGATTACCTGCCAAGTGAATAGTACAGAGAACAAATGCTAAGGGCTTGAAGGAGAAATACTCACATGGAAGGATAGTCAGGGAAGGAGAAGTCTGCTCGGCCCCATAAAATCTAACTGCTGTCTAGTTTGCTGCCAGAGAATGCACTGTGAAATGTGATGTTGGAACAAGGCCTCAGACTCAAGAAATGACTTCAGCACTGATGACATGTGCTGGGCATTTTGTGGGGAGTACATTTTGAATTGCCTTGTGCACGTGTGTATGGGGTGGGAGGAAATGCTAGATCTCAGTGTCTTATTTCACACATTCCCCTTTTGAACAAAGTTGGCAGGGAAAGGTAATACAGGCTATTTCAGATAACCCAAACAAAACACAGTTTCCAGAAAGGGATCAAACACTCTACCCCACTCCCATTAGTACCGTGCTTTTTGTGACTGAGGCAAGCAATTGTACATGTCACCACTGGAGGGGCAGGCATTCATTCTATGAGCATTACAGTCCACTCACTATGTGCCAAGCGCCACTGACAGAGCAGTGAGGAAAGCAAAGAGCAAATGATTTGTAGCTTTTAGGAAAATGAAATAACCCCCTGTCATCACTCAGTCCTTTCAAATAAGCAGTGAACAAATCAAAAAAAGTACATAAAGGAAATAATTAAAATGTCCTCGGGAACAGATATTTTGGCATTACCCACTCTCTTATTTACTGTTCCATTTTATAGTAATGGCATCCATTAAAACAATAGAGTCCAGAGTTACCTATGCTAAATAATGGTGTTTTCCCCATAGAAGTCCTGCCAAATTCATCCCAAAGAATTGGTGTGTGTGTTGCAGGAAGGGAGAAGGGAGGGTCTGTTCTCCAAGGTACCACCAGGCTTTTCAATGCAAAGCATCGCTAGGATTTGAACATATTTCTGATTCTCTCATAACTTCATGGAGGCATCCCTTCCCTTCCAGAAGTAGATAGGTGTCACCGTCTATAATTACACATAGGTATTTATTTTTTAAAGATTTATTTATGCATATAAGAACTGGAGTACAGGCCAGTAGTGTAGGGGGGTAAAGAAGATTCACCTGAGACAGAGTCAGGAGCAGAACAGGTGGACTGACTGAAATACACTGTTGAGAGAGCAGCAGGCGAGGCAGGAGAGGTCTGATGTGCCATGTGGGTCTCCTCCCTGACTGGGGATCAAACTCATGCTGCAGTGACTGCAGATGCTTCATAGTGCAGTGCTTAACCCCTTGTGCCACCAGGGAAGCCTCTACACGTATATATTTTAAATATTTTTCTTTAAAATACCAGATGGTTTCCCCCTAGGAGGACTGTAAGGGAACCAAATAAGGAGCAAGGAAAAGAGTAATAATAATAATAAGAAGAAAAAAAAACACAACAAAAACAAAAAGACAAGGACAAACGGGATATTGGGTGGGGAGGGTTGAGGGCAAATAAGAGCACAAGAGACTGAGGTGATGTGCACTGGTGAAATGGTGATGGAGAAATCCATGGGGATTACAACTGATGTCAAATAGATATAAATTTTAAAAATTTTAAAAACTCATCTTTTCCATAAATAAATAATTTTTCTTTCATTTATTTTTATTTAAAATATCCTGTTTTTATTTAAAGAGAAGTTCCTTTAAATACACAGAATCAGGGAGTTAAGGGTTTCTTTTATTGATGTTATTTTCCGGGGAGATAAGATCAGTTCACATTTATAAATGGTTGTAAAACATATTTCTTCTCATAGAGGATGTTCTTGTATATCCAGCTGAAATCTCTTCTGGTTGGCATTAAAGTTGCAAATTCAGCTGTCTACAAAAATTAGTTGTCAAAGTAAGTGACTAAAATGGGACATTTTAAATAACCATTGACATGGTTTCAGCGCTGGGGAGACAACAGACCTGGTGGGGACTAATTACTGGGAAAGTGTGTGTGCACATACATTCCTTCTAAATGGAGAAGCTTCTGCCCACTCCCAGCCATTGTTTCCACACAGGACAACCAACTCTGTCCAGCAAAGTTACTTAATTACTCAGGAGAAGCTCAAAAATCTCTCAATCGAAAACTTTCTCAGTTAATTAGGCTTCTTCACTGTGAAAGCCAAGGAGAACGCCTGTGGGTTGGTAGTTCTACTCTAGACTTCAACTTTGCAGCCTCTGTTTAATGCAAACCCTCTTGTTTGATATCTCATATGCTTAGAAAACTGGAAGAGAGAAACATAGGTATTTTCTTTCCCATTTCACAGATGGTGAGACTGAGGTATAAGACATCTTGGATTTCAAGTTCATTGGAAGAACTGAGAATGCAACCCCAAATGTCTATTACCAGGTACACTCAATGGAAAGCAAACAGACAACTGAACAGTCTGTGAGTACTTGAGAACAAAATGCTCAACCTAAGAGAAACATCTCATGGGTCAAGCACAGTGCCTGGTTGAGAGTGGGTGTTCTATAAATGTGTATTCCAATCTGCTGGATGAATGTCAACCACACATCGTGACTGTTTCTCACAGCACTGTGATATGAAGTATTCTGAATTATACCACCTTTGAATTTTACCAATGGTTCCTATCTGTATCACATTCTCTGGGCCTCATTTTCTTCATCTGTAAAATGGAAACATACTTGATCTGCATTTTTCTTAGGAGGATCTGAGATGACATACTACACCACACACATAAACATAGACATCGTTATATGTATTACATGTTTAATTTAATACATTTGACAGATCACTTGATGAGCAAGTCAGGAAGATACAGTAGAAACAGACAAGCTTTAATGGAAAGGTCACAAGTTTTGGTGTCTGTCCAAATTAAGTGGGAATCTAGTTCTGACACTTACCAGTTCAGGGTAGCCTAAGTAAGTTCCTCAAACTCTTTAATACCTACTCCTTCAAGGGCTGTTGGTAACAATTAAAAATAATAATTGAGCATTTAACCTAGGCCAAGCATCATGCCAAGCAATGTGCTTTATTCAACCAATTTATGTAATGTGCTAGTACCACCTTGACTATGTAAGTGTTCAACAAATAGTAGCAAGTGTTATTATCAGCCTCTCTGAAAGACAATAGGGCACTTAACATTGCTCAGAGGGCCTTGGGAATATAATGGAGAAATGTGGCCTCACAGAAATATAATTAAGTGGGTTAGTAAAAGTGCTGAATATACATGGAGAAAATAATGGATAATAACTGAAAATCCAAAGAAGCTTCAGTGATAATTTAGAGCTGGGTCAGGAGACTTTTTCTGTAAAGGGTAAGATAATAAATATTTTTGCTTTTGTGGGTCAGTCTTTGTTGTAACTACTCAGCTCTGCCCTTTATGCATGAGAGCAATCAAAGGCGATATACAACTTTATGGATGCAGCTGGTGCCAATAAAACTTTACTTACAAAAACAACTGTATTTAGCTTGTGGATCTTGGTTTGTTGATTCTAAAGATGTGCAGTAGGATTGAGACTGCACAAACACTTAAACCCTTGGAATTCAAATAAAAGCTCAGGACAATCACAGGATGTAGGTTATCACAACTAAAATCAAAAACAAAATTACTGAAGTTATTTTAGGTAACAAAAGTCAAAATTCTACCCTAATCTGTTCTGGATGGACCACGAATAGATTGGTTCTAGGTAAGATAATGTGAACTGGCCATAAGCAGCAGAGATCAGTGATAAAGACCCAAAGAAATGGCTCATGTTTCATATCGTGTGCTTGCCACCCCACCACACCTCAGCCCCAGTCACTAGTCACTGTAAGGAGCACTGTATGGAAAAGGATAATGAGACCACACATGTAATTCTAGAGAGAATGAGGCCATAGTTGATTAGTAATGTCTGTCACTGGTACAGGAAGGAAAATAAGGATGACTCTGTCACATTATTACTATCTCTAAAACTACATCAGATGAAGAAGGATAAGTATTAAATAAAAAGAAGTTAACCCTAAATATCCTCAAGCTGGAAAAATACTCCTACACTTTCTAAATATTAATCTGATCTTGACAATAATGGACATGATGTATTTAAAATTATTTTTATTAAAGTAGGCAGCAGGGAATCAGATAGGTCACTTTCAAATATTCTTCCTAATCCTGCATGAGACTGATTTTTCAAGATTCCTCATTGTACTGTCACAGCTATGTTCCAGGTGGCTTAGTCTTCCCAATAGTTTTGCTTTGAAGACATCATGAATATTTAAACATACTTCAAGCCAAACATTTTTCATGTTTCTCAGTTCACCCACAGTCCAAAGGTATGTTTGGCAAGGAGGCTCATTTTTGAAATGTGTATATGTGTATATATGCCTATAAACCCACAAGCACTGTGTTATACACACACCCTCACATCTTAAACGTGTGTGTATATAAATTTCTCCTGTTAAATCCTGACACTCACCTATGAAGTCAAAATCTGCAACTAAAGGCCACTGACATGTCTTCCCGCACAAACCAGCAGCTTGGTAATATGTAAGTATATACCGATTATTTGGAAATGACCTACTAATGTTCCCATGGCAATTACTCATAGACTGTGACCTCAGAACCACCGTGACCGTGAGACAGCTGATGGCCCTCATTGCCCTGATGAACAAGAAGCTGAAGGAGTCTCAGAAGATCCTGGGGGGATGGGAGGGCAGGTAAGGCCTGATGGGTTGAGGTAAAAAGGGTTGGTTAAATATACTTATCTTTTTTACTCTTTTCCATGAACCCCCAACCAAAACAACTATAAAGGTTCTGTTTGTTTTTTAGGGCTCAACTCCACCAGAATGGAGAGACTGGGGAGAGGAAAGTGAAACAGGGGCCACCTGCAGGGGAGGAGGACGCTCTGACCGAGACAGGGGTCAGAGGCCCCAAAAAGGCCCCCAAAGGCCAAAAGGCCACAAACCAGA
>JAGFMF010012286.1:4694873-4757494 GCA_019455555.1 Galemys pyrenaicus | reverse complement strand
CTGCCACTCTCAGTGAACTGCCCCTCAAACCAACTGCCACTCTCAGTGAACTGCCCCTCAAACCAACTGCCACTCTCAGTGAACTGCTCCTCAAACCAACTGCCACTCTCACTGGCTTCGACCAGGCCTTATATTCACTTCAGGTGCCCCCCTCCACAGTCTGATTGGTCCATTTTGCCTGCACCTGATTGGTCCATTTTGGCCTGTTCCAGAATTCAGGAAGTGTAACGGGCTCAGCTATCACTACCTTGTGCTAGGCGGAGTCCTGGTGCCAGTCAACCCAAGGCTCACACCCGATTGGTCCATTCCACGATCCAGGCAGCACGCTGCTACATAAAAGGTCTCTGAGGCAGGACTGCCACACTAACTTGCAGGGGAGCCAGAGACCACTCCTCCTGCCGGCTGCAACCCGGTAACAAAAGTACGGAACAAATTGTAGAAGTTAATTGTAGATGAAAAGGTAACTGAATCTTAAGCTAACAGTTGAGAAAGCTGATCAGCATCTAATCAGAAATAGAGGTGGAGGTAGTGGGGCTGGTTGAAGTTCCATTTAAGAGACATCAGTTCTTCAAATCTGCTTCCCATTTCATGCAACAAGATTGCCCAGATTCCAACCTGGCAAAAGCGTAGAGACTTCTCTAGAAGGAGTAAAAGTGTCTCTGAGGACACTCAAAGTGTCTCTTAAGTAAAGGACTCCAGAACCAGATATTATTTTTTAAAAAGAGAGGATAAAAAAAATCACAAAACAAAGGGAATTTTTTGTTTATGATAAAGAAAAAGTACAACCCAATAGAAAGTTTAGAGGAGAAAAGTTAAGTTACTCTCTCACAACAATAAAAAGACAAATTTAAAACGGGAAAGAAAAATTGAAGATTGTTATAAGACATCTACAATCTAAAGGAAAATAGAAGGGAAGAGATCATTCATTACATTAATCATCTGTTAATGCAAAATTAATTACCCCAGTTATTCTAGCTTTTGAAAACAAACATTTATTCTTTTATTCAGTTTCTGAAGGTCAGGAATCTAGAAGAAGCTTAGCTATGTGCTTTGGGCACAATGTCTCCCAAGATTAAATCAAGCTGTCAGTGGGGGAGTTTCATTTGAAGGCTGAAGTGGGGCTGGAGGATTTGCCTCCAAGTTGACTTATGTGATCACATGGCTATTGGCAGAGACCTCAGTTTCTAGCTGGCTACTGACAAGTCTCAGCTCCTTGCCACCTGGTCCTCTGGGTGTGTAATAGACAGTACAGTGACTATGGTTAACAAGACTGCACTGTGTACCTGAAAGTTGCTGTGAGACAGCCACACACACACGTGCACACACTAACTATGAGGTGGTGGTAGATGTTGACTAATCTTATGTGGTAATTACTTAACAAATCATATGGTACACCATTGTAGTGGCCAGGTACATGGCAGGCATGGGTGCCAGGGGGCCGGGAGGCTGGCAGGCCTCCTAGCCCCGGGCGCATCTCACCCTCTCGGCTGCTTTGCTACTACTGCTGCTCGTCAGTACTGTCGGTCCTGTTGTTCCTGGCGTCCTCATGACACCGCCCATTTAAGCCCGTGTCCAACTCAGGTGCGCCCACTTGCGCATGCCCACCGTGGAATGCTTGCAGCACACAGTGGTGGGAGGGTGAAAAGACCTGATTTCTCTAACCCTACAACCATAAACTTACAGAATGCTATATGTGAATCAAGTTTCAGTAAAGCTTGGGGGGAGGGATGAATCAATCCAGGAATAATCAGAATAGCTTCAGATTTCAACACTGGAAAGTAACACTAGAAAGTAAAACACAAGCCTTTAAAATCGTGAAGGAAAATGACTTCCAAACTAGAATTAAACCCACCAAAATAAAAAGCATTGAAGAGGAAGCAATCAAATTTTAGAAGCTGGAAAGTATATTCAACAACAACAAAAATCTGAAACTTAAAACTGACAGTGAGGAAACCTGAAAATAATGAGCCGGTAGCATTCCTCTAGACATGGAGTGCTGCAAGGAGGCCTGGTGTAAACAGTAAGCTTAAATGCTAAGCGTTTAGTGGGCCTTTTCAAATCTGGCAATGTATGGGCCTGAAGTCTGGGAATTAAAAATGCAGTTATACCAGTCAAACCATCAAGGAGTAAGAAGTCAGTCAAGCTGGGACAGTTACAGTGATATGTCTTGTACCAAAATGGAGGAGCAGAGAAACAGGAAGATGTGAGAAATGAGAAATGTTAGATTCAGACCCAAGGAGGATAAAGGGTAGCTCGTCTTGGGGTAAAAGACCCTAGAGGCACAGTTGTGAGCCAGGACAGGAGAGAGGGGGCACCCAACCATGGTGCCACAGGACAGAGGTGCCCAGAAAAGAGGCTTCTGAGGGGCACTGATAGAACACCAGGTACATCTGAATCTCTTAGAGGGAATTTAGTCACTTGGTGAAGGTTTTGAGGTCAAATTTGTAAGGAGTACACAGGGAAACCAAGCCAACCACAGAATGAGAGAAGATACAAGACAATTATTAAGTCCTGGGGGGAACGCTGTCAAGAAAGAGCAATCATGGTTTACAACCTGGCTCAGCTGTAACTAGTGTTTACACGGTCGTAATAATGTAAATACTAAATAGTGATTTAATCAAAATCACAAAATAACTGTAGAGGGGGCATGGAGGATGACTTCCACAAGGAGCCTTTGATAAAGAATGAAAAACTGAAATATTTAGACTTAGTAAAAAGAAGAGATAGAATTACCAAAATAATCAGCTGAAAGAAGTGGTTGATTCTAAGGAGAGTAGGGGAACTACTAGATTTTGTGGCCAACTGTGGTGCCAGCAAGGGACATGGAGCAAGTTCTCATTGATTCTAAGCAGATGGTTCAAGGAGTCCTGAAGTCCTCGGTGGCTTTTTAGGCTTTTATTGCTTCATTACATCGGAGGCGACCAGGCTGGCAGGCCTCCTAGCCCCGGGCGCATCTCCACTCTCTGGGCTTTCTAGCCTCTCCTCCTCTCTGCTTTCTCCTTCTGCTCTTCTCTCTCTCCTGCTTGTCTTCTCTGCTGGCGGCCTCGTGATGCCGCCTTTATATGCCCATGTCTCAATCCAGGTGCGCTAACTTGCACCTGCCCACTCAGGCATGCGTGCAGGACCTCACCTCAGGTGTCCATCATCACACCACTGGTGGGAGGGCAGAAAAGCCTGATCACATTCCACGTACCCTACACCAAGTTTGTACAATCCTTTAACTCTCTATACAGCATGTGTAATTACTTTGATCTTAGAGATAGAGAGGCTGCAATGAGAAATGATGTGGCAAGAGTCAAGCATTCATTCATTCAATGAGCATTTAATGTGTGCCTACAGTATAGAGTCTGGTGATTTGGAAGGGGAGAAAGAGAGCCAGTTCCTGTCTGCCCTCACTCACAGGTTTCTCTTCACCATCAGGGGATACAAAGTCAGACACTTCTCTAGTGAATTGCTAATTAAAGTTAAGCAGCCTGGACATTCAGTTGTCTTGAATTTCCAAGTTTGTGAGTAGTGGCTTCTTGGCTTGCTCTGGGCCAGGGTGCCCTTGAAAGGCTGCTATGGACTAAGCTGTAAGATATGAAAAAACCTGCATGTTTGAGGGGGCGTGTAGCGGCAGGAAGATGGCGGCACAGGAGCAAGGTTCAGGATGGTTCTGGGCAGACGGGTCAAGGAAGGAGAGTCTTGGAGCTCTCGGTGGCTTTTCATACTTTATTTAGTAGAGGTGGCCAGGTACATGGCAGGCATGGGTGCCGGGGGGCCGGGAGGCTGGCAGGCCGCCCAGCCCCCGCCACATCTCACCCTCTCGGCTGCTTCTTCTCTCGTCAGTATTGTCGGTCCTATTGGTTCTGCTGGTTGGCCCTCACAGTTCTGGCATCCTCATGACGCCGCCCATTTATGCCCGTGTCCCAACTCAGGTGCGCCCACTTGCGCATGCCCACCCTGGAATGCTCGCAGCACCTCAGGTGTCCATCATCAGTGGTGAGACGGTGGAAATACCTGATCAACCTTTACCCTACAGGGTGGAAGTTGGGGTAGACAAGCCCTAAAATAACAATGGTACTAAACATTACTGACAGTGTGGAATACATTTTCTGAAGCACTGGTGTGAAGCACCTAGTTCAAGCACACTACTCATTGTCCAGCTGCTCTTCTTGCATAACCTCACTTGATTTTCTGGAGTAGCTACTTATTATAATAATCCCCACTTTCTAGATGACAAAACAGAGAGGTCCTGTGACATGCCTAATGTCACACAGCTAGTAAGTAGCAGAACTGAAAATCAAACCCAAATCTTTTCTATCATCACCTCCATCCCCTGCCCTGTGCTCTTTCTGCCCTCAACCCACACTCTCCACCCTCCCCACAAGGTGTCCCCAATTTGTCCTTGTCTTTTTGTTTTTGTTATGGTTTTTTTTTTGGGGGGGTTCCCTTATATTCCTCCTAGGGGTGAAACCATCTGGTATTTTCCTTTTGCTTTCTAACTTATTTCGCTGAGCACAATCCCTTCTAGTTCCATCCATGTTTCTGTGAATGACTCTAGTTTATCTTTTTTGATTACTGAATAGTATTCCATCGTGTATATGTAGCACATCTTCTTGATCCAGTCATCATTTTTGAGCATTTGTTTCCAGGTCTTTCTTATTGTAAACAGTGCTGCAACATAGAGGTGCCGTACTCTTTGGAATCAGTGTTTTTGGGTCTTTTGGGTATATTCCTAGGAGTGGGATTGCTGGATCATATGGTAGCTCCATTTTTAGTAGTTTGAGGAACCTCCACACTGCTTTCCATAATGGTTGGACCAGCTTATATTCCCACCAGCAGTGTAGAATGGTTCCTTTATCTCCACATCCTCGCCAGCTTTTGTCATTTCTACTTTTTTTTTTTTTTTTGATATGTGCCATTCTCACTGGTGTAAGGTGTAGTTTTGATTTGCATTTCTCTGATTACCAGAGATGGTGAGCATTTTTTCATATGCCTGTTGGCCATTTGCATTTCCTCTTTGGAGAAATGTCTTTTTAGCTCTTCTGCCCATTTTTTGACTGGATTGTCAAACCCAAATCTTACGCCCATTAACCTTCACCCCAGGACTGATTTTAATCCATCATTGGACTGAGAGCTGCAAGACCTGGATCCTAGTTCCTAGCCACTCATGAATCAGCTGTGTGATCTTAGGCAAGTCCCTTTCCTTCTTTGTGTCTGTTTCTAGATCTCAAAAACTTAAAGGGCTTGGCCTGCCTGGAGGCCTAGAGGTTAAGTCTCAGCACTATCACTTCTACAGCCTGAGTTCAATCCCTGGCCAGAGAGCTAATCCACATGGTGCAGCAGATCTCTCCTGTCTCATCTGCGGTGTATTTCAGTAGATCTGCCTGTTCTGTTCCCCACTCTGTCTGTGGAGAATCCTCTCTGCCCCTGCACCTCTGGCCTGTATTCATTCTTCTATGCAAAAAGAAAAAAATAATAACAAAAAACTGAAAGGGCTGACAACTAAAATGCTCATGTTGGCAGTCACCACATTAGGGTGGGAGAAGCCAACGGGACATGTGTGACCGGGACATAGAGTTAAACAATTTTCTTCTCTGAACTTCCACTTCTTCATCTGTAAAAAGAAAGCAGCTGAGGCACAGGCCATCCCATGTTTGCTGAGTGAATTCAGTAAGATACCATGAGAAGCACCAGCCCTCGCCCAGGCACACGGGAGGTGCTCAGTTAATGTGAGCCCTCATTCACTCTTCCGCTTACCTGCTTGGATTCCTGGAGATACCACTTCTGCTAAAGTCAAAGCACCGTGTTTGCAGGAAGAAGAGTCATCCTAGTAGCAGAAAGGGAGTCCGACAGTCCAACAAAAACTGTCTAACAGGAGTGTGTGCTGTTGCCCTTTATTGGTTTTACATGCGAGTTGGTTTACGAATACTTTCAGGGGCATGTAAGTGTGAAATTGGAAAGCCGCACTGCGGGACTGCCACGAGCTACAACGAGCTGCTGCACAGGCCACATCAAAGAGGGGGAGGAGCGAAGGGATGGGCCAGGGGAAGGGAGAAAAGGAAGGAGGCAGAAAGGAAAGAAAAGAAAGGTAAGTCCAAGGTGGGGGAACACTGACTTTGAAGTTCAAAGCTAGTTCATCCAGATTCACTGTTGAGAACACACTTGTTTGACTTTATCTTTATTTTCATAAAGATTATTTATGCACACAAGAGCTGGGGTGCAGGCCAGAGATGCAGGGGTGAGAGGATTCACCAGAGAGAGAGTTGGAAGCATTAACCCCTTGCACCACGAGGGGAGGCCCATTGTTTACCTTTTTAATACATCCCTTCTCCACACCCCTACCTCAGAGGTTTCTCTCCAGCCATCTGCAGCATGGAAATCCTACTCCTAACTATGAACACAGCTCAAGGCCTGCTTGCTTTTAGGCAATTTTCTTTTGGAAGAAACTGTAAAGCATTCAAGGTTAATAAAGAATGTAAGTTCTGCATCAGCAAGATCAGTGTAGGGTCAGAGAATGATCAGGTATTTCCACCCTCCCACTACTGTGATGATGGACAGCTGCCGTGCTGCGAGCATTCCAGGGTGGGCATGTGCAAGTTGGGGCACGGGTTTAAATGGGTGGCGTCATGAGGACGCCAGGACCGACTGACAGAACCAACAGGGCCAACAATACTAACAAGCAGCAGTGAGAGCACCAACGCGAGCAGCAGCAGTAGAAAGCAGCTGAGAGGGTGAGACGCACCGGGGGCTGGGAGGCCTGCCAGCCTCCCGGCCCCCCGGCACCCATGCCTGCCATGTACCTGGCCACCTCTACTAATAGAAGTATGAAAAGCCACCGAGGGCTCCAAGACTCTCCTTCCTTGACCCGTCTGCCCAGAACCATCCCGAACCTTGCTCCAGTGCCCCCATCCTGCTGCTACAATCAGGATGGCGTCAAGTTGGGTGAATTTGAGACAAGTTTCTTGACCTCTCTAAACCTCAGTTTCCCAATCTGTAAAAGGCAGGTAATCCCCTCACAGGGTAACAATAAACAATAAACATGAGAATACAAGACAAGTGCTAAATCACCTGCTCGTCTGTTCTCTCCCCACATTCCTGGCCCACCTGTTCCATGTCTCCAGTGTAGCTCCTACTACACTGAACTAGGTTAGCAAGCCTGCCTGTCCCCTCTGTCCCACAGAGAATACTTTTACTCATCTCTGAAAAGGGTCTAGAACGCTGCCTCCCACGCAACAGATGCTCAGTGTCACCTGGATTGAAAGTGATGACCATCTCATTCGTCAAGCTCATGATTATTTCAATTAGAAGGATAAACATAGCAAACACTTGGCTCCAGGGGACCAAATCATGGCTAGATTTCCTATCGGTTCCTCACTCAGCAGTTCTAACAAGGATTCCATATGTTCCTATGTTTAGCACATAGTAAGCCATCTATGCCAATTCCTTAAGATGCTCAAAACCACCTTTGGGGGCTGATATTACTAAATAACAGGTGAGGAAACTGAAGTTCAGAGATTTAGTTGTCCAACGTCACACAGCTCAACAGCAGAGAGATACAAATACTGATTACAAAACTTCCACTTTGCCCCACTTCACCTCAGTAAAGACAAACTACAAGAATTTATGGTGAAATTCAAGCGATCCTTGAGTATCTGTGGGAACATGCCAACCTGACACCACAGTACCCCTTCTGTTACAGAGTAGGCTGAGGGGCACCCTAGAACCCCCAAACTTGCCCTCTCTGAATGGGTTTTGCCATTCGCCGCATTAAGATAAACAGAAGACTTTTAATAAAAAGAAACTTTAATACAATTAGGGTATAATACAAAAAGGACAAAGAATATGGTTACTAAGTTAAGCATCCAAAGTTACTCATTTTCTTAAAGGTGAAAGTCCAGCCAAATAGGATAGCCCAAAGCAAGGCCTAAAAGCCTGTCCTAAGTTTAAAGGACTTTTTAGTGGAGACCCATAGAAAAGGGTCAGAAAGAGTCAGACAAATACGGGAGGAAAAGAGCAAAATTAAAATTAAGATGAAAGCTGCCATTGTAACCTCCCCACAGGTCTCTCACCCACATCTGTTCCAACCAGTCCAAGACCAAAAAATAAGCACAATTTCTTCACGTGTCCCTTTGCTCCATGTGCCTCCTCCAGGTCCCCTTGCTGCTCTCCATCCTGCTTCCTTCTTCCTCCCTTCCTTGTGTCCATCCTCCTCCAACCTCTTCTAGCCCTTCTCAGCTCCACCTACTTAAAGCAAAACCAAAATTCTAAAACTTCCCCCTTTCCTGGGAACCACCCTGTTACACTTCCTGCCTTTGCTACCTGCTTGTTCCCCACCAGGACCACTTTCCTCCCTGCCCCTGGACAATCGTAAAAGGAGCCCCTCCCCCACGTCCTCTGTTAGCAGAGAGGTGGGCCCAGAGATCTGAGCACCAGCCTGCAGAAAATCAGAGCACACTGAGGCTCGAGCTTCTGAGAAGCAAGGGAGAAATTCTTTAAGATTCTGAATACTGGTCTTCCCATATCAGTAAAGAGAATTTTGTTATTTTTAATCTATCATTTAGGGAATTGAGCAAACAGATTAGAGGAAATGGGTAAAGGGATTAAGTATCTAGGTACCTATGCTGTGTCTTATCTACCTCACTCCCCCAGGAATCCTCCTAAACATATATATATATATATATATATATATATATATTTTCTTGTCTTAATACACAGTTCTTCACAAAATAGCTACTGGTTCACACCAAATTTCCTAAAACTAATACATTCCTCACCATGCTATGTCTAAGGACTTCTTTTAAACAGAGGAAAGATGGGGTGTGCCGAGTCTCTAATGTTAGCAAAAGAGACCAGAAATTGATTTTACTCCTGCCTCTTCCAAAGACTGTAACCAAGACTGTAAACCCAGGCTTGGTTGTTACCCAGGTCATTGGCTGGGCTAAGCAGGCCCCTGAAACAAGAGGCAGAACTGTGTGTTCTTCCATTCAGCGATTCCAAAATAGGACACACGAAAAGGTTCACTGACATTCAGAGAGCAGCAGGATGGATGATGTCCAGCTCCCTCCCTGCATTTTTAGAGTGTCCCTGCAGCCCTGTCCCCCCAACTGTACTCCCCCAAGTTCCCCCTCCTCCACCAAGCTGACAAGGCAGACAGAAAGAATATGAGATATTTGGAAAAATGCACACCTTTTCCTCCAAAGGTCCCCACGTTGCTTATTAGGTAAAGAAGGCACTATCAAGACTTTACATCCCAGGGATCTCCCTGGTGGTGCAAGGGGTTAAGTCTCAGCAGTATGAAGCTATCCACAGTCACTGCAGCACACAATTCCCCCCACTAGGGAGCTGACCCACATGGCACAGCAGACCTCTTGTGACTTGTCCACTGCTCTTCTCACCAGGGTATTTCAGTAGATCTGCCTGTTCTGTTCCCCACTCTGTCTCTGGTGAATCCTCTCACATACAAACCACCACCCCCCTCCCCCTGCCCCTTTGACCTGTGCCCCAGTTCTTGTATGCATAAATACATTTAAAAAATAAAGACTCCACATCATAAACAGCTCCTCCCTCTCCAGAACTCCTAGGCTCATGCCAGTGCCACTTATTTCAAAGGAAAGCAACCTGAGGGCCGATAACTGTGACTCTCTCAACTCTAATGCAAGGGAAAAACACAGATCCTTCCAAAAGGGGAAGGAGTTTTAGCAAATGCTCGTATTTTTACTTCTAAAATGTGTTCTGTGGTGTGTGTGTAAGAGGTGAGAGCAAATAAACTCCTAGGGAGAAGTGCAGTGGGTTGAGAGCTACACTGTGAAGCATCCGCAGCACAGCAGCACTAGTTCAATTCCTGGCCAGGGAGGGGGCCCACATGGTGCAGCAGACCTCCCCTGCCTAGCCTGCTGCTCTCCTCAGCAGTGTGCTCCCCTCAGTTAATCTGCCTATCCTGCTCCCCACTCTGTTTCTGGTGAATCATCTTACCTCCCACACTTCTGGCCTGTACCCCAGCTCTTGTATGCATCAATAAATAAATCTTGAAAAAAAAAAAAAAAACACACACTCCAGGGAGGTGTGCGGGGGAGAGGTGAGAATGCTGAACACTGCTGCAGCCCAAGCAGAAGAACAGCACAGAGTGGAGCAAAGTGAGGAGAACTGGCGCAGACCTGGAGGGCCTGGACTCTGCCACTGACTGTGCAACCTTGAAGAAGCTGCTGAACCATCTTCTGTCAGTTTTTGTCTCAGAAAACCAGTGCTCCCTCGGTGGCGGGGGGGGGTGGGGGTGGGGGGGAGAGGGGGACACACACACACTTTTGGGACGATGTTACAACAGCTTTGCACATCATTTTATACTAATATGATTCAGCAACTAACACTGACGAGGACTAGACACAGTACTGTAGCCTGGGCTTCAGAGAATTAAGTCTTGGATAGCTTATATTAAGAAGTCAGCCTCAAATATAAGAGTTTTAGTCATCTTTTGGATTGCTGCAAAGATAAAAGAAGAAAATGCCTCCTGTGGAGGACTGACGTGCAATGTGAAGGACTCGGGAAAAGGTAGAAGTTCACATCCCCACTTGGCCACACCCTTTGCTGACAGCTTTCACATCCATGGCCCACACCAAGCACCTGGGCCTTTGAGAACTGTGGAAGGAACCACAGCAAAGAGCTTGAAGGTCAGGGTGGTTGCAGAGAAAACCAGCTGGATGAACAGTTACCCCAGTGAAGAGAAGTAACTGGAAGGAAGCCTGAGGGCCTGCAGGCGCTGGTAATGTTCTTTTTTGACCTAGATGCTAGTTACATGGACACGTTCACCTTGGAAAAAAATTAACTTCTACAAGACTTGTACACTTTTTATGTATGAACGTTGTGTTACAATAAAAGTTTTTAAATAGGAACCACACCTTCTCCATCATCCAGAGCATCAAGCAGCCCTTCCCACTGAGTGTGCCACACGTGGGCTACACATGCCAGGTGGGCCACCTGGGCAGAAGCAGCCTCGGATGACCCCCACCCGCTCCAGAGCGGTACAAATGCTCCTGGGGAGGCCCTAGAACATCCTCCTCTTCAACCACACCTGCTGACCTTCATGTCATTCTGTCTCAGATCGATTTATTTACTCAATTTTTAATTAGATTCCTTTATGATCTCCAACAAGCAAAGACACTACATATAAGGTTTAACCCCACCCCACAGACTGCACTTTACAAAACTGAGTCAGCCTTTGACATCATTCCAGAGATTACTCTTATATACGAGCAAATGTCTAGCAAGCATATACCTCCCTCTGCCCCAACTTCCCTCCTCCAAAACTGCTGGAGGGCTTGGAACCCTAAAATAAATTTCATTCATTTATCGAGTCAATGGATGCAACACAGACTCCATGATGGCTCTCTCTTAGAAAGTTTATTATTATTAAAAACAACAACAACAACAACAAAACCTATACTTTTTTACATTTATCTCTTATAATATTTAATGGTACCAGTACTGATGTTATAGAAAAAGCTCACCAGCTGCTTGAAATGGCTGCAATTTTTTTTTTACCATGTTTTGGTATGAAAGTGGTTTGAACTCTTTGGAAAAAATTGGTGTAATATTAAGTACCAAGATTTCAAATTCTGAGGTTAGAAACAAAATATTTCAATTGGGACGAAATTCAGTATAAATTCAAGGCTAAAGGGAAATGTTAATAGAAAAACAAAAACAAAAACATTGTAAAAAATAGGATTTTCCCCACCCTACTCCGCCCTGATAGGTAAAAAATGCAACCAACCCCACCACCCCACACACACCTTATTTTTCTTAGAAAAGTCACCCTCAGACCCGAACATAAGGTCTCACTCACAAGCTTCATTTGCAGGTCAGCCTCTGGGGTCTTATGCCGGCCCCAGTTAGAAGTCTTAAAAAGAAAAAACTTAAATTAGGTAGTTAAACATCTATAAATACTGGCATCTGAATGAATGGAAACATCTGGCTTTGGTATGGCTACAGAAATCTGGAAGTTTTTCAAAAGCACACTGGCTTAGGGAGGCAGGGAGGGGGTAACAGAGAAGGGCACACAACCCCCCGCCCCCACCCCACTAGAGGCAAAATAAATATTGGTACACAGCCACAGGAAACACTGTGCATGAGAGCTGAGGTGGCTGCCTCAAACGCAGCACCCGTAGAGGGAGCTGATCAGAAAAAAACATAGGTTCTGCATCAGAACATGGACAGACTCTACGACATATGAAAACGTGTAGAGGCTCTAGGTCAGAATCACCCACAACAACCTCTTCCTAAGTATCAGCTGAAGGAAAGTTTGAATTTGGGGATTCGTCTGTGCCCTGGAATCTAGTCTAGTGAGAGCTTCTGAAGAAAGAATGATTAACCTAGGCTAAGAGCCAGCCCCCTTATTCTAGCAACCTGGAAGTCTGCCTCTGTCCCTCATAACACCACCTTCAGCTTCCAGCCACAGGGCTCCTCCGTATCAGTCACCACAGGGCCTGTCAGAGTGGTTCGACTGGGATTTTTTATCTCTGGGGTGATAAAATGAAAAATTAAATCTTTTGGGACTGGGTAATTTATGCTGTTGAGTCTCACATCTGCTTCACATTTTCCCCAGATCCTGGTAAAGGGCTGTGAGAATAATGAGAAGGCAGTGATGGGGCCATGACTGTGCCCCAAGCACGATCTCAAAAAGCCTGGAAAGTGACAGAAGCTGAAGAGGCCAAAGTGCCCATACCCTGGTCTTTGTATCAATAAAAGCATGAAAGTGTCACCAGATGAGAAAAAAAAAAAAAAACAACTTGCAGCTACTTTGACACTGAACCCCTGGTGACTATTTACACAGTCCTGCCCCACCTGAAGCAAACTTGGATGTACTGGTTAGGACAAATAAGGTTCTTTAACAAGTCCATCTATGGCAAGACACACTAAACATATCTCAAAACATTTCCCTCCCAGGGTACTAGATCAAAACCAACAGCTACCTTACGTGACAGGATGTGACCCAGAACACCGGGACAAGTCAAGCAGAAGTCGGCCTCCACAGCAAAGGACATCAAGAAGAAATCTACCACGCGGTGATTCACCACAGTAACATAATAATGGGGGAATGGAGGGAGAGAGAAGAAGCCCAAAGATGCCCAGGCAACTTCTGATAAACAGCATCATTTATCCTGTTTTCTAAATGAGATTTCAACACCAGAAAAAGAGAAAAGAATGGGTTATAAATTAAAACACAAATACATTTATGTATGTCTTGACTGAGTATAGTTTGGTCACTGCAGAAACCAGAATTTTAGAAAAGGGACTTATCATCACAGCCCCCCAAGTAGCTCTGGGGTGTACAAACCCAGAGACAACATGAGAGCAATCACTTGAGACCAAAGCAATTACTTAGGAAGATTTCCTAGGAGGTTTAAGATCTTGGCTTGCCTACAGAGATGCTGACACTTGCTCTAACCCCAAATTCTTGAAACTTGTCAAGAGATGGCAATAGAACAACCCAATGAATCCTTCCTGCAATGAGATGAGGGAGCAGGAACAGGGAAGACAGGGCACGCCATGTCACCAGGATACAGGAGAAGTGTAGGTTGAGTCACAGCTACGACAGACCTGCTTTGTCTTCTGCCTGGGCCAGGTCTCCTGGGAGGCTGTGAGAGCCAACAAGGTTCCAAGGATGTGCCACAGCCAATGTGCAATAAAGGCATTGGCGACAAAGTGCAATTTGAACTATGAGAGTCTACAGATCACTGATTATTGCACTAGCAATCTGGCCTCCCCGCCTACTACAGACAACCCAGATAATCAGCCTGCGCCACCACTTCATCTCTGTGGGAGCAGCAGAGAGGAATGAGGTACCAAGGAAAACTTCTGAAATGACCACTTCCTGCTCCAGCTTGAGCTTGAGCTAGAACAAATGTGTCTGAATAAACCGCTCACGTTAAATGATATTTAAACTATGGTACCTTTAGCTCATTATGAAAATGAAGTGACCCCCACCCCACACCCATTACGTCAATGCACAGTCTCCCAGGCACATCTTTCTGTGTTCAGCCAGTGGAATGGATGGCATATGCCAGATGTTACACAGGCATTTATTTCTCCGAGAAAGCGAGAGCCAGGAGAATTAATCTCCTTCTGCTAGGACCTCTGCCCCAAGCTTCTGGAGAAATGCTGAATTGGGCTCGACAAGCAGCTACGTGATCCGCTAATCAGATTAAATACATGAAAATGCCCTGCACAGTGTATCCCTTCCTGCTCTTCTTCATGGGAAAAAGCCCTAAAGATAATTAATAAAAAGGGGTGTTCTTCCAAATTCAACGGGAGTTTCAAATTAAAAAAACAAAACAAGTATCAGCAAAAACCAATGAAATAAGTAGCTCCAGCTGCCAACACTGCCGGTAACAGTCTCGTGGTGACAGATGGCTGACGGAGTCGAGGCAGCGAAGGAGGACACAAAGATGGAAGTGGCAGGCCACAAACGTTCCGTGCAGAATCCACAACAGTGTTCTCCATTTTCCAAGGCCAATGAGCCAGCTCAAGTTAAAAATTTTCTATTAACAAGAAAACAAAATAAAACAAAACCAAAACCACTCCAGAAAGAGGATCAAGGGAAGAACCCTGTAGAAAGTCAGGCCGCTGACCTCCGGCGGATCACAAAGAGCCCGCGCTGAAGCTGGCCCAAGTAAATCCTCATCTTGGTGCTGTCACTGGTCTTCCTCACCCAGATCTGCCAGGGAGAAGAGGAGGGAACCAGATGAGAGAGTCTGAATACCGAAGAGCCAATCCTCCAGAGCATCAAAATGTTTGCATGAATGGTGGTGGGCACAAGACCGGCCACCTCTTCCCAAAGGACCCCAAAGGACGCCTTAGCCAGCACTCCCTGGGCCTGTGGTCTCCAGTGCGGAGAGCAGGTGTCAGCCCTTGACCTCATTTCTCTCAGCCTCCTGTCTTACACCTTTGCTAAGAAAATGGAAAGCATGGTGACCCTGGGTTCTGTCTTGATCTTGATCTAAAGCACTTTATAAAATCTATTTTGATTAGTGTGTTATCAACATTCAAAATACATATTCATGAACATAAACTTTCAAGTAAATTTGGAAATATTTTCCTTGCTCCAAGGGACTTCCATATTAAAACTTTCAGTTCTCTAGTTTCCTGCCAATTAAGGCTAATGGTTGTGACAGGAAAAGGAGGAAAAAATAATAACAAAAAAAGATGCCTAGGAGTGAGCTAAGGCCCAATTAGGATCATGAGAAGATGGAATTAGCTTAAGATGGTCATTCTCTCCTCACCAGATCTTTTCACAGATGCTATCAGATGTTTTGCATTTCACTGGGCAGATGCATTCTTCCAGAGAACTGAGAATGAATTCCTGCAGCAGGGGGATGCCAGGGCTGCTATTAACAGCTGGTGTCCCCACAGCAGGCTAGAAGGACAGAGGCTCCTCTGTCCCTCCAGCCTTCCAAACCTGAGCAAGAGGCTCCTATGCCCTCAGTGTGCCAGACACTGAGCTGAGTCTTTTGTTCCTCAGAACCACCCTACAAAGAAAGTATTCTGGTCACCCTCATTTTTAGAAAAACAAGGCCCAAAGCACTTGTCCACTGGTCCTGGCATGTCTCAACATCCCTGCTCTTCTTACTACATGAATCCCCAAAGATCCTTCTCATCAGCATAACTAACACGCAATTAGATGGAGCTAAAAGCCTAACTCTTTAAAAACCTGTGACTCACCAATATATGCAACTTTACGGTAGATTTCCTCATTCCCCCACTCAGTTTCCAGATTTGAGACAAATTTATCCCCCAATTCACCTCAATTTAACATGAGTGATTAGTAAGAGAGACTTCAAAGTCAAATGCACTAGTTTAAAATAAAGGTAACGACCTCACATGAAGCCTCTGACTGATCTTACAAAACCATTTTTAAGTAAGTCACCCCAAGGAGAGCCGAATCAGTAATTCACCAATTCAGACCCGCCCACCAAACATGCCTCCAGTCAAGTTATGCACAGGACAGGAGGCTCTGGCATTACATAGGATTTGACCTGAAAAATAAGCTAGGATGTTTCCAAGAAGTGAAAAGGCTTTCCCATTCCCAGAGCTGCCTGCCTCCAATGCACTGAGGCATCTCCACTTCAGGAGGCACATCTCGGTGTCAGTTTTTTTTGTCAGACCTTCTTGACACTCTATTATGTCAAGGGTGACAATCTTCAACAGAACGTGTGAAAATAACCCAACTTGTATTTTTATTTCCCTGAGAAGCCAGAGGTGTCACAGAGCACTGCACTGGCTCACAGGTGGGTTTTGGCACCAGGAGCCACTGGCACTCTGGACAGACACACAAGTTCTGCTGGGAAATCTTGATGCCTCCTGCCTGCAGGACAGCAGGTCTGTCCATGGGAACCCCTGGCCTGCTCCTGACTTGGCTGGAGGTGGCACACAAACTCTGGGCCCAGAGGAGAATGACGGTCATTTATCTGGAAGTCTCTCCCTAACTTATAAGTAAACAATCATTTTGCAAATTAGTCACATTTGATGGCATTGTCAATTCAGGAAGCTGGGAGAATAGAAGAGGCTTAAGTTATTTCGTAATCCAGTTTCATTAGATTTAGTGTGCAATGGACGAATGAGTTACAGCAGGCAGACACATAAAAATCAATTTCTTTGCAGAGTTATGGGCTGATAGATTATCAAGCCAGTGCAGCTACTGAAGTTTTAAACTTCTGATAACTACTAACAATACTGGTCACATGCTGCTGATCACCTCCTAGTAATGGACCAACTGGAGAACTCAGGCCAGCTCATTCGTCCTTGAGTATCAAACCAGTCCCCAATGCACAGGGTGACTGAGGAGACCAACACTGAAGGGCATGAGCCTGGCGGTCAGTTGTTCAATCAGGTAACAGAACGTGTCAGCCTGGAGACAGCAAGCGAAGAGTAGTATGGCCTGTACCTACTCATTGAGCACTTACTGTGTGCCAGAACCTTGCCAAGTGGCTTAGAATTAAGTCCTCATAGCACAAAACAAATCCACTAGTGCACATGAAAGTTCTAGCAAAATAATACAAAGATGGATTATGCGCCACAGGCCAGCTCCACGATCAGCAGATGTAACCTTAAAAAGCAGCAGGACTGCCTGCAGAGGTACCACAGGGCCTTGCCTTTTGTTCTTTGCTGTAGCCTAGCTCAGTGGCTCCCAACTGAGTTACTGTGCAGCGAGGGCCCAAACACCACGAGAAGAGCCAAATCCCTGTAAGTCCTAAGTGCGTCGTGCAAGGGATTTCTAAGGGTGATCCTGACTGTGTACAAGTTCTGTCTGCAAATGCTGGCTTGAGAACCTAACCCACACACAAGACAAGACCCCATACCCTCTTTGGGTGGCACTGGCAGTTCAGCTTTGTCACACTGTACTTTCCCAAAGGGTGAGGAGTTCCGTCCCTACCTCATTGGCTCCAACAGAGCTGATCACACAGCTCAGCTTCTGGTTGTCCTTTGACTCCAAATAGATGGCTTGGCTCTTGTGGTACCTGCCCAAAACAGGACACATTTATTTCTTTAATGACTTCATTACTTTATTACAGAATGAATGTCATGTAAAAGGATGTACGTGATTTCACAAACCAATTCAATGAATCTGGAAATAGGCATACACCTGTGACACCAGCACCTTTTCCAAAACCACTGACCTGCCCATTCATTCCCACAGTTTCCTCCCACCCTTTTATAGTGTAATTAACTACTTTTGTGGGTTTTGTTTTGTTTTTGGTTAGGAAATGATATAAGATCTTCCACTCAAAAACATTTAAGTATACAAAATAAAATTTTAGATTCTTCATTTATCTTTGAGGAAGAGTTTGTATTCCTTTGATTACATTAAAGTGACCTTCTAAATCTTCCAGATTTAAAACAATATCCTATGATCCTTCCACAAAGGAGAAAAGCACTGGAAAACTACGTATCCAACTTTTTATTTTGACTATATCCCAGCTCAAAAAGTAAGATTTTTCTAGTAAAACCTGTTACCCACTTTCAGACCCTACCCCAAAACCAATGAATAACACAGAGATGGACTTGAATACTTGTTCTATTATTTCTAAATAATTTGTCCAAGTAAGTCCTCAACAAGGTGTCAGGCCAAACTCAGTCCTCCACCACTCCCCGCGTGCCAGTGACTAGGCCGAAGGCTGGAGGTTGGCAATGAGTGAAGCTACCAGGCCCTGTGTCAGAGCCCCAGTGCGGTGGCAGTGAAGAACATGAAAGGATCACTCCTGGCAAGAGCTAACTAGGTGAGTTCTCAGCGTCACCACATGCACCAAAGGTTATCTGATTCAGCTATCAGTCAGGAGAGCCACCTGTAATAGAGCAAAGACAGGCACCCTCCCCACCCCTTTCAGTCTCTTTATCTACTCTTAGCCTGTTGTGGAGGACCAACTCCAACATCTACAAGTTTAGGGATAAGGCCCAAGATGAAAATTGAAGAAAACCAGAGCCAAAGCCCACAGACAACAGCTACCACAGAATGAAGCAGCAGCTGCTGGATTACAAGAGTTGGACACATCAGCTGAGCCACTGCTGGCAGCCCTGGTTGGGCCAGGCCGGATCAGTTGAGAACATTCTCCAATGAACTACAAGCTCATTCTGACACCAAAGATCTGGCAAAAACAGGCCATTAAGTCATGTAAATTTCATCAAAACAAATCTCACAGCAAAGCATAGCATGTTATAATTTGTGTGGGGAAAGAAAGAAGACTCTGTTTAGCTGATATAATGACATAATCTACTGCCAAGACATCACAGTGAAGGATGTACTTCACTCCCACACAAGCTTTTCCAATCTAGGTTCTAGGCGATCTTTAATCTGCTACTTCAGAGCTGAAAACTCAGGTTTCTAAGTCAATTTACTTCCTGAAAACACTGTTACAAGAAATCGAATCATAAATGCAATTAGAACAGCGAGATTGGTTTAGACCCTAGCTTTGAGGTTGCTTTTGGCCAGTGATTAGGTGGAAAACTGGTTAGGGGACCAGCATTATGCTAAATATGTAATATCTCAAGGTCTGAATGGTATGTTGCATGAGGAAAGGCTCAACTAATTCTCAGCACATCTAAGACTCAAGTTTCCTGCACATCTAAACCAACTATCCTATATAAATAGCAACATTTTGAGTAATGGTTAGAATAAAAATACATAGGAAAAGAACATTAAGTTATTCTATGAGGGTGCAAGTTATTAGAGAAAAAACACAAGATGACATGAAACTAGCATTAAATCATTCTCATACTACTTTCTACCTATTTCAACAAAGAAAGGTTTGAGTGTGGTGTGGAACTGTATTATCCATGTGGAAAATGCTCAATATACTACTAAGTAGAGGGAAAAACTATGTTCATTACATTCCTGTGTTTATAATATGTTGCACGTGTATTGTACACACACCCAATTAGGTAAGCTTGTTAAAATGTACACTGGATGTGTATGAAAATTTTATAAAGGGCCTACCTGGTGGCGCAGTGGGTTGAGCGCTGCATTGTGAAGCATCCATGGCACAACAGTGTGAGTTCGATCCCCTGACAGGGAGGGGACCCACATGGCGCAGCAGACCTCCCCTGCCTTGCCCGCTGCTCCCCTCAGCAGTGTATTTCAGTCCATCTGCCTGTTCTGCTCCCCACTCTGTCTCTGGTGAATCCTCTCACCCCCCATGACTCTGGCCTGTACCCCAGCTCTTGTATGTATAAATAAATTAAAAATAAAATAAAATAAAATAAAATTTTATAAAACCATAAAAGAATGGCATTTCTTCTACTAAAATGCTTACTTTCCCCCCAAATATTACTTGTATAAAGGAAAACCAAACTTGCCTCGTAAGTCATATATTGAAAAACACTTAAACTGCAAGCTCAGCATCACAAATTAATGTCTCAGTGTCTGTTACGGATGACAGTTAGTGCTGAGAGACCTTAAGCAAGTGTCGTGACGTGTTTCCTTTCCCTTCAGCTGTGTTCCGATCCCAAGCCCTGCCTGCCTTCCCTGTACACATCGGGAGTCAACAATGCAATCTGATCTACTGCCCTGAGGTCTGGCACTTGAGCATCTGGCTACCTCCTACGTCTGCCTGCTCTGGGATCACCAAACAGTGTTGGCTTAAATAACGTTCACCAGAAAGTCCCCAGTTGCTTCCCAGGAGAGGTGAACAGTTTGCTTCTCAGTGCAGCCCACTTACGAACCAGGACTCCTAGATCCTCCCTTGGTTACTGCACACACATGGTACCAGGAGTTAATACTGCTGGACAGCAGATCTATTCAATTACCTGGATTCTTCTCTGAAAAACATAAGCCCTCCGAAACTAAAGTGCTGGGGGGGTGGGGAAAGGAGGGGTAGGAGTTTCAAGATGAAACCAAAATGTCTAGATAACCTTAACAACACAAAGTTTGCTTTTCAATTTCTAAAACCTGATAAAAGAGGGGGAAAGAATTCATAAAAAATGTTCAAAAACAACATCAACAGAACTAACTTAGTAAAGTAAAAATGTACATTATCACTTTCTTGCCAATTAACCCGTTTTATCAGCTGCAACTCATCTCCGCTGAAAAACTGCTTTAAGTAGCTTCAGAGAACAAGCCCCTGAAGTCAAACTGACTTTATTACTTTATTACTAATGGAAATTCTGACCTGGGAATCCTTACAATTAAGCTCTTAAAGCTTTGCCTCCACTATTAAGCCCAATGAACTAGAATCACCACTACTATTACAGACGAAAGCAATTTCTTCAGAAGGTGGGTCAAAAAGTGGGGCAAGGAGAAGGTAGAATTAATTTAATTTGATAGCCTACTGGCAAGCCTGACATTAATGCTTCATTTCAAAACACCAAACAAAATAAATACCGTGTTATAGAAATGCAAGGAATCACTTATCTAGATGCAAATTCGCTGTTTTGCAGCAAGTCTTTTGCAGCATTTGAAGGCTGGAGGGTTAAACCCACTTGAGCAAGTAGGTGATTTCATTTCTGAATCACATTAGCAGCCCCAGATTTAAACGAGGAGAAAAACAGTCCACCAGCACTATCAGTTAGTTATTTTAAAATATCAGCTACTTTCACAGTAGTTTCTAAGAAGGGTCATTAGTTCAAATCAAAATGTGAGGGAAACTTACGGCAGGCATAAAATGTCTTAAGAGCTGAGAAGATCAAGGCAAAGGGAAGATGCTTATCTTTCAAAATGAAATGTAGCTTGATAAGTATTCATGCCAGGATGGGAAGCCTGAATCACATGCATTTTGCTGAAGTCATTTAAAACTCAATGAAACATGTTTAGCCAGAAATACTGTTTCACCAGCAGACTCCACACCACTGAGAAGAGCATAAGCGATTTGGTTGACCTCTCGGCCACAGACCAGGACTGCTAAAAACAAAGAAAAATGAAAACCTCTAAATTGATGGGGAAACAAAAGCCAGACATCGAGGGCCTGGGGAGACAACAGAGGCATGTTCCCTGCCATGAAAACAGCAGCCTGGACACCCATGAACATCTTCCAGTTAGCAGCAGGGAACGGAGGGCTCCACCTTGCAATGAAATGTGTCATAAACTCTAACTCCCAGGGCCAAAGAGAATCAGAGAACAAGACACCATTCTCAACATTTCATAACAAAACAAGCAACTTTAAATCCATCAAAAAAGTAAAATGCTCACAGAAACCTTATTTTTAAAGTTTATGCTGCCGTTGTAGGGAAGATGGGGAAATTCCTTCAAAATGCTTAGGAGATCTAAATCCTCAACCAGACCTGTCTGTTCACATGATGAAACACTGGTCACCTGGAGCTTTACTTTAGAAAAACAAGAATTTTAATTTTATGCATCTTCACCCCCAAGACACATCTCATAAAGTCTAAGGATTAAGCCTGAGAAAGAGATCTGAAGCAAAACAATTACAAAATGAGCATCATTTGAAATATCACATGGCCTGAAGACTCACAGATTCGTAAAAATGTTAGTGATAAAGCTCATCATTTTTGAAGATGGTTCTTATGTGTGGGCTTGATCTTTAAAGGTTATTTGGTTTTCATTATTAGAAACATTTTTCATCTTACTTTACCCAGAGTATTGAGCTGTGAGGGTCTGCCACCTAGTGGCAATGAGTCCTGAGGAGCAACGTTAACACACATCTTTGGCCTTTCCAAAGATTCAGAACAATCAAATGAGAGGGGCAAAGTCACCAGGATGAGGCTAACGCACAAGGCAAGCCTTCATCATCCACTGGGCGATTCATTCACTGAAACCTAACGGGTGGAACTGCTTTATTTCAGGCATGATTGAATCGCTAAGCTTTTCTGTCAACTTCAGAAGTACAATATTAAAAAGGTAACCAACTAACACAATGTTGGTTTTAAAGAAAGCTCAGAAAATTCAAAATAACCATTATTCCAATTTTGAGACTGTCAAATATGTTGAAACGCAAAAAGATTACCAGAGAGCCATTATCAAGGACAGTTACAGAATGTGTATAATAGCCCAGAGCAACATTCTCAACAGAACCCATTCTCAAGGCAGAACACAAACACATGTCTACCACAACCGACACTGAGTGAGAGTGGCCAGGTAGAGGGACGAAGCAGAAAGGTAGTACAGCAGAATGAGCACTGTAGAAAGGGGGCTGGCACCCAGGAGAAAGCCTAACCCAAGGCAGACAAGAAATGTTGCAGGCATAAATGTACGACTTAATAAGGGCTCTTACGTTGTTTTGCTGTTTCTTTTCCCAGTGAACATGTGGGCAAGCTCGAGATTTTCATCTTCCATCTACAGTAGTGATGCTTTAGGAGATCATTCCCCAAGTATGTCTCATTCAATGCTCACACAGCAGGATGAGGCCGACAGAAAACAAGTTACACATAACAGCATCTTCAAATCCACAGTGACAATCCAGACCCTACGAGAGGCCCTGAGGAGAGCTACATTTAACTTAACTGATATCCCACCACAAAATCCCTTTTTTTCCAGAGTACCTATTCATGATGGCACAGAGGGACACAACGAGAAGGCGGCAGAGGGGGATGTAGACCCAAGCCTCAGTCTCCAAGGGAGCAAAGAAGGAAGCCTGCCAACTCTAGTATGGTGGCAGCAGCAGAGCTGGAGGCCACCTTCAGAAAAAAACACTTGGGGAAATGCTACTTTCAGAGACCTAACGAACAGTATGGATCCAGAACCTACTGATGTACTTTAAAATGGCTTTCTACTCCCAGTACTAAGTCAGCTGAGCAGCAGCCGTGCTTTGAAATAACTCTAAGTAGAGAATCCACTTTCCAACAGGCTCTTCTGAGACTCTTGCAAGCAACCCAGGTGTTGGCGTTACCTACCATCTTTTATCGTAGTACAATTTGCCATCTTCTATCCGAGCTTCAAATCTCTGGGCTGGAGATTCTGCAGGTGTAGCAGGTAAATGTTCAGGAGAAGATGGGGATGCTGAAGGAACCAAAGAGACATTTCAACACTAAGCAGGAAAGATGCAGGTCAGTCCACCAGTTAACACGCTTAATTGAAATGCTTGCAAGGTAGTAACAGTCATGGTCATCAAGCCCTCCCAGTTGTAATAAATGGGGGTTCAATGAAATTCTGGGCTCCAAGGCAACTCAGAAAAAGACAACTCCTGTTTTCCACAAGATTTGGTGAGGGATGTGTGAGTAACCATGGCGCTTAACACAAAATGGCCTTACCAGTTCAGAAATCCATTCTGAAACAGCCTAGCATCGACTCACGAGTGTCACTCTAAGAGGACCCTCCGCTCTGGGACGCCTGAGAGTAGCCCGCTTGTCCCTTCCCAGAGCCAGGCTACACACAGCCACCAGAAAGCCAAAGATACTGCAACATCCCTCTGGTTTCCTTTTCAGAACTGGACATGTACTTAAACCTTAAATATGATGCCTACACAGAAGGAAGACTCTACCAACCAATCAATCAAATGTATTTTTTCAGTAAATTCTAAGGAAAAGACAAAAATAACTTTAACATAGCAGGGTAATGAAAATCAGGGGAGGGTGCACGTAAAGTTCCTTCAGTTTTCATAACTACTCTCAGGCAAATGATAAATAAACATTTTATTGTGAGAACTGCAACAATTCCCAGTCAGTCAGTCACATACTTTCCCAACAACTTGATAAAAAGATTGAACAAAATGCCAGTAACATCACAGACTTACCTGGTCTCTTGGGTGACTTAAGCTGTAGGAAGAACAACAACAAAAAATCTTAGCACAAAATCATTTCAGATGCAACTTAAGGTGTCAAAGGTATCAAAATGATTTAACAAGTAATAAATGAACAAAGTAAGGCAGACAGCTATACTATGCCTAAGTTTTCAAATAAATAAAAAAAATCAAACTACCTTATTTAACGTCCTCAGATCCTCCATGATCTGTTCATCGGTTAGCAAATAGTTCAGCTGGGGTGCTGAGAGTTAAAGGAATGTGTTGGAAAAGCACGATTTCCAAATAAATAGAAATAGACAAAATGGCTTTTTGGGTTTTGTTTTGTTTTTCATAATTTACAATGTGTAACTATGTTAGGTGATGGGCTTACAACAGCAGCTTGCCTCTTGGAAGCTGATGCCAAATGCCACGATGCCTAGGAATATAAAAGAATTCATTCAGATCCCACTGCTTACAGGTTTCTTCACTGAGATGGGGAAATGAGATTCATTAGGAAACTACAATAGTGAGAGCACAGGACAAGGTAAAAGAATAATTTCATTCTGAATTCATGACATGCTATTGTTCCAAAGAGCTACACACACACACACACACAAATGCACGCACGCACACAGCTAATCTTCACTGGCAACTTAAATCTTAAAGTTGTGCCCTTTCTGGTGGTAGAAACAGTCTTTTTGGACAAATGGCTAATTATCTCAAGAAGATACAGAAACATGTACCATATTTCCCATGTCCTCCTCCAATTCCCATTTTTATGATTAAAAGGGCTACTTTATGTCTGTCTGAAATATCATTTGCTTTCGATTAACAACAATTTGCAAGTGACAGTTTTAGTGACAACAGATAACTTAAGTACAAAAAGCAGGTAACTACTATCCTTATTTCACAGGTGGAAAAATTAAGGCACACAGAATTTTGTTATCCCTGTATCCTCAAGTGAGTGTTAAAAGGAGAGTGAGCGTCCAACACAAAGTACCTGTCCAAATGACCGCTCTCTAGAAATCCCTTCCCCTAAACGTAGCCGTGGAGGACTTCCACAAACCCAAAATAAAGGGGGTCAACCCCTACCTCACAGATGAACTTTGTACATATGCTTTCTAGTCACACATGACTATGGAACAATGGCCATGTATATTCTATAAACTAGAAAGCAAAGGACTGAACAGGTTCAATTAAATGACTAAGGCTTGATGCAAATGGATATCAGGAGCCGGCTTCCTCCTCTTGTCTGGGATGGGGACGGGGTCATTTGGTCGCCTCCGCAGCTTCCTGGTCATGATGGGTTTCACTTCCATGGAATCTGTGGCAAATGGAGTAGGTGACTATCTTCGCGTGTGAGTATCTGCTGCCGCCACCCAATCAGAACTGCAGAGATCCCCAACGCTCGCCTTGGCCCACATGCCTCGTAGAAACACAATCAGCCCAGCAGCTGACTGCACAGGCATCTCTGCAGCACCCTAAAAGCTAGCCTCAGGAGCCTTCTCTCTCCACCCAAAGTAAGAAGCCCGGGAGTGGCAGGCTCCTGGGACTGGAAGGAGCCTGCGGGTGATCCCAGCTGACTGATTCCTGCAGTTCCCACAGAGGTGGGGGGACTGAAGCCCACTGGTATAAAAGACTCTTTCAGAGGCCGCTGGCCTAAGCGCCAACATTTTTATGCGAGGTCTTCATTTACAAACTCTGACTCCTTTCTTTTCTGACCTTTTGTAGCTACTTGACCATCAAGAATGACATAATGAAGACTTGAAACAAAGGCCTCTTTACAGTCTTCTTGACTTCTCTCTGCAGACTGACCTTGCTGCTGGCTCCCCTCACCTCAAAATCCTCCCCAGTCATTGCCACACAAATCTCTCCTTCTCTACTAACTGGCTTCCTTGGGCCCCTTTTTGCCAGCCTGTTCCAGAGAAACTGGTGAGCTCTGGGATCCAGTTTCATTTCCACCTGCAGCCCAGTGCCTCTCCAATCGCCAACTCCAGTTGCCCTTTCAATGGCAACCTCTGCACCCTGCTCTCCAGGCTGCAGTAAGCTCGCTTCCTCTCCTCCCTTCACTTCACAAGGCTGCCTCCTCTTGTCTCAAGGGCCTCACACCTCCCCTCCTGCCACACTGGGACAAAATCTGTTGTCTGTGACTCGTCTTCCTTCTCTCAGGCACCAAATCACCAGATAATGCAGTTCTGCCTTCTGACCTGCCCCACCGACCTGCAAGTATCTCCCATACCCAGTTGCCCACCCCTCCCTCTGGGGATTCTTCTAGAGACATGATCCAGGTCATCTGGCACAGCACTCTTCCTACCGAGCATCCCCACTCCATGGGACAAAGGCCAAGGTGCAGCTGGTCCCCCCTTCCTCCTGCACATGAACCTCCATAGTATACACCTCATGCCTTTAAGCCTCTGCACAGTGCTCCTCTCTGCCTCGCCGCCTCCTCCCTGTCCAGTCTACTCCTACACATTGCTGAAGGCAGCTCAACACTCCCCCTCCTGGGAGGCTGCCAGAGACAGGCACACCATCTCCCAAGAAACTGCAGCATTTCAACAAACCCACTGCCCATGCCACACTCTATGGGATGTCTCCCTAAGTCAGGTATGGAATCCCACCCCAGAATGGACTCTGTCCCCAACCAGCACCACTCCCGGTATATACCCAGCCAGCCACTCCTCAAAGCACCTGCAGATACTATCTCATCCGACCTTTAGACCAACCCTCCTAGTAGGTTCTAGCAGCCCCTTGCCAAACACAGAAGACCAACCACAGAAGTAAGTCCTCAAAGGGGCCAGGACTCATCCACATCTGTCAGCCGCAGAGGCAGTTCTCATATTTTTGTATAATTCAAATATAGTCAACATAAGTGCTCAGGAGACAGAGCTTTTATTTTGATATGATAATTACACCTGAATCCAGCATGTTCTAAAGGAAACTCTTAGGTTTTATTAAGGTTATAAAGAGCTTCGATAGGGGCCAGAGGGTTGGAAGATGCCCCTAGTGAGGCAAGAACTTACGAAAGATAATGAAATGGTACTCAGAGGGCTGCTGGAAGAAAAGAGAAGAGGTAGCAAGCCTATAGACACGAAGAGGACACCAATTAAAAAGGACAAAGCCCCATAAATTTTCGTTTTTGATATTTTTTTAAAGATTTATTTATGCATACAAGAGTTAGGGTACAGATCAGAGACACAGGGTGTAAGAGGATTCAACAGAGAGAGAGTGAGGAACAGAAGAGGCAGATATACGGAAATACACTGCTGAGGGGAGCAGAGGGTGAGACAGGAGAGGTCTGCTGCACCGTGTGGGTCCCCTAAGTTTTAAAGCTCATTACATTCTAATTGACTATTTGGATTACTTACAACCTTGGTCTCAACTACAGAGAAAACACTCAAGCAAATCCTCTCTATAACCCTGCCATTCAAAGTGTAGTCCCCCGGCAGCGGCAGCGGTACCTTGGCAGGTGGTTAGAATGCAGGCCCATGGGTTCCACTCTAGACCTCTGCATTTTATCAAGACAGCCGTGCGACTTACACACACTTTCAACTTGTGGGAGCGCTGACTGTGACCCACCTGAGACGGTTCAGAGACACTGCAACTTCCTGCCTGCCCCACCCTGTCCTAGCGATCTCCACACAAGTTTAGGTGGTGAAGAAGAGCTCCCGGAGCACCCTCAGAAGCTGGTGACCAGCTGCCTCTGTCTCCAACAAGCTAACTGAACTAAGCATCTCATCAGCCTCTTACTCACACTTTGTTTTTCAAGAGATCCTCAGATTGAACCAGAAAAGGAAATCACTTTCCTGGGTAGGGCTAGGCAACATAGATACTGGGCATCAATCCACAAAGGTGAAATAAGTCACTCAATTAGACGACTGAAATCAGGCCTTTAATCCACCACCATAGCAGCACCATCTGTGGAAATGCTAATTATCCTTCTAGCTCCAATGCCTTTTCTTCTGACACTCTCTCATTACCTTGGCAGTGCTTTCCCTACCAAGGGTACCAAATGGCTTGAGGAAGGACATCGGTTCCTTTAACGCCCATGGCTAGCTTTAAACACTTCTGTAATCTATTTTACTGCATTACAAATGAATTCCCTGCCTTTATTTGTCTTTTCTACCCTGGAAGGAAGGCTGTCTCAAGTCACTGAGGCAGTCGCCTGTCCCAGTTAAGATTCTGGCTGTAAAACTGCCTGGCCAAACACTATCTATAGCTTGTCAATAATTAGGATGCCAAATCACAGGTAAGGTGATGCTGTCCTTCCGTGCAGATGGAAAGGGAGAAGCTATAAACTGACAGTATTTCCCACCAGCCTAATGAAGGCTCCCAAACATCTGGTGGTTCTAGCAGAGAGCGATGAAGTATCAGTGCCAGTCACAGCCAGGTTCAGAGAAAATGGTGAGCAGGCCAGAAAGCAGGGAGGCAGACTGGTACTGGACAAGGTACGATAGGGCCAGCAGTCTAATTAAAGAGACATTCCTACAAGAACAGGAGCGTGCTGTCTGATAATACTATATTAGCATCCATCCTCACCAAAAAGTTAAGAAAAAGACAAAAACTTTCTGAGTCAAGTCTTTCAATGAAGAACCAACAGAAGATTTTCCAAGTCAGTCCCCCCACTTCAGACACAACCACATTTCTCCTGGGTGTACTGTGAGATTAAAGCTAATTTAAGTCAAAGGGCCACCTTGGTTCACAGCACCCAAAACAGGAGGAAACACAGCTTTTAAACACACTTTGGGGCCTCCCCTAGGGACACAAGGGTTAAGGCACAGCACTATGAAGCTATCCGTAGCCACTGCAGCCCCAATTCCATCTCTGGCCAGGGAGCTGACCCACAGGCGCAGAAGACCTCTCCTGTTGCACCCAGTGCTCCCCTCAGTAATGCATTTCAGCAGATCCACCTGCTCTGCTCCCCACTGTGTCTCTGGTGACTCCTCTCGGCCCCCGCACCTCTGGTCTGTACCCCAGTTCTTGTACATATAATAAAATCTTAAAAAAAAAAAATAAACACAAAGTCAGCTTCCAAGAATTACATGGAAACAGTGCAACTCTTATGGACCCCTCATAATGTCAGATACCACAGAGCCCCCACACTTTCTGAATGTGATTATCAAAGTTAAATTCTGGAGTGTGCAGAAGGCCTTACAGTATTGGATGGTAAAAATTTTGCCAAGTTCCAAAGCAGCTACAGTTCAAGCCAATTTATGCCCAACATTCTTCTGGATTCATCTGTCTACATATGGCAGAAGAGTCTGCCCACACTGCTTCTCCTTTAAGCTTGCCTGCAACCTGCTGGGTCACCATATGCAGATTACTAAATCCTAGAAAGTTAGGGAGGGCTCGGCTGGGAGTCTGATGTGACCTGACCACCTTTACAGGAAAATGTTCAGTGTAGTCACCTCTGCTAAAATCCTAACAACTCTTTCTGAGATGTTCCCAGTAAGGAGGTGGGGGGGAGGGAGGCTCTAAAAGCAGAGATGAGACAGCCGAAAGCTTTTGTTCTCACATCCAGGTCAAAGGAAGACAATGCCTTTTCCGTAATTAAGACAGACCGAAAAGAACACAAAGCAGAGGGATTCCCGACACCAAAGAGGGACTTGGGTTAATAATTCAGGAGCCTAACCAAGACAGGAATGGCAGCTAACCTAGATATTAAATAAAGCATAACCCAGAGGCTGCAATGACTATGCACAACCTACCATTACTGAATGAATGCCTGTTACATATAGGGCGCGCACTGAACTCTCCTATTTCTGTTCACAATCTGGTGAGGTTAGGTGTGATCTGCCCCATTTTATAAACAGAAGAGGCTCAGAGACTAAGCAGCTTGCCTAAAGTCACACAGTCCACACAGTACAGGATGGCACCAGGTGTCTGACCCACGCTTGGCTGGCTCCACTCCGCTGGAGGCACTGAGACAGTAACAGGAGGTCTCTCCAGGGCCCTAACGGGGCTCCCAGGACCCTGCTTTCCTACCTCCAGTCAGTTCCATCGTCAGCTTTTCATTTTCAATCATCTTCTTCTTTTCTTCTAGCTCAGCAATTAGATTCTCCTTCAGCTCAACCTTCTTGTCTTCAAATTCTTTCACAGCTGCTTTCTTTTCTTTAATGTAATTTCTCTCTACTTGTTCAGTCTAAACAAAAGAGAAACAGAGGCATGGAGAACTCTGGAAGCCAGAGGTCCAACTCCAAGCCCAGCACTGCACACGAGAAGGAAATCCCTTCACTCAGAGGATGAGATGGTCTGACACGCACAGTTGCAGGACAGGGTCTGTGTCCTAAGGGATGGATAAAAACTACACCATGTTCATCTGTTCCCCTCTGTGAGCACACCTCACTTGCTACTCAGATATATCCTTCTGTCCACACCTCACACTTTATGGCCAGTAAGTTAAAACAGAACTTATGTTCCTCAGATATAGTAAATTAAGCCTTTAAAGGACACCCTTCAAAGAAAAAAAGCACGTTCCAGATGAAATATCTACATTTAAAATTAATCACAGGCTACTAAGTCAGGATGGCCTCAGTGAGAGGATCCACCAGAGACAGAGTGGGGAGCAGAACAGGTAGACTAACTGAAACACTCACTGAGGGGAGCAGTAGGCGAGGCAGGAGGTCTCCTACACCACGTGGGTCCCCTCCCTGGCCGGGGGCAGGGATCAAACTAATCCTGCAGAGGCTGCGGTTTGCTTCATAATGCATTGCTTAACCCACTGCACCACCAGGCAGGCCCAGTTACTATATTTTTTGATACTTATGGTGAGATACAGTGGAGCTAGGGTAGATCATTTATTAGGTACTTGAAGTACTGAAACGATGAAATTATTATCAAGTAAAATTTGCCTTAACACCCATTTTTTAAATCTCACCAAACAGTAAGTGGGGAGCAGGGCTCAGGGTGAACTGTAGTCAGGGCTCGCAAGCTGCACTGACTCAGGAGTCCAATGGCTTCAACTACGTGGCTCTGAAAGACCAGGCTCTCCCACTAGTCCCCATGTCTCTGTCCCACAGCCCTACATCTCCCACAGAACCAGCACTCAGGCATCTGCTGCATGAAAGGAAAAATTTAAATGTGTCCTTTCTACTGACCTGGAGAGTTTCAATAGTAAAATTCAATTGCGGAGGCAATTCAGAGACAGGGATGTGTTAGGAGCAAGATAACAAATTATTAGGCCATTGTAAATTAAGCCTACTCCCAAATGGCATTAATCTGAGAGAAAAGTCAACGAGCGAGCAGTGAGGGGTAAGCACACCTTCAGCCCGTGATAAGAAGAGGCTGCACGACCAACAAGTGAAGAGTTGGGGTTTCTGAACTAAGACCACACGTCCTTCAGGCAGACAGAGCAGGGCTAAGGCTTCCAGCTCAGGCTTCCCCACATCCACATGGTGACAGAGGAAAGGTTGCTGAATCTGGAGAGCAAGATTCTAGTCTCGGAAAGAGCCTGCAAACCACCCCAAAAGACCCACAGTACTTACCTCCAGCTGGAGGAAGAGTTCTGAAAGAGATAAAAAGTGCAATTAGACTCGCTAGGCAGTGGCGCCCTTCTAGACAGTGATGTTAGGATTCATTTAGAAGCAGTAATTGCTTTCTGAAAGCACGGTTACACAGAGCAAATGTTTTTCATCAGTAAAGTGTTGATATACATGAAGGGAAGGATGCAAGAAGCACTTGTGTCTCGTTAAAATCTGGCCCTCAAAAGAATCAGCTCTGGCAGTTCTGCCCAAGGGCAAAACAAGCATCAGGAAGCAAACTACCCTGACAAAATAAGTCATCCCTTTTTCCACTCAGCACAGACCCTCCAACTGTCCCAAAAGGGCAGGCTGGGTCAGAAAGACACAAGACAAATTACTCCAGAAGCAGAGGCCAAGGCCATGTTTTCAAAGCAGGGCATGAGGGGTCTGTGGTCAGGTAGGAAGCGCCTGAGAATTCTGAGCCCTTGTGAGGCTGTCCTCTCAGGACACTAGGCCTCAGCCATGCCCACACTGCCACCAGCAATGTCCTCCAGTCTGTCCCACAACATTTCCAATTACAGAGTGAATGAAGCCTCCTCCTTGAGGCCTCCTCTGATGACCCTTCACCTGCCACCCCTTCTCCCACGCACATACCTTCAAATATCCACCCAACAGTATTCAACTGCTTGACCCCCACTACGTGTCAGTCGAGTGGTAGCTGCTTACCCACCACCAAATTATAATACACTAACCCAGTAAGGGGGGGGGAATAAGTCCACGGCTTGGACTTTTTTCTGGGCGACAATGGGGTGCCGCAAATGGTCCACAAAAACTGTTGGTGACCACCAACTCCAGAAGTGCAGCTCCCATTTTACCATAGTCTCCTTCGCATACCCCCTAAATCCTACGGACCCATTCCCCATAAAAAACACACGTGCACATTCACACACACTTCCGCGGTTCTGAGTTTCAAGGACTCCACATTAAGAGCCCAGATGTCAACAGACAGTTGCTGAATGAGGAAATGGCTGAGGAAAAAGACAAGCCAGTGCTTATTTCTTAAGCACCCAGAAGCCCTGATCGCTCTGGCACTGTGACTCACTGAGCACAGGAGCCCAACACAATCGCGCCTATGACCGTTTCAGACTTGAACTACACACACCTTGACCAGGCAGCTGAGGTCTTGCACCATTCCAAGAACTCACACCTGTACTAACAAGTCACACTGACAATTAGCACCTAAGGTTGATGGTGGCTGTAAAGCAGCCAAACACCAGACACAACTAAAGCAGATGGATTATCTCCAGAAGGAATGTGCAACGTGTTTGAAAGCTTTTCTGCATCTGAAGCTAGGGGGGAAGAAATGTTCCTAAAAGACAGGCAAGGACAGGACTGAGGGTAAGAAAAATACTCAATACTAAGCCTGTAGTTTTAGTTTCATAAAAACAGCTCATATGAATGTCCTCTCCTTAAACCAATTCCATGAGCTAGTCTTCTCTGCAGATAGGGAAACTGAGGCTCCCAGAGCAAATCCCTGCTTACAGGCACAGGCCTGAAGTGATGGGAGAAGACCTCACCCTCCACAGAGCCACCGGCTACAGGGGACCCAGGAGGAGGGCTGAAGATTTTCAAGAGGTCCCAAGGAGGAGCCTCAGGAACTCGAAATGGAGTAGAGGTAATGGCAGGGGCAGGCCTGACATGCATGGACAGAGGATAGTGGCAGTATTACCAATCTCCTGGCACCCCACACCCTTCAGCTTCTTTTTGACCTATTGGGGTATACTGCACACCTATTCACTAGGGGAACCAGAAGGAGGGATGCTAACTTTTGGTAAAAAGCTGAAGTCACTGGACCAGAAGCTGAGAGGACAGCAGCCTGAGGAGAGGCCCCAGACCTCATTTTAACACCCAACAGTACTTAGGCCAGTACTGTCTGAACCAGCTCCACACTGGCACTCGAAACGCTGGCTGATGAGGAATTTTAAAATCAACACTTAGAGATCAGGTTAGCACAGGCATCTGAGTTTACACACTCTTAACCTGTCATCACCCTTCCTGCTTCATTCATAGCTCATAACATTCCTTAAATTCATGTTTGGATGTTGTCCATCAACAAACCAGTCAGTTTCCTAACATCAAGGTCAACATGTCACAAGACTCTTTACTTCTCAGTGCTCAGATAGAGCAGGCGCTCAAAAAATGAATGTATTGAATAAAACATACCAAAGCACATTCTTTCTCTAAATGCTTACACTTCAACACTAGAGGGAAACAAACAAGGGGTTGCCCTTCCCTTCCAGAGCACAGAACAGAGAAAGAAACAAAAACAAACGTCAAACAGGAGCCAAACAACCTCTCATCCTTTAAGTCAGCCCCTGGACTGCCCATGAAGCCAGCACGCAGGGTAAGAAAGAATGTGCAAGAGAGCACTTGGGGCCCAGGAACATAACCTGACTTCCAGAACCCACCCTCCCCTTCTGGACTTCACAATACCCTCCGCAATGGGGGGGCAAAGGGAGGAGTCTCTTCTGAGGGGGGGGCGAGGGGGAGGAGTCTCTTCTCCCCAAATCTCCTCTCACTGTGGAGTGTTTGGGATACATTCTGGAGAAGAGTTCTCATGGCCAAATTACAGAGCTGAGGAGTAAAAGGAGGAAACCCAGAAGATGACTTATTTCCATTGCAATCCAGCCTTACCTGCATTTCGTATCCTCTCCTTGTACTGCTGATCGAGCTTTTTCATCCTCTTCTGATATTCCTGTAATGTACCTGATTTTGAGCATTCACAAAATAAAAAGTTACTTCAAAGATCAAACTGCTCCACACTCTTACCTGAAATTACTTTCCAGTAGTAAAAGTGACTATTTTTAATAGTCTCAGAGTAAAACACAAACCAAGGAAAGCCACACCCAACAGAGCTAGCTAGATTCCTGGTATCAACCAAGGCACACAGCAGAAACTACCCACCCCAGTGAATGAAGACCCTCTAGGGGTAGAGGAGAGCTGTGGCCAACCTAAAGCTACCCTGATCACTTCCAGCTATGGGTTGAGGCCACGAAGGGCTCTTTTCTTGCAAAAGCTTATTCTCCTTCAGTAAAGTCTAGAGATTCTCTACTTACTTCACTGGTCTTCCCCAAAGCAGCAAATGACGAGTAACCTCAGGAACTGTTTCCTGACCACAGGGCTTTAGCAGAAAATATTATGTGCATCTTTTTCAAAATGTCTCAACCACCCCAGCCAGGCTTACACATCTGCTAGAGTGGCCTATATTTCTTTCCCAATAGTTCCATTATCACAGAAAGAAAAAAATAAACAAAGATACATGAGTGCAACTCAGAGGAACATTTTTTACTGGTAGAAGTCAACCTAATGGCAAAAACTAAAAGTATAAAAAAAGACCGTTAGTGAAACAGGCATTTTCATGGATTGCTGTTTGCAATGCAAATCGGTAAAACTCTTAAGGAAAGAAATTTGGCAATACTTAACAAAAAACTTGTGTTTTCCTTTTTAAGCTAGCAATTGAGCATTATCTTGAAGATTCACCTCTGCCAATACAAAAATAGATATGCATGAGGCTTTTCATTACATCATTGTTTGCAATTACAAAATATTGCAGTGTTTGAATAAAGTGTGGTATATCCATGCTGTGGAGTACTATGCAACTTTGTAGTTTCTTTTTATCATAAAGAGAAAGGTACTCATGAACTGATGTGGGGTTATTTCCAGGATATGGTGTTAAGTGAAAATAAAGCAAAGTGCAAAACAAAAACAAAAACAAAAACAAAAAAAAAAAGAAGTCAACCTAAGATCGACCGGCTGGTCCACACGTCAGTCGTAGCCAGCGGAGAAGCAGTTTCACTGCCAAGGAACACCACAAAACGAAGCCCAAGAGTTAGTTACTAGCAGCAGCTACCAGTCGCCAAGTCCTCTCGCTGTGCACCACAATGCCAGTCACCCCTCACGCACCATCCAGCTCATCTACTTTAGTTCACAGGTTAGACAACAAATTAGGCAATAGAAAGTGATGTGTCTGGAGTCAAGTTTCCAGAAAGTAGTGAAGCTGGGATTCCAATCCGTGATGGCACCCCAGAGCTTGCGGTCTTCACCCCACGCAGAGCTGCATTTGATAGCAAACAGCGCAGGACCAGACACAATTCGCTTCTAATTCAGCAGGCCAAAAGAGGGTGTGAAGGACGACTTATGGCTAATGAGCATTCAGTTTAGAAAATGTAGGCTAAATGGAAATTGTCAGGTTTTTCCACCCTCCTGCCATTAGCATCAATGATAGACCCCTCCAGTCCTACATACATGCCTGATCTAGGCAGCACCTAGAGTAGGGGTGGGCGCACCTGTGCTGAGAGGCTGGGTATATAGGAGTGGCATCACGGCAACACCGGCAGCAGCAGTAGTGGAGAAACAGAGGCACAAGAGAACCCCAGAGAGCCCAGAGAGAGTAAAGGTTCACTGGGTGGCCCCTACCTGCCATGCACCTGGTTGCTTCACTGCTAGTTATGCAGAAAGCTCTATAAAAGCCACCGAGGGTCCAGGACTCCTCCTTCACCCGTCTGCCCAGGTCATAGAAAAACTGCCCCGTGCCCTCCTACCACTATAGAAAGAGCCCCCATTTTATTCTTCGGTAACAATATCATAAAAGTATCTAGATTTTACAGTGGTTTTCAAAGCATGTTCTATACAACATTCTAAGTAAGATTTTGAAATTAACAGTTCAAAAATCATCACTTTACTGATAGCAAAAAAGCAAAATGCACACTGGGTAGACAAAATCAGCCAGACCAGCTCTGGAATTTCTCCCCAAGAGCAGTGAAATACAGACTTCAGATTTCAAAGGCCTGCAATATCAGGAACTATATTCAGAAGGGAAGGACTAAGTCACACACTAACCTTCCTGCAGCTGTTGCAACTGTCTTTTGAGAGAAGCCAGTTTGTCCTGATACATCCTGTTAGGGGGAAAAAAAAAGTCACAGTGAGAAACAGAAACATTCAATACTCAATTTCAAAATAATTTACATACAGAAATTACACGGTCATACTGGGAAAGCCAGTAATGCCTTTGCGGGAGAGAGACAAAATCTGCTGACTGATTCACAGTGTACTGGCAGTTGTGGGAATCGGAAAGGGACAAGGATCCTATGTTCTTGCACCATACCCCGATTCTGTAACTGTCCAGTGCTATACCCCAACTTTAGAGAATCAGTCTGAAGTTTACAAATATGACATGCAGATTTTAAAACGCATAGCAATGATAAGCAGAGAAAACCTGAAAATGTTGTGCCCTTCTCTTCTGAATTCAGAAGCAGAAGCAACATATACAAAAATATATAAATGGTATTAAAACACAGCTCTCCTACCGACCCTACACAATTTGATTCCATGTTCCAAGGAGCAAGATTATGCCTTCAGCACCTTTTCCTATTTAGAGAGCACAGCTGTGTAAGCATAAAGTACATAAACTTGCATGTCAAACTAGGATCAGAGAAATACTAGTAATTCAATAACAAAAGTTGAAACGGGGGGCTTACTAGCAGCCCCTGTTTTAAGTAGGTAAGAACACGTAATACATGAAGCAAAAGAATCCAGCACAGGGGCCTCCCTGGTGGCATAGCAGGTTGAGCACTGCACTGTGAAGCATCTGTGGCACAGCAGCGCAAGTTTGATGCTCGGCCAGGGAGCTAACCTACATGGTGCAGCAGACCTCTCCTGCCTCGCCCGCTGCTCCCCTTAGCATTGTACTTCTGTGGATCTGCCTGTTCTGCTCCCCACTGTCTCTGGTGAATCCTCTCACCTCCCATGACTCTGGTCTGTACCCTAGCTCTTTTTTTTTTTTTTAAAGATTTATTTATTTATTCATACTAGCACTGGGGTACAGGTCAGAGGTGTGGGGGGGGGTGAGAGGATTCACCACAGAGAGTGGGAAGCAGAACAGGCAGATCAACAGAAGTACACTGCTGAGGGGAGCAGCGGGCACAGCAGGAGAGGTCTGCTGTGCCATGTGGGTCCCCTCCCTGGCTGGCAGCAGGGATCGAACTCGTGCTGCTGTGGCTGTGGTTTGCTTCATAGTGCATTGCTTAACCCACTGCGCCACCAGGGAGGCTCTGTACCCTAGCTCTTGTATGCATAAATAAATCTTTAAAAAAAATTTATTTAAAAAATAAAAAATCCAGCACATCGCTTTCTTCCCTGACATCCACCATTTTGTTTAAATGGCAATTCCACATGTAGGACATATTGCAGCTGTATTTTTTGCTACTACCTGATAAACACTCCCAAAACACTCACAGTAACAAAAACATGTGCCACCTGAAGGAAGAACAGAAAGGCTTTGATTGTTCAGAAGCTGCAAACACAACCCAACTAGCTATAGGCAGAGGAAAGACTAAAGCAGAATCTGAGGTTATACAAGAAGCCTGATGCTTCTAGGGAGGATTCTGATGGACTCAATGTTCACCTTACATCACACCAGTCACTCTATTTTGTTTTTTTTTTAAAGATTTATTTATTTATGCATACAAGCACAGGGTACAGGCCAGAGGTGTGGGGCTGGTGAGAGAATCCACCTGACAGAGCAGGATGCAGAACAGGCAGATTGACAGAAACACACTGCTGAGGGGAGCAGCGGGCGAGGCAGGAGAGGTCTGCTACGCCATGTGGGTCTCCTCCCTGGCCGGCGGCAGGGATCGAACTTGTGCTGCAGTGGCTGCGGTTTTGCTTCATAGTGCGTCGCTCAACCCACTGCGCCACCAGGGCGGCCCCCAGTCACTCTATTTTGATCAAAACTATTTTCTCTATCAAATACTAAGGGATCATATCTAATTAAAAGATCATCTCAAAAGAATGTTTAAACACACCAAATACAAGAAGAGATGGATATGTAAACCACCTGCAAGAAGTCAATGTTTGGAACCCAGTGTATTAAATTTTCCATCACCTGAATTTGCCAGGCAATACCTTTGCAAGGAAATATTAACAGAATGAAGAGGTAAACAGAATAAAAATCAGATTCACTAAACTCATGCACAAGGGAGGGACTAAGTATATGAGATTATACCTCGAATGGACCAAGGTAAATAGGTAACAAGCCTGAAGATGATAAAACTAAAACAAAAAGCAAGCACAGTTTCAGGGTTCAAGTAAGAAAAATTTTTCCTCACTGATCAGAATTAGGTCAGAATTTTCTGCGCTTAGCTGAATTAGCCTATTGGGTTCCAGAGCTTGAGAAGGATGACAGAAAACAGAGATGGTCACAAAATATTTGCAAATAAGACCTAGTAGGAAAGTGCATTGTCCAATTTAAAGATAAAGAAGTTTAAAAGTCAAATCAAGAGCATCAATATACATGCAATAAATACTTCATGGATGCAGTTTATACTGCCCTGCATCTGTGTTAAAAGTGTCTACTTCAGCTTCCCTGGACACATCTAATTATGGCTCTTCCTGAAGACCAAGAAAGGCCAGGGCTAGAGTCAGGAGCCCTGCTCTCCCGCACCATGTTCTCTCCACAGCCAGCACCCAGTCCAGCTACAGTCAGTGCTGCTCCAGCCACAGCCAGTGCTGCTCAGATCTAGCCATCCAAGACACCAGGAGCTGTCAAGCACACTTACTCTTTCTGAGGAATGGTTTTCATATCTTTAAAAAAAAAAATTATTCTCCCCTGTAATATGGCCTTATTCCCAGGGATCATTCCCCTCAAGGTTCTCTCTACTTCCCACAAAAGACTCTTCTAACAAGAAGACTGATTAAATGCGGCCAATTTAAAGTGGGGAAACTGTGCATACACATATACAGTCTTTGGAAGCATGGGGTCGAAACCACATATAAAAGATCACTGTAAAGATTCCTTGCCAATTCTGTATTATATTCTGTATTATTATATTCTGTATTAAAAAGATGTAAAAATCCTACTCATTGGGCCTCTCTGGTGACACAGCGGGTTGAGCACCCGACTATGAAGCATCCGAGGCACAGCAGTGTGGGTTCAATCCCAGTCAGGGAGGGGACCCACATGGTGCAGCAAACTTCTGCCTCGCACGCTTCTCCTCTCAGCAGTGTATTTCAGTCAATCTACCTGTTCTGCCCCACTCTGTCTCTGGTGAATCCTCTTACCTCCCGTGACTCTAGCCTGTACCCCAGCTCTTGTATGCATAAGAAAATAAAATATTAAAAAAAAAAAATTCTACTCACTGTTCCTTCATTTCAACATAGTCTTCTTCATCATGCTTTGCCAGGTCAGTTTCACTAGCATCTTCTGTGTCTGAGTAAAATTGGAGAAGAAGGGTTTATTAACATCACGATACACAGAACTGGTATCACCTGACACAGTGGACAATCAACTTCTGTAAAGCGAGCTTCTACTCATTGCAGGCCTACATGCAGCCACCAATGTAAAGTAATACAGTTAACACAAAAAATACCGTTCCTAGTTCACACCATTTTTATTATGCAGAGCGCTAGCTTTATCTGATGTGTAGTCAGTGAAAGGGATGAATCGGAAACAGGCAGTCATGGTCAAGGCTGCTACTTCTACAGAAGCTGACATTTTAGGAAAAGCAACATGGGTGTGAAACTGGGAAGCTCCAGGCAGCCAAGCCTTGATCACTATTCCAGACCAACCCAACATGCACATTCTCTTCTGGTGTTTGCTTTTAATAGATACCACATGTACTATTCAAAAGAGAACCCAAAACCACCAGGTGAACTATTAACTGAAATATTTTCAAAGCTACCGTTAAAGGGAGGAGGAAAAACACCAGATGCTCAAAGGGAAAATGTTTCAGAACATTTTTAACATTGTTCTTAAAATAAGCAAATCGTGGCGACTCTGCATAATTTCAACAGCCCTACTTGAGGGGGAAAAAACCAAGTTTAGCTTCACTGCTCCCCCTGGTGGTTACTGAAAGCAGTGCTAAGTGATTCACGTACACTATCTGAAGCCTTGTCTTCAAATGTAGCTTAATCCAACCCAATTAGTTCTTGCAACTTGCTATCTGCAATTGCCTTTCTAAAGGCTGTGGCAGACCCCATTCACCACAAACCTTTCTCCCCTCCTTCAGGCAAGAGACATTCACTGAGATCCTGACAGATGCCAGTCACTGTACTTGGCACCTAGGTACAGGGATGAATAATATACTTCATTATAGGCAGCTGGTCTAGCTTTTGCTCCACAACCTCCCTCGTGCTAGAGAATCCCATCCATGTATTGCGGTGTCTCTTCATCCCCTCTTTTCTGTCCCTTGTCCTTGGGTGTTTCTTCACCTTTCTCCTCATCCTACCTGCTCCTTCCTCAAACCCTCAAAAAAAAATAAAAGTGTTCCTTGACAAATTATAAAGCCCAGTGTGAAAAGCTAGGCTCTGAAAAACAGTAACGCTATGTAAAGAACATGGTACCTTCCACACAATACCTGGGCCTCATTCAACAAATTCCTCTCTCCCCAGGGGTGAAAACAGTATTTAGACGATACCAGGAAGGTCAATTACTTTACGCCCAAGTCTCACTTAATCCTCACACCTACACAAGGAAGCACGTACTACGCACAGCCAGATCACACTTGGGGGCACTGAGATATGGAAGTTTAAGTAAACTGACTAAGGTCTCAAAGCTGGATCACGCGAGCCAAATTTGATCTGCTTGATTCCCAATCAAATCATCTCCACCCTATACTGCACTACCCAAAGGAGGGTTGTTTTAAACCTATCCCAGGGGTAAGGAGTAGCTTCGAGACCAGGAAGCTAAACGGAGTTCGGTTATGGTCCTCTCTGAAACTAAATAGGAAGGGATACCCAGTGCATCCTACAGAAGGCTCATCCATAAAGACCACAAATGATTGAGAGAAGCGGGGCAGAATCTTAAAGGGAACTCCAGCTCGCACAACAGCTCCCAAGGTCCCGTCTCCACTCTAAACGGTACAACTAACCTAGGGCTTCCCTCAGCTCAGCACGAATTGGGGTAACTTCCCGCCGCCTCGATCCGCCCAGCCGCCCCTCCACCGGCCCCCAAACCCCAGAATCCGCCACGCCCCTCTCTCAAGCAGCCCCACCCCCTCCCGCAGCGATCCCACCCCCGCCCAGCGGCGCGGTGTGCAGCCGAACGCACCTTCGTCCGACTCCCGACCCCGACAGCTGCGCTCGTCGTCCTCGGCGCTTTCCAGCTCTTCGTCCTCCTCGGGGTAGTACTCTACGTTCGGCGGCACTCCAGCCGGGGCCGGAGCCGGAGCCAGCAGCCCTGCGGCACTCATGTCGCCTCTGCCCGCAACTGAGCTCGCCACCAGGGGACCAGGGCTGCCCGCCCTACGGGCCCCACCTCCGCCTGGCAGCGCCTCGGGGAGTCGCCAACTCAAGGAGCTAGAGCCCCGGCACTCCCGACGACCCCTTCCCCGTCTCCGCAAAGCTCCGCCCCTCGCGCCCGCGCTCGGCAACGGGGGCCTCGCGCCGGCAGCGACTTCCGGGTCGTGAGCTGCCCGAGGACCGCCTGATTGCGCCATCCTCGATGGAGTGACGAGGCCTCTCGTTGCCCCTTCGCGTTAACCCCAAACCCTCCAACGCCGTTTTAAAATCCTGAAAGGATGGTGGGGAAGGGCGGAAACAGGATCTCTAAAGTTAGGCAAGTCCTTGGGCAGGCCTGACCGTGTCTAGGACCCTGAAGCTCAGAGGGGATTTCCGGAAACAACCGCCAGGCGGCGTCTGGAAACGGACCTGTAGTGAAGATTCTTAGCGACCCCAGAAGCAGAGGGTTTGAAGGGTTTTTGGCAGATGCAGGTGGTCCCCTTAAAGAGATGAACATGAGCCCCCACTGCCCTCCTCAGCTTCGATAGCTATCATTTGCTTGATAATCCTGAAGAAAAGCAGCCTGGCTCCTACCCCAAATAAAGGGTGTTTTATTAAGAATAATAAAGATGCTGATATATCCCATCTTGGGGGTCAGCAAAACGGAATTTTCCCGGTCCTTCAATTATGGGTTCAAATGTGTTCTCCCTTATTTACAACTGAGAATGAAGTAATCGCTTGCCTAAAAAATTAATTTTAAATGGAAAACTTGCCTAAAGAAAAAATATTTAGACTTTCAGACCCAGAGCCTCTAAGACGTAAGCTGCCTCAGATTTCTTTAAAAAATTAATGTTTCAAAAGGTAGTTTTGTTCAGTTCAGTAACTTGATAACCAGCAAGGGGAGCATTTGCCTACAGGAAGTTAAATAGTTGAACATCAGGAAGGTTCTGTGTAGAAACTTAGAAAGCTGAATATCTGCATGAATTAATCTGTGTGATTCTCCCTTAGTGGAAGTGCACAGTGTTACAAGCTTTGCTTAATGAACAGTTTTAGACTGTCCCTTGTCTAGTTGTGTGTACCGAGAAAAGGGACAATGAAAAGCACCCAGAGATGTTTAATGATTACTAAGTTGCATCCAAATCTCCATCTAAAAAGTAACTTACACAAGGGGCTGAGGTGACGGTGCACCGGTGAAATGGTGGTGGGAAATCCATGGGGACCACGATTGATGTCAAATATCTATAAAGGAAAAATAAAATCAGAGGGAAAAAAAGTAACTTATAAGTAGTTAAGTCCAACACATGTAAAATATTTAGATGGGGCCTAATATACATGTTCTCAGATCTTTTATGATCAAATGTGTCCTAAATTGATATCAATTTGAAAGGGGGGGAAAAAAAACCCACCCCATGTATTTTAACATTTCTTATTTTCTACCTTGTTTGAATTTAAATCTTGGCTCTATTTGTGAGGGATTTTTTTTTTCCTTCTAACAAAACTCTAGCATTTACAGAATGGAATGCTGCAATGTCTTTCCAGGAGTTCAGCCATGATCTGAATTCCTTCTAAATAAGAGTCCTTCTCAGGGCTCACTGTAGGTTCACCATCTATATTTATACTAGGACTTCAGAACTATCTTGTCCAAAGGATGAAGTCATTTTCTTTTGTTATGCTGTTAGATCACATCTAAATTATTTTGCAGTCAACTTGAGTTGATAGGAACAGAAAATTTGAAATTATAATTCACTGATATTAATGAATTTCTTAATTTTACTTTATTGTTAATTGGTTTTCTTTCAAGATGTTGGGATTTTTAATCTTGATAATGTTTTATTTCCTTCTTGATTGCAACTAACATTTGTTATTTTATACATGGCTACACTAAACACTTGGGTGGTGAAATTTTACCCATTTCTTCTATCCATATTGTTAATTTGAAAACTGGTAGGATGAGCTCTGAACTATTAACTACGCTTTACAGGGAGACCTAGTCAAAACAAACAACAACAAAAAAACACCTCTCCTGGCTCTGATACTTGTTTGATATAATAGTTTTGGATAGTCTGTCTAGGTCAGTAAAAATCAAGTTCCCTGAAAGCCAAGTTCTCTGTATCGTTTTCCAAATGGTCTTCAGACATACTGCTCAGAAAAAATCTAGTTCAGAACTCCTCTTAAACCAAGTCTCCTCTCACCAGCTCAGGTTGCAGAGGTGCTCTCTGAATACCTTAACATTCAAACTTTAAAGGGGAGCATCATAGCCTGAATGAAGTGGGATTTTCAAATTCAAGAGAAATCATGTTTAAACACACATTTTGTCAGCAGGGGGTTAAAAGTGTTGGGAGAATTTACTAAGGATGTCTTGTACACATCTGACAAGTTTTAGGATCCAAATGTGTCCCTGAAATTAAACAATTTCTACATAAAGTGAAGGTCCATAAACTTTGGAGTTTAAGCTTGAGGGTAGCAGTTTTCAGTTTCCGGTATTGATTTAATCAACACACCCAGTTTCACAAAAAATATGTGACTCTGAGTAACAAGATGGACTTTCACCCTTGGCAGGCACTATCTTTCAGGCTAGAGATGGGTTTCTAGTTATCACAGCTTGCATTTGAGTCAAAGCTCATTATTCTTTGTGATTAGTTCATAATCATTAAAACAGGTGGCCCTGAAAGCTGTTGAGTAGGTTTATTCAAACTTTCTTAATGCTAACAAGGGTCCCCCTACCACACAGCTTCCATTTCTACTGCCATATTGATCACAACGCACACACTGAATACTTGCAAAGCTTTGTATTCCTGCTTATAAAACATGCCTCGTCTATGTTCAACACTTCTTTCTGCAGTTTCTTTACACCTCTGGGGTACAGATATTTTCTTCAATGCCATTAAGCTGACATCTCTTAAGAGCAAAGCAAGGACAGGTAACTCGCCAGCTATACATAGGAGTTTAAATCCAGGAAATATTTACAAGTCCTGCATACATAAATACTGTATTCATTTATGGTACAATACATCCAGAGCAGTGCAAGGTCTACAAGAGTGGGATCTCATCTAAGGCTCTAACATAATGATCCCTGGGAGTCCCAGTGGGCTTTGGCTTCCAGAAGTCTACCTGGAAAAGACACTAAGGAGGACCATGAACTTTGACCCTTGTGCCACACAAACAAGACAGACCGCACCCTAGGCAGGCCCCGGGGTAACTGAAGTTACAAGGTCTTCCGCAAAGAGGAAACTCCGCCCTCCTCCGTCCCGCCCACCGGCAACTCCGCCAATCCTCAGGAGCTATCGACCTCTCGGCTCCTCAGGGACCTCCAATCAAATACCTATATCCGGCCCCAGACCGGGGCTCCGCGATCAGGGAAGGTCAGTAGATGACCTATCGGAGCCGGGATGGGGGCGTGGTCCGAGCCAAGGGGCGGGCAAGCCGAGTCGATGGGGCGGAGCGCGCTCGGCGCAGTCGGGTGCGATTGGCCACCCCTAGCAGGAGCCGCACCTCGGACAGCAGCAGAGGCAGCCGCGGGAGGGTCGGTGTGGCGCTCCGCGGCGACGGCGACGGCGGGGTCCTGCGGGATAGAGTGGGACGCGACGCGGAGTCCGCGGGCGGAGGCGGCGCGCGGCCGGACCCGGCACTTAGAGACCAGTCCCGGGGATCTTCCAGGGGACCAGCGGCACAAGAACGACTCACGAACAAGTGTGGGAGAGGAAGCGGCGGCGGCGACGCCGGGCCCCTGGGTGGTGACAGCAGGTCTGAGGTGAGAGCACCGGGGCGCGGAGTGGTGACAGCGTGAACCCAGGCGAGAGGACCCTGGGCAGAGTGAGGTCGGGGAGCTCTCGAGTGAGGGGAGTTCCGGAAGCAAGTTTGACAGTCTGGACGTGGGAGAGGAGACCCCGAGAAGACTTGGCACCACGGGTTTGAGGAGGGACCCTGGGAAGACTTGGTTCGTGGGTCTATGGAGCGGAGCCGGGACATCGCGTCCGAGAGGGGGACCCCGAAACGGACGGGAACCGCAAGTCTGTGGAGCAGGGTCTTCCAGAGGGGCGGGCAGCGGATCTGAAGGGGTCAGGGGGCTGCGAGTAGGGTCCGGGCAGCGAGTCTAAGGGGGGACCCCCCAAAGGGATCGGGCCAGCGGGTCTGTGGAGCGAGGACTTTGAAAGCGACTGGAACAGCAAGTCGCGTGGGCTGGGGGTCCCTGCGAGGGGCCGGGAAAGTAGATCTAAGGAAGAGACCCTAAGAGGAGCCGGAACGGAGGGTACGAAAGGAGGTATCCTCGAGAGGGGCAGGGGCAGCGGGTGTGAAGCGGACCCAGAGAGAGGCTTCGGAGCGTGTGGGGGGCAGCGAGCGAGTCCGGGTCGGGGTCCGCGCTCAGGGATGCGGGGCCAGGGCTGCTGCCGGGCTGTACCGCGCCGGTCGATCTTCCTAAGGGTGGGGTGTGAGACGCGGGGGACAGCCCGGGCCCCCGTGACTCTGTGGGTGACTCTGTGGAACAGAGATTATGTAATGAAACCTCTCCGAAGTAAACGCCGGGGCTGGAGGGTCTGGCAGGAGCTGGAGAGAAGGGCGGCCGGATCACTTTCCTCTACCGCTCCCCCATTTGTTTCCTAGAATTTTGTGCTCAGGCCCTGAAAGTGAGGGACTTCCCAACCTCAGTAGCTTAACTAGAAAGTGAAAAATTGGTGAGGGGGTCTTCACCCATTACAAACAAGTGGAAAGAAGAAGGGTTCCACTGGGAGACCCATGGTTTGGCTTAGTTGGGAACGTTTATTTTGAGAGACCCTGCACTTTCTCATTTTAGTTCAACAAGAACCTAAGAAACTTTTTGAGAGTTGGCAGCCTGTCAGTATCAGTGTTTACAATGCAGATTTCAAGGAACTGTACACTGCGTTGGGCTGTTTAACTTTGATGTGTAGGAGATAGTCGGAAGGTCAGACTACATTTTGTAAAGAGGTCTTGGGGTCGCAAAATGAACAGCACTTTCCAATTAGATTTCTCATTCTGAAAGCCTAGGACTGAGCTTTAGGCATAACTCCAGGACAAGCTAAGGAAAGAGATAAGACTATTTAAACCAGACACTATATGTCCTGGTGGGAGACAAGTGTGTGTCTACTGAAATGCTGAAATAAATAGTGGAAAGCAATAGAGAGTTGCGAATTGGGGGTGTTGGGGGTTGGAAACCTCCGACTTTGACGAATGTAAAAATTTCAAATAATGACCAGGCTAGTCATTCAACAGACTTAGGCAATGTTAATACTGCCTGACTACCTTTCAGATATTCTCTTGAATGCACAGGCATTGTTATGATTATACCCAGCCGTTTTGCATTTGAATTTTTTAACCACTTTTTCTCTTGGTATTGCTTCTCTTCTTTTAGCACCTTTTCTTTTTCACTGGTTTCCTTTTTATAGAAGCAGACTTAGGAAAGAATGGTTTTGGGGAAAATAATGGGGATGTCATGACTATATCAGTTACTAGTTATTTAGGTATCTTGTCTGTTTCAGGTTTAGAAAGTGTCTTAGTAGGAGCTTTTGCCCATGTTTACTAACAGGCAGCTTCAACTAAAAGGAAGAAAGGAACACTGCATTATTTCCCAAAGACATAATATAGGAGGCTGCCTGTTTAAATCCAAGACAAAAATACCTGGTCATTTTATCAAACTGTAAGTACAGGATACATGCTACTTGGGGATTCAATTTGATATTACCTGATATAAGACAGTTCTTAATGACTTGAGAGTGTGAACTTGATAGGTTTGTGAAAAGCCCACCAACTTTAACTCCACCCAAAAAACGTAGACCTTATGAAGACAAGAGGAACAATAGGAAAAGCAAATTTAAAATATGAAACACTCTAATATACTTAAGATGTGTTGAGAACAATTTTTTATGTTGCTATTTTTTCCAGAACCCTAGGTAGAATTCAAGTAAAAATAAGGTCAGTAAATTCAAATGATTATTTACATGATGTAGTGCATATAACATATGAGAAGTTTCAGAACCTCAGTAGCAGTAATTCAACAAAGTAATAGAAATGTTTGAGCAGATAAACCTCTTGCATCATACTTGTTAGGTCATTTCTGACTGGTACAAATGATAGTTTCTTAAGACAAAATATTAATTTCCTTGTCAGAAAAGAAAGTATGCTGATATTTCCCTGATTGTTGAAGCAATCATTTCTACATAATTCACATTACATTATGATATTGATCCAGAGGCAATGAGGAGAGATTCATTGTAATAGAATTTTTATCAGTAGGAAGGACCTATAATAACTTTATTCCTTGGGGGGGAGGGGAGAAGAGAGTAGGGTAGGAATTCTATGGTGATTTAGTTCAACAATTTCACTTGCTAAAACTCACTACAAGAAACTGTAAGTATATAAAGTCATTACACTTATGCTCATTGAAACTGTTTCTTTTTAATTAAAACTATAATCAACAGAAGAGATTAAGAAGGAACCTTACAATTCCATATGAATTTTATTTTTAGCAAACATAGAATGCAAGTTATTTTGGTTTGGAGTTTTAAAATGTTCTGGGTTTTCATTATTAGCAGGATGCAGGTGCTGCCCAGTAAATACAATAACCCATTTTACACTTTCTTTACACTTGAGTCATATACACTCACGCCATTGTAATCTCAGATTCTGCCTTGATACCTAATTTGGCTTAGTGTTTTAAGTCAGCCTGAATAAAATTTTTCATTACTTGCCAGTGTTCATACGAATTGGTGTCAGTAGTATAAGAGAATAAATGAAAACTCTTGATATTTTAGAGTCTTAATTAAAAACCCTTTTCCTTTATACTCTTTCCCTCCAGTCTTTGTTTCTTCCACACCTCCATTAAAAAAAAAAGAAAGAAAGCAACTTTCTGCATAATAGTATTCTGTGGTTTTCCTAAGAGACTTTTCAGTCTCTTATGAGAGATTCCTGTCAGTCAGAAAGGATAGTTTTGAATGAGTAGTTTTGACTTATAGGATATTACACAATTGCATTGCAATACAGAGAGATTAGTTTGTGGTTATTTAGTATTATCATCCATTGAATTTTGTTGTTGTTGTTGTTGTTATTATTTGTGTGAGGATATATTAAAAGCTTGTTACTATTTCTGAAACTCACATTCAGCTTAGTAAAAAAAAAAGTTACCTAGATGTCTAATCTTATAGATTAAGTATGATAATTTATTGGTCATTTCTGAGTTATGCGCACCAAATTAAAAACAGCTACTTAGAATATTTATGATAACCAGTAGGAATTAAATTGATAAATGTTGCCATTCTAGTATATGTTATTAAATACTCTTTTACCAAAACACATTATAAATCAAGCTAATGTATTTTCTTTCTGACCTGAAATTTGTTAGAGACATTGGAGTATATTTAAAGTATATCCTAAATTATTTCTATTTTACAACAGATTGACTTAAGTTTCAATTTCTTGATTTGTTAGTACAGATGGGTTTCCTAGCCGTTGTCAGCTACCTCACAAATACATATTTTTCTTCCCTAAATTAAGTTAGAAAAGAAAGATGCCTTGAAATAAATGTTTTAGACCTAGCAAATCCTACTTCCATTAAACAAAGAGTTATGACCAGTGTGGCTTTAATTCCAGCCCTGGAAAGTTATATGCTCGAGTCCATTGTTTCAGTCCCTTTCACTTCACCTCTGGCCTCACATTGTACATTTTGTTATGCTTAATATTTTATTATATGGTCAGTTGTCAAAGTACTCATTGAAAGAGTTCCATTTTAGTTCCACTATTTTTGAATAACCAGAATAACCAGATAACCATTTATTTCCAAATCAAACCATGACTGTTCAGTTATTTTTTTTTATATGTTTCACTTTCTGTCTGCGGACAGGCTCATATCCATAATAATCAGCTTATGACAATTCAAATAGATTTATTAACCCATCGTTATAAAGGTCAGCAATCCAGGCAGAAGGCTTTCTTAAATAAAGTAGTAGTCTGATCTTGGCAGTAGACACACAAAACAGAACTAGTGTCCATGACCAACTTTCCATACTGAAGTGAACATTAGCTTTTACTTTTTGAAAGGTGTGTGTGTAAATGTACAAATATTTTCAAAAATCACATGAACATAGTTTTTAATCAAGGTTTATTAGCAGAGGTCTAAAAATACATTATATACGTTATGCCTTTATGCTGCCATTGTTGTGCAAAATTATCCTATTATTTATATTAGTTCCTTGTTTACATGTGTTTGTATTTTACTAGTTGTGAGCATAGTGAGGGGATAGATGAGTCTTGTTCATCTTTGCATCCCCCATGGCATGTATAGTATCAGGCACACGGTATAAAGGATGCTCAATAAATGTGAATGAATTAATGATCAGCATTTATTTGACTTTGTCACTGTACCAGTTGACTGACCCTGAGTAAATTCAAGTTCTTAATTTTCTCATCTGTAAAGTAAAAATACATTTCTCATAGGAATCTTTTAAGGAGTAAATGAAGCAATATATATAAAGTGCCAAGCACAGTGGCAAGTGCATAGGAAATGTTTGATAAATGGTAGCTGCTTAATCACTTGAAACAATTTATTATTGCTGTTTTGGCTCTATTTTCAGTATCTAATCATCTGCTGAATCCCATGGCTCCTGACTCCAAAAAGAATAATTAATAGATTCACACATAGGGAAAATTGAAATACAGTGACGATTACTTCCCAAAGTCATACAGTCATTCAGACAGTGACAAACTTGACTATGACCTGGATCTAGTGCTTCAGCTCAGTCAGCACACTTTCCACTGTATACCTTTAGTGGTCCAAAATGAGCTTTTAAAGGCCTTCATGAGGTGCTAGGAAAGACTTCCTGACACTGCTCCAGTCTCTATTTTTCTCTTTGTCTTTTATATATGTTGTTGTTCCATAAGCTACTGATTCAGTACAGATTTAGCAACCTAATTTTAGGTTCCTTTCATCATCTTTTTATCTATCTCTATCTATCTGTTTATCTATCTGTCTGTCTTTCTGTTTATCTTTCTATCTTTCTAATTTCTATCTATGTATCACTCATGTGCCCCGTCTTATCAGTTTGCTCACCACCAATACTTGATTTGCTACTTTCATGTCTTTGTTTCTGCCATTTCTGTTTTCTAGAATGCTTTCCATCCTTCATTTTCAGGCCTTCTTCTGATGTCATCTTTTATGAGGCCTGGCCTTCTCTGCTCATCTTCCTTGCTGTTCGCGCCTTAGAATTCCCTAAGTGCTTGCTTTGGACATTTTCTTTTTACAATAATATTCTCCCTGTAATTGCTACATCATATACTAGTTTATATTTAGCTTTTTTGTTTTGTTTTTGTTTTTTGAGGAACCACCCTATTGCTTTCAATAAGGGTTGCACCTATTTCCATTCCTATCATTAGTGCGCAAGGGTCTACTCCACAGTCTCACCAACACTTGTCTTGTCACTCTCATAGGTATGAGGTGATATCTCATTGTGGTTTTGATTTGTATGCCCCTGGTGATTTCTGGAATTGAGTATATCTTCCTTGGAAATATGTCTATTTATATCTATGATTATTTTTAAATCAAATTGTTTTGTTTCTGTGCTGTTGAGTTGTATGATTTCTTTACATACGTTGAAGAGTAACCGCCTATCAGATACATGATTTGCAAGTGCTTTCTCTCCTATTCAGTAGGTTGTCTTTTCATTTCCTTTGCTGTGTAGAACCATTTAGATTTTAACAAGTGTCTTACACCTGTAACCAAATGTCTTGCAACTAGTGAGTGTATGCTCAATAAATAATGTTGAACTGTATTAAATTTAAATACTTAGGTTCAAATAATATTTAGATGCAATTATTGCTCTTAGAGAAAAAAGCAGGAATAATTATTAAGTAGGAAATTTGCTTCTGACCCTCACAGCTAGTAAATTCAGTGCCACTGGTGTAAGTGTATGCAAATCTGTTTACTCACATTCAGTAATCCATAAAGTGACATTTGAGTGTTTGAGGTTTGTTGTTTTGTTTCCTTAAGTGATGTTTTGCTTGGGTAAGGATTGGGTTCTAACTTTCTGGCTTTGGAAGTTTGTCTTTCTCTGGATATTAGAAATAATAAAGTAAGAAGGTGGTTACTCACTCGAGTCAGAGGTAGACTTGGGGAGACATCTAACAGTGGTCTTCCAAATTAAAATTCCGTATTTTGTGGAATAAGACATTTTTTATAAGTGAATAAATAAATTCATTGTTATCCCTATCTCGCATACTCCTCTCCATAGTGCTTACTATCTCCTGGCATACCAAATACTTATATATCTTACATTCCTACAGAAGAATTTAGATACTGTAAAAGCAGAGATTCATTGCTGTAGTATTCCCCAACTCATAGAACAGTGCCTACCATGTAGTAAGTGCTCAAAAAATATTTTTAAACAACTAAATAGACAAATTTGACTTTAGAGAGCCCATCAGTTTATTGGCTAGAAAGGTTTTGTTACTTTAAACAGAAGTAAAATCCGGGGCCTCCCTGGTGGCGCAGTGGGTTAAGCAACACACTATGAAGCAAACCGCAGCCACTGCAGCACGAGTTCGATCCCTGCCTCCAGGGAGGGGACCCACATGGCGCAGCAGACCTCTCCTGCTGTGCCCGCTGCTCCCCTCAGCAGTGTACTTCTGTTGATCTGCCTGTTCTGCTCCCCGCTCTCTGTGGTGAATCCTCTCACCCCCCACACCTCTGGCCTGTACCCCAGTGCTTGTATGCATAAATAAATAAATCTTTAAAAAAAAAATAAACATAAGTAAAATCCTAAGAAAGTGACGTATAGCTTAGAAGGTTAGAGTTCACACATTTTATTCTCCATATGTTATATTTTTCTTTGAGCAACCTTGAATTTTTGTTTTGCTGAATACTAATAAAAGCCATTCCTGTCACCACACCATACATCCAAGATATACTTTCAGTTTGGCGAAAATTTAAGAAAATTGTTCATTGTAACAAAATCTAATGGAAGCTTGCTGACGTGACCCTTAGGTATTAAAGATTAATAAAACCAAAATTATAATAAAATTCAGGGCAGAGTCATTATCCCATTAAAAGCACTTCACTTGTTTTTCTTAGATGCTGATATTAACCCTGAATATTGGTCAAATCAAGCTCCTGATGTTAATTTTGGGTTATCAGTTTTCTGCATGTACACTTGAGTTTGAAATGTGTTTTAAGCCTGAATTAAAGAACTTAGTCATTGGTGACTCATGGTGAGAAGTTTTTCCTTTTCCCTGCTGGAACATATGCCATTGCCTCCAACATGGCCTTTTTGAAAGATTGAAAACATAAAAGAATCCTACTTTTAAATACTATAGTTCTGAAAAAGTTCTTCTAAGTTTAAAGTGGTGACCTTCATCGTAATGCTTTTTAACAGTGGGTACTATAAGTGACTTTAAAAATTCCTAGATGAATTTTTTTCATCTCTGCTTTTATGGAAGTACTTTCTTATATAAAGTAGTTAAAAGTCTACTATAATAGTGTATAAATGACCCCAGGGACTTTTTTTGTTTTATTCATTACTGTGTTGCTGGTGCATAAGACAGTGTTTTTGCATGGAGATAATAACTAATACCTATTTACTAAGTAAAGCCACATGCATTTGTAATAACAACTCATTTTAGGGAAAGAATGAAAGTCAGTTGAAGTAAATTTCTCCAGTTCTTTTGAACTAGGAAATCATCAATTCATAGTCAACCTAGTTTGGGAGGTTCTTGGTATTAATCCAAGGTAGTTCTGCCCTAATAGTTCTTAGCATTGATTGTCCAAACCTTAACTCTCCTTTATTGGTTCACTTACAATAAAAAAGGGTCAGTCAGCAACACCCATAGGCACTTGCACCTGTGGGAACCAATGGGCGTTGTAACAGGAAATACTTCAGCTGGTAGTACTGATAGTAACGTGCAGCACCCAAGTCATGCTGTTTTTATCTGTAGTTCCTTTTTAGGATCATACAAGGTTTCTTGAAGATTTTTTTAAAAGTTTTTTTATTTATTTGTTTTAAAAAGAGAATTCATTTTAAATTTGAAAATTAAAGTGTGAGTGGTAATTTGCCTTTTCTTCATTATCAACCAATCGGTGAGTTGTCCTTTAAGTTCTTTCTTTCACTTCCAATGTGCTCCGTGAAACCTCACTCTAACACACAGAGCAGGAGGATTTGAAGGCTGCATAAATGTGAAATAATGAAATCTAAAGTTGATAATATTATCGATAATATTTATACAATACTTGATATTTACACAATACCACTATAGTAGCATCGATAGAACTTCATAGTTTTTTATATATGATTTGTTTAGCTTGAACAAGTTTTTCTCTTTTGTAGGGCCTAGGAGGAAATTTCATGTAAAATTTTTTAAAAGTTCAGTCCAAAATGTCGAAATATAAAGCTATATAAAATGCTGTTTATGTTACTTTCTGACCAGGAAGTACTCTCTTCAGCCTCACTTATAAACTGTGTCTATAATAACTTCCTTTCTCGGGATGAAGGTGCTCATAGCATGGTGGTGTTCTTACAAATTGCGTTCAGTTTCACCATTCCTAAGGAAATTAGAGGCAGTTTTTAAAAGAAAGCCATCTCTGAGGCAACCTTACCGATTACTGTGGCCAAAGAAAGAATTTTTAAAGTCTGTAGTGTGTTGAATTGGAATGTAGAACACGCATTTGAAAAGATCCACTGTGAGTAAGCTCGGTGTTTTGTTCTACATTTAATGTTTGGTTATAAATATGGTTTGTGTCTAAACATCGCTAATAAACTGTTGAATTTCATGTGGATATGCCCTTAACTCAAAGTTCAGAGAATAATTAACCTCAAAAGTCATTCGACTCACATGTTCTATTTTAATTTAGTTTGATAGTCAAAAAAATTAGTAAAAAATTTTTTAATAATATTTTTCCTTTTCTTGGATAAGTAAGGTAGTTACTGAGCTGCAAATAAGATACCAGAAACTTGTCAGAAGAGTGTTTTAAACAAAATTTTAAACATACTGAGAAACATCTTTCTTAAATGCATAGTTTGTGTTAATGAATGACATTATTACTTTAAAACAAAATTTCCAAATTAAGCTAAAATGACCCACGGTTTAGACAGCAGATCTTAAAAAAAAAAAAAAAAAAAAGGGCCCACTTCCTATTTTCTTCTTTTTTAGAGAGAGAATACAGGATAGCAAGCACACCAGTAGCTTGACTGTAGTACCATAGTTAGAGGCAGAAAATTAATCACATTTGCTTGGTTTTGTAAATATTTTTGTGTTGGTATATAAGATTGTTTTATTTTAACAAGTAACTAATCTATGTGACTACTCTAGTTCATAAAGTGAAATTTGATTCGATGAGGAAAGTAGATCATTTTTATTTAACATCTCATAGTATGTGTGTTAAAAAGTTAATGCAAAATAGTATAAACCAGGAAAGCTACCATAATAATTTTTTTTTTACCAACTTCACCTAGCTCTCAGAACAAGGTTTAAATGAAATATGTGTAACCCAGACTTCCAAATGCCTAATACTTTACATTTAGATGTGTAAATTAAAAACCTACAATTATACATATGATGCATTTTCCTTCAAGAAGTTTTGAAGTAGATATTACTGATTTGGGGTCTCTATTTTTCATATATAAAAAGAAAAAATTTTCAAATAATCTTTTAAATGTGATGTACTTTTCATAAAATTTATGAATGTAAAGACTTAAAAGTAAAAATGTTGTAAATTTCAGTTTTCATGGATAGGGAGTTCTTTTATGATTGCCTGAATGCTATATTGGCGCTCCAGAAGTATTCCAATCATAACTTGAATGGGGGTGGGGCAGAGGAAGTGGGTGGTGCTTCACCCATGATGACAGATTATGGCAGATTATTTGGCTGTCTACCAAAGTACCATTAGTTGGAGGGGAAAATGGAAGCTACTAACTACATATTAATCTGTACATGTTTATTTAACCATGTGTTGCTGCTTGCTGGTTTCATACATGTATGTCAAGTTTTAAACTTTGAATTACTTGATAAATGCTAATCTTCTATTCTGTAGTTTCCTGAGGTCATATTCCTTATCTGCAGTCTGCAAAGATCACACTGACCCTGTTGTGGGAGACCACATGTTAGCCGGAAAAAAGGCGAGTAGGAGAGACAAAACTTTAAACTATATAAACTGCTTTTACTTTCTAGTTTAAAGTATTGCAAGGTTAAAATATAAGGCTCCCCATCATATTTAGAAGATGTATATAAAATACTAATAAAAGTAATCATCTTTTGTGAAGGAGTTTATAGTTCTTCATTGTTCTGGTTCAGTTTGAAATTGAGATTCTTACTGTTGCAATATAAAAGGAAGCTTTGTGGAGGAAATATGACATCTCAGATGCATAGGAAGGGAATTACAGTGGAGAGTTATTTTTAGAAGTATCTTCTTATGACTACATCTTATGTACTGAAAAGTTAGTTTCCATTTCAGCTGTCACTGGGAAAAGTTGCTCAGGTTACTGGGTGTTCAAAGAAAATACATACCAAAGCATTTTGATGTCACCAACCAGCCTGGTTAGTCGTGAACTGGATGATCTAAGTAGTAGCATTTTTTTTTTTTCTTACAATGTTTGTTTCTTTTCTGGATGTAGTCCCCACAGAATTTCCACCACCAATTCACCTTCCATAGTCCCTGTGCTCTCTCCACCCCTGCCTTGATCCCAATCCCTCCTTCTTCCCTGCAGAATGTCTCAGTTTTGTAGCGGTCTGGTTTTTTTTATTTTATCTTATTGTCTTTTGTTCTTGTTGTTGTTATTGATGTTGTTATTATTTTATTTTTCCTTTGACTCCCTGTATTTCCTCCTATAAGGGAGACCATCAGGTATTTTTCTTTTTCCTTCTGACTTCACTGAGCATAATCCCTTCAAGTTCCATCCATGTTTCTGCAAATGGCTCTAGTTTATCTTTCTTAATTGCTGAATAATATTCCATTGTGTATATATACCACATTTTTTGTGACTACATTGAAAAGATGTTGAGATCTTAGAATTTGTTGGTAGTAATGTAAATGTGCTGCTGAAAGAGGGGCAAGTGAAACTCCCAGTTCATAGAGGAGTAGAGTTCAATGTTTCCAGTATAAGGAATGGTTAGAAATGAGTTAAAAAATCTGTCCTTGTATCACTAGCAAAGTTCTTAGAACTGATACCCCTCCCTAATTCTTTCACAGAGTGAGTAGCAAGTCTAGGTTCCTTATCTCTTACTTTTTATTCCAATCACATATGTGTTTGGAGTGGCAGTATAATCTAATGGTTGAGAGTATGTCAGATGAACTTGACTGCTACTTCATAGCTTCTAATTTTGTGCACAGACCCCTTAAGTCCCCTTAGTCTCTTCAACTGTAAAGTGGACATAATCATAGTCCTTACCTCACAGGACTATTGTGAGGATTAAAATGCAATAATGTCTGAAAAGCATAAGTTTGACCACATGTTATAAATGAAGACTTTAATGAATAATAGTAGATATGTTATCTTTGATGCTTGGCAATTCTTTTTTTTTTTTTAAGATTTATTTATTCATACAAGAACTGGGGTGCAGGCCAGAGGTGTCGGGAGGGTGAGAGGATTCACCAGAGTGGGGTGCAGAGTGGGGAGCAGAACAGGCAGATAGACTGAAACACACTGCTAAGGGGAGTAGCGGATGAAACAGGAGAGGTCTGCAGTGCCATGTGAGTCACGTTCCTAGCAGGGGATCAGACTCTTGCTGCAGCGGCTATGGATAGCTTCATAGTACTGTAACTTAACCCCTTGCACCACCAGGGAGGCCCCCTATTTGGCAATTAATTCTAAATCATAACTCTACCAAAAAATGATCATGGGAAGAGATAGAAAATGGCACATGTAATCTTGTATAGATAACAGAATCAGTTTACAATAACATAAAAATTTAGAAAGTACCATGGGAGCCCATGAGTGAAATCTATAGATCTTAATTACTTGCTATTCCTCTTAGCATGTTCTGTATATACTATACATTCTAAGAGAGGAAGTAGAGGAAGAGTTAAATCTGAGTAATAGCTAAAAAATTAGATAACCTGCTAAAGTTAGCTTTAGTAACATTTTATTCTTTTTTTTTTTTCACTTCAGAGATTTTCTTCCCAATTTGATAGCATAACTCAGAAAAGCAATGTGGCAGAGTGTTGATTTCTTAATTCATTTTCTCAATACAGCTTGTGTGTATTAACTCTTCATTAGTCTGTCTCATCCTTGTTTTTGGCAATTTTACAGTCTCAAGGCCCATCACATTTATTGCTGAAATACACTGTATCTCTGTGTCCTAGCCTACTCAATCCCTTACTGCTTCATTCCTGGGTTATCTCATTTGCCTTTGTTAGTTTTCTTCTGGGTGGATCACTCTCAGATAAAGTTAGGACTATATCTCAAGAATTAATATCAGCTTTTTAAAAAAGGTCAAGTTTTTAAAAGTGTACGTTTAAAAATAAAGATGTTTTTCTGTTTTATTTTCTGAGTCCTTGGGGATCACTATCCTATAATGGGTTAGTTAACTTTGTTGACATGTTGAAAAACATAACTAATTTTTATGTAAGCAGATTTTCATGAGGCTGGGTAGCAAAGTAGATGTGAAATTCAGGAGCACCTGCAGAAAATGTACTAAACAAAACAAACTACCTATAAAGTACTTGAAAACATTAGGCTTTGGGAACATAGTTCTGTTTGAAACTTTCAGGTCTTAGTATTTCTCTATTTAGTAGCCAACCTTTTCAAAAATCTATATCTCATCCTTGTTTCTGGTCATTTTACATCAAGGCCCATCACATTTGCTGCTAAAATACATTGTATCTCTGTGCACTTATCCTACTCAAACCCTAAACGCCTTGTTCCTAGATACAATTCCTTTCTTTCATTTTCATCTGTTTTTTTCCAACTTGCCCTGATTAACCTTCTTTAAATGCTACTTTCAGCACATCACTCCACTTTTCAGAAAGCCTCATTGGTACCCTGTTTTCCACCGCATTAAATCAAACCTCTTCTGCCTGGCTTTCAATGCCCTTTTGATTCTGTTCCTATATTCCCTATTCATTTCCTGTGTTATTTAACCCAACCCTCCTGCTCTGTACTCTCAAACAGCATCGTCATTCAAATCTGCACCTCTGGTGCTATTATTAATATTTTACTCAAAAAACCAGCCTCACCTCTCTCTTCCCACTCAGATTCTACCTTTTCTTCACAAGGCCCTGATAAAGTTTACTTCCCGTGTGAAGCTTTTTCCTGACTCTTAGCTTTGTTTTTGCTGCAGACTCCCAGGTAATTTTTAAATAAGCAAACCAGTGAAGAAAAATGTGCATAGTCTGTCACCTCATTTACAGAAAAACATGAAGTAAATAAAAGCAATTTTGTAATTGGTTATATTCAATAGATTGATTTGCTTGCTTTTCTTATGAAACTGTACATACACATGTATGTGTATATATATATATACACACACATTTTTGTCTTTATTCTTAAAATGATTTAGCCAGCTATGCTTAGAGAAGTTTAGTTTTGATATTAACAACTTTCCATCCTATTACTATAGATTAAAGATGATCGATACATTTTATAAAACTTAGATGTATTCTTACCATATTTATAACCTAAGTATAAATTAGTTTCAATATCCCTTCACAGATGGTAGGCACTAATTATGAATCCTGTCCTATCCACAAAAAACTATTAGGGAATTACATCATAGATGACAAAAAATATACCTAAGCTTAAACATGAACGCATTTTTACTTCAGTTGAATGTCTATTGTTTTAATTCTTATTCAATCACCTATCTCTTAAAAGAATACCTACCTTTGTATTAATACTAAAAGCCTGTAGGTGAAACTTTCAGAATGCAAAATGTTTTTTTTTTTTTTTAAGATTTGTTTATGCCTACAAGAACTGGGGTACAGGCCAGATTGGGGGGGGGGTGAGAGAACTCACCAGAGACAGAGCGGGGAACAGAACAGGCAGATCTACTGAAATACACTGCTGAGCAGAGTGGCAGGTGAGACAGGAGAGGTCTGCTGCACCACACGGATCCCTTCCCTGGCCAGGGATCAAACTCATGCTGTAGTGGCTGCAGATAGTTTCACAGTGTAGTGCTCAACCCTTGTGCCACCAGGGAGGCCCCCAGAATGCAAAATGTTTTATATGCACTATACCATTTATTCATTCATTCAATAAATATTTACTGAGCATCTACTTCTGTCAAACCTGGTACTAGTAATGAATAAGACTGTCTTTTCCTTCACTTATAAGTAAAAAATTAAACTATTTGGTTAATGCAATGTTGTAGAGACCCATAGTATGCTAGAAAAACAGGAAAGGCCCCAAATCAATTGCTATTCTAATTACTTAGACTACTATATAAAATACCTATTCTTTATTTCAGGTTATGTTTCAGGTTTTTTCTTGTAAGCCCACACCAGTCATTTAAACTTGCACAGGACAGATAATAACGACAATTACTGATTATTGAGTGCTTTCTATTTGTGCTTACACTGAGATAAAGCTATTAATTAACAAATATTTCAGTGAACGTTTTGTAACTCCTATTGTGTAGGTAACACACAGATGCAACCATTTTACAGGCAAGTAGTGCACTGATATTCAAAGAGGATAGGTGTGTGCCCACAGTCAATAGAACCTAGGCTTAAACCAATCCCATACCAATTTCATGATCACCAAACCATACTACCTCCCATTGTGAAGTTAGAATTAACTCTGTAAAGTACTGCACTGTCAGTGCCCACCACACTAATGCCATAGCAATCCAAGATGCCCTTCATTAATGTGTCAGTGATAAAAAGTTGTAATTATGGATTAATACAGTTGAGGATTTTTTAAATTAGATTTATTTAATTATATTTGACATCATTTGTATTCCCCAGGGAGTTCCCACCACCATTTCACCCATGCGCCATCACCTCAGCGCCTTGTGCTCCTTCTACCCTCATCCCCATCTTTGCCCTAGCTCCCCTCACCCCCAGAGTCCCTTTAGTTAATCTTTGACCTTTTGGTCTTGTTGAGTTTTTGTTGTTGTTTGTTTGTTTTTGGTTGTAATTGCCCGTTTCCTTTAGCTCTCTCTTCTTTTTGTTTTTGTGTAGTTGTTGCTCTTTCACATTCCTCCCAAAAGTGAAGCCATCTGATATGTTTCTCTTGCCTTCTGACTTGTTTCACTGAGCATAATTCCTTCTAGCTCCACTCCTAGGAATCTACCCAAAGAACACAAAAACAACGATCCAAAAGAATACCTGTACTCTCATGTTTACTGCAGCACTATTTGTAATTGGTCAGACCTGGAAACAACCCAAATGCACAAAAGTAGATGACTGAATCAAGAAGATGTGGTATATATACACAATGGAGTACTATTCAGCAATCAAAAATGAAAAACTAGGGCCATTTATAGAAACATGGATGGAGCTAGAGGGAGTTATACTCAGTTGAGGATTTTTAAAAATCATTTAAGTATACAAAATAACAACATGGGTTTTCATTTGTAAAGGACTTTAAGGCTTGTATACTGATGGAACACTATTTCATGAGAGTTGCAACTTTGTGAGACATTGCTGTCCTCACTTTGTAGATGAGGCTATTGAGGCTTAGAGAAATAAAGCAGTGTCCTAAAGGTCAGATAACTGGTTAGTAGCACAACATGTAAGTCTAGGTTTGTTGATTCAAAGGTCAGATCTCCTTTCCATTATATCACAAATCCAAGTTGAGTTCTTTTGGGGACTAGTCTCTTCACATTTTTTCTAGGTGAGGTAAAATTCACCATTTTAATTTGTGCAGTTGAAGTTTTTAGTATATTCACAACTTTACCACTAATTTCAAATCATTTCCCCTCACTCCAAAAAAGCCACCCTGAACCTATTGCAGCCACTGTCAAATACCTCCAACCCATGGCAACCACCAACTTATTTTTGTCTGAATTTATCTATTCTGGATATATTATATAAATGGAATCAAACAATATGTAACCTTTTGTTCCTGACTTCTCCAGTTACCATAGTGCTTTTAGATTCATCCAAGTTGTAGAACATAATGATTCATTTTTACGACTGAGTAATATTCCATGTTTGGATATGCCACATTTATCCATTCATCAGTTTGGACTTTTGAACTCTTTCTACTTTTGTAATATGAATATTGCTGCTGTGAACATTAGTGTACAAATTTTTGTGTGAACCTGTCTTCGTTTCTCTTGTATATATACTGAGGTAGAATTGTTTATAATTCAAAGGAAAGTTCTTTGAAATTATTTCTTTTGAGTCATTCATTCATCATCCCCAAAACACATAAAAATATTGTTTATTTAGCTGATTTGTTGCCTTTATCTTTTCTTCAGAGGTAAGGCAGAGGCAAATTTTAGCTCAGATCCTAGAGAAGTAGTCTCTTATTTTTTGTAATGTGTTTTAAAGTTATTTCTAATTCAAAATAAATAATGAATTTAATATTACCTGTGACATTCAAGGGACCATAGAATAAGTAAATAAGATTCCTTCCAGTAGTCATATTCAATTAATGGAATTAAGAAATACCTGTATCCTTTATTTTTTTTGAAAGGTAGTTTTATTTTTTTTTATTAAAATATTTTAAAATTTACATATACTTGCCATTAATTGTAATCCCCATGCATTCCTCATCACCATCTCACCAGTGCACCATCACCTCAGTCCCTCGTGTGCCCATCTTCCCTCAACCCTCCCCCTCCCCTCCCCACCAGGTGTCCCCAGTCTGTC